>CAESWR010000154.1:632704-653243 GCA_903171835.1 Mullus surmuletus | reverse complement strand
GAGGAAAAGAAACACTGTGATAAGCAAAGATTCGCAAAGATTAAGCCGCATTTGCATTCACATCGGGCTGAGGAAGACGGCCCGGCAAACACACGACAAAGGGGGAATTAAGGTGAAGAGGTCGCAGTCGTGTATGAACGCAGCTTTGTGTGGAAATAGAGGTCATTTTGGAAGGGGGGGGAAAAAAGGGAAAGTGAAGTTATCAGCCGAGCACAATGCTACAGTGTCACACTGTGTCGCTTTTATGCTTGCTTGTTCAAACAGCCCTGCTGCTATTTACTGCCGCCGACCCACCAGTGGCTCTTTGCGATTGACACATCCTTGTGCTTTGTTGCCACAAGTGCTGATAGGAAGTTCACGTTGAGAGAGGGGCCATCTGGGTGGTATACGGGCGAGGACAGCTGAGCACATCTCAAATGTTGGGACCCGCTGCGCCGATGTCACCACTCTCGACGGAAACAGTTGTGGTGGAGGGACTCTTTTGAATTGGGGACCCTTGCTCTGTGTCGGGGATGCAGTTGTGAGCAGTGACAGCTATACAGAGGAGTGATAAATACCGGTAATAAATGAGAGAATTTAGATGCAGCCACAGAGGGTCTCAGAAGTGATTGAGAATGAAAATGAAGCCATCAAAAGCTGCCAGATTTCAACACCAGTGATCCAGCAATGAAGACAGCGACTTCTTGCTCAGTTAATAGAGATACTTAAAGGAATAATTCACTCTTTATCTACTCACCACTGTCTGTTGCGGGAGGGGTGGGTGACAAATGTTGAATTGATTAATACACTTTTGGAGTAAAAAAGTGCAGCACCCAAATCCGACATAATGAAATCAGACAAGTTTCAAGTGAATTTTAAACTTTGGGTGACCTGTGCCTTTATGGAGTCAGCGTCACTGGTTCAAAGTCATCTCCATTTCTAATGCCGCGTGTGCATTATTGTGGGAAATGAAAACATTTGAAAGAAACTGTCTTTTTTTCCCGGGGCCTTGATATGACAATGAAATCTCTGCATTTTGAAGCTCAGCCAGCTCGTAAATAAGAAGACACCAAACTGTGACCGCAGTCTGCTGGCTCGAGAAACCCTCAGTGTCAAAGCATCTGCAAAAAAAACACAGTTTCACTGCAGAAGAAACCACATAAATATCATGTGGAACCACAAGGATTGTGTGAATAGAATAAGTCCTCTAATGTTCAGGCTGGTCTGCAGTCAATGACGAGCACCGCCGAGCCCGCAGAGGACCTCTGAAGCTCCGCTGTGTTATCAAAGCGGAGAAAGACCCCGATTGTCTGAAGGAGCCTCTGTGGACAACGAGCGGAGCGATGTTTGCGGTGGACGGGGGACACTCAAATCATCTCCTTTGTCGGGCCACACACGGGTTTCGAGGGGGTCATAAAAACTCCTTTTTTAACACAATGGGCCATTATGCCGACTCGGGGGCTACCTGGAAATACTCCTATTTGTCTCACCCCCACCAAACATCCTCCGATGAGCCTTGGAGGGCGAGGATGTTTGCTCGGAACACATTCGACCAGATTTCAAGGCAAAGATTAACAAAGTTGGGTAATTACAACCATGTGCATGATGTTTTTAGTCTCAGCAGGACTTGGCGTGATCTAAGTCCACCAAACTCAATGCAGGGCGAAAGGATTTCCGCAGAGAACGATGATGTCTTTGCGGTTGGGGCGGAGAGGTGGGGGGCATTCGAATTTTTATATGAAATCGTGGACATTTCCACATCGTGTTTGTTGAGACGCGAGTGTCATAGCAGTGGCATGATGCAAACAACAATGAAGGATCGTTGGGGGAAATTCCCGTTAAACCTGATTTCAGCCTTTCAGCCCCGCCGCATTCTCAATTGGACGCGGATGCAGACATGCACGCTTCCACACACACATGAAAACACATTGGTAGTACTCCCTCTCACTTCATCTTATCGAACGTGGGGGTTTGGTCCTAATGGGGAACATGTAGCGGTGCTGTCGGATCAACCCTCGACATGCAGCCGGGCCGTGCCGGATGATTTGTGGTGTGCTGCAGAAGCTCTCGGGGAGTCTCGCAGTCTCACCCTGACACCGTCAAAGACCGCGATGGATGGGAACAAAGAATTAGAACCCTTAAGGAGTTTCGAGCTCATTTATGTGTCCCACCCCCCTCACTCTCGCTCCCTCTCTCTCCGAGCAGTCCCTCTCCCCCTCTAAACAGAACCACATTTCATCAGGCAGAGATCTGGCTACAGTCTCAGAGCCCGGGCAAATACTTTTACTAGCCCTCCCTTTCCCTCTTTTTTTTCTCTCTCTCTCGCTTTGTGCTCCCTCACTTGTCTCCCATCTTCTTTTTTTTCCTCCCCAGCACACACATTTGTATACACGCATGTAAACACACAGACACACCATATGTCGACCTAAGATAAATACATATGGCTGGAAGAGGCTCTCTGCCTAAACCCACCAAAAAAAAGCTACTCATGAGCTCACCGATTTTTTGGGTTGATTTTTTTTGAAGATGGAGGTCATCACGGTGAGTATTTCTTGTTTGGGTGGCGGAATTATGTTTAGGGGGAGCACATGTGCAGGGAGGTCTTGTCAGGTTTAATTGCGTGGTCCGGGTTCAAGAGAAGCGGCCACCGGGTCGGACTTGTGGTGAGCACGCCGCGCTGTGGTGTCTACGCTGTGTCTCACGTCGACACAAGCGAGCTATTTGTTGTACATGGAGCAGGCTGGTTTGTTATTGCATGTGCTCTGCCCCTGTCGGAGTAAGAATGAAGAGGAAGGGGTGGTGTGTGTGTGTGTGTGTGTGGGGAGTGGTGGGGGGGAGGGCTGTTAGTGGTCGTACAGCGCTGAGGCCAGAGTACCTCTCACAGCTCACATCGCATGACGGTTGACAAGCTCGTACAGAAACCAGATGAGGACGTCTTTGTCCTCACATGAACACACACACACACACACACACACACAAAGCCCATCTGCCATTTGGATCCCGCCCTTCACGTGAAGGATTCCATGCCTGTCACTTCTGATTCTTTGCGTGATTCATGGATAGATCTGTTGTGGTACAGCGCGTTTCCTAGTCCGTGCGCGTCACTGCGCGCAAAAGCCTCGACAAGCCGCGCCACTTTCATGTCATTCTTGAAACCGTTCCTGATCTCTCCCAGAACGAACCATGAGAGACCACCAGAGCCTGATGGGGGCTTTCAGATTGTCTTCGGCCCAGCCAGGAGAGGTATCGCCGAGCCAAATCACTTCCATGACATCCTCTCAGCAGGGAGAGATTAATGGTGGGGGTTAGTCATACTGTACCGCTGCCCACTGGGGTGAGCCGGTGCATATGTGGGTCAGTGGAGGCCACAACAGGATACAGAAGTTTCTGCTGAGGGATTAAAATTTTCAACAAAAGTACCGTTGCAACATTTTTATTACCCTCTGCATTATGGTCGTAGTTGTCCCTACGGGGGCAACAAACAACAATTGCATCCATAACACCATATTCTGCGTCATGATGTAAAATATAACACAGCAAAAATTCATTACTCACAGTAGTTTATAAAGAGACACTCCCATAAGTACATAAATATTACATTTTGGTGCTGCGAAAAGGCTTTGACAGATGCATAAAAAGATATTTTGACCGCAAGGTTGACGATGGTAATGACGATATGACATTTATGGTATGTGCCGTAACTCTATAATGCCTTGTCTTCTGCAAGGTATTCCGTATAATCTTTTTTTAAAGTGTAAATAATGTGCGTTTATGCAGGTGGAAAAGCTGGATACGGTTCCACCAACTGATGTGTTCATGAAATGCAGCAAATGTTAATTAATATGAAATGAGGAAGTGCCAAGCAGAGATTGCTTTGATCAAAAGAAAGTGTTGTTTTATGGATTCCGTGTCATTCTACGCTAAACTGGCTGCATGAGGTAATGCCGAGGCTCACTGGAGCTGCAAAGCCAAATGGAAGAAGCTAAATTCCCGCTGTTTGCGTACAACACCAACTGTCACAGTTCCCGTTTTCCACACTGACTTTCTCAGCCTCTCTGCGGCTCCTCGTGTGTTTTGGCAGAGGTTAACCTTAAGGTCATGGGAGCATGAAGGTGTGTGTATGGTTCCGCGTGCATGCGGCGTGTGTGTGTATGTGGGGGTAAGGTGTGGCTTGAGGATTAGAGGCTGGTTTTTCAGTGTCATCGTGGTCTTGGGGTTTGCGGCGGGAGTCTGTGGGGTCAGGGTGGAGCGTGGCTGGGTCTAGAGATGATCCCAGCTGGGAATCTTGTGGTCCACTTGTGGTTTTTTCCCCTCGGTGAATGAAAATATAATTGCTCCCACCACATACGTACACATTAAAACACACAAACAAACATGCTTACTTCAAGTGGAAATGCAAAAGTTAGCTCGTTCGACGAATAAGCTTCAGCATGTGGTCACGTGCAGACCTGTGACTCCCATCCTCCCCCCTCAGCCTCCTGTTTTCCTTCTTTCTCCCTCTTATGCCCCCTCCTACCTTTCCTTGCATCTTTCTTTCCATCATTCGCTTACAAGGCAGGCATTTCTCTTGCCTCACCTTACCCGGAGCGCTGCTCTGCTTGGCTCTGTAAAGACCTGGCCTTGTGCAGCTGTGCTGCCCCAGTGATGCAGTGGGAGAGGAATGCAGAACTTCAAAGTATAACAAGAGTGGAGACAAAGAATGGCAGTGTTCAACGGGGATGAGAATATGTGATCTCATAAAACGGCACACAAACACATTGGTCCATTTATGCGAGGTTAGGCTAAAGAAGGTGATGAGGAGGAGGAAAGACCTGCCTCACATGTCGCCTTCTTGCTTTGTGGGAACCAGAAGAGGAAGAGGCGTGTACACGTGATGTTGTTCCCCGGTGATCGTGCACATTGTAAGTCTGCACGGCTCGCTTGGCCACGGTTAAGTGACTGTTAAAGCACACAGCGGGGAGAGAGATGGAGAGAGGCTCATGTGTCTGATATGGCTGAAGTTTGGAAGATGTTGGTTTTAGTGGTCCGTGGAGGAAAACTTTCTGGATGAGAGTTTTGAAATTCCATAATCCTTGTAACTGCAAAAGACAGACTCTGGAGCCGCTCAAACAAGAGAGAAATGAAAAGGGGAAAGAGGCAGAGGGAGAAATGTAGCGAGATGCCAAGAGAGCGGAAAGAATCCTCAGACTGCTTGCTAACAGTTCGAGGGGCTAATGGCTTTCAGATGTGCGCGACATCTTTTGTATTTTCAAAGGAGCATAAAACATTCTCTCTCTGAGGAATCCAAACAACGGCTGGAATTCGCTGTCTGAAAATTCGCAACAGCGGTTAAGCGATAAATGTTTATCTCACGTTTGCTCATCTTAAGAGCATTATGCGTCTTACGTTGAACGGGAGGCCCGTGTTTTTTTCATCATCTTTCTTTCTTTTTTTTTTCTCGCTCCCATACTTTGCTCGTATGTTAATGTTTTCTCTTTGGGAGCTGGGTGCAAAGGGCTGGGTGGGGGTGGTGTTCTCCCTATTTCCTGCTCAAACCTTGGGGGAGCTGGGACTGGGACGAGGTGAGGTCATTTCTCACTCCAACTGTAAAATTGAGTGCAGCGGGGAGACAGTGGAGTGCTGCCACATGCCCTGTGACCGACTATAGGTTAGTAAGTGTCTGCTATAACAGTTAAACTACTCATGGCTGATGCAGGGACGTTAACACATATCAAGGTTGTATTACTGAAACTATGAGCTGGAGGTGTTCCAGAGTGCTTGGACGATACATTTTTCCACATTCAAATTCAAACTTCGTGAAGATTCACCTGCCCACGGAGAATTAGATCATAGTCATACCCACCGCTGAAGAAAAAATGTAAACCTTAAGTTAAAACGTGTTCCTATGTCAATGCAATGCAAATACTGATCTGATTATGTTTCGCTAATCTTTTTTTTTTGTCATTTTAAATCTTCCCAGGATGCTCTCAGTGAAGGTCGAAGCCTCTGCAGCGAGTTTTAGGCCACCCATACTGAGGCGTGGACCTCTAAAACAACTCACACTGCCGCCGAGTTCAAATGGAAAAGGGTGAAAAATGAAGCCTAATCCAGCATCTCCCCCTCTCGTTGGCTCACCGAGCGGGGGGTGGGCAGCAGCTTTATAGGAAATGGTGTCTGGGTTTTGGAACAATCCATCAAAATCGGAGTATAAAAACTTTGATATGTGCTTCCTTCCCTCCTCCTTAAATGTTTGCACTTCAGTGTGCCATAAACTTGTCATCTCCATTCCACTTGAGCAGTGATTTGCCCGTTGTTGAAGTGCATATACTGGAGTCTCGGGTTTTAAAAGATTAAAGTCATGTAAGAACTTAAAGGTCAAGATTTACCCAGGTAGGATTGGGGTGCGTAGGACAACGTTGTACACTCTTTTTTCGTCCATATGTTCTCTGGCTTGTTAAACCATCGTGTCTACGGTGAGGTTTTGCGTTTCACGCCGTATGTCACCACAGCAGTGAGCAACAGCTCAGGTGGGAATTCTACAGTTTCTCACAACATTTCTTGCGGAATAACATAAATAACATTAATCAAATATTTAGCGTTGAACCCCCCTTAGCGTTGAACTTTTCAGCCAACTTCCTACATGTTCCAGAATGTCTTTTGACGATCCCAAGAGAGCCTAGACAAACATTATGCCACTCAATTTGAACCTATCTACTCCCTTACGAACACAGAGGTCAAATTTGTAATAAATAGCAATGAAATCGAAATTGGCCAGACTTTCCAGGGAAAGTGAGTCATGCTTCACTGTCAAAATGCAGTTTGTCAAGCATATTGCATTAGGGTGTGGTAGTGCAAATGAGCCCAGAGCAAATTACCGTAGGTGGGTTTTTGCTGTGTCAGAACTTTTTCTTACTTAAACTCAGACAGATGTGCCATAGTTTCACTTACATCAACACTATTGAGCTGCAGGCAGTTGTATCACCTGGAGTTACATGTGATCGATTTATTTAATTGACTGACTCTCAAAAGCACAGTTTCCCAGGTGTCTGTGTAACTCAGCAATATTATGACGCATGTGGGATTATGGGTAAAGTGACCCAAATCCACCTGTGAATTTGCTTTTATCATTATCCATCAGTATACAAAGGCATACTTATAGAGTAAAAAGAGCACAAACCTTTTTACTCTCTCCAGCATGACAGAAACATCCAGACAATCACAAATGACACGCTCTGGATTCTTGCATATTTACAGATTTAGTGCCAGATAGATAACAAGTCATGGATTCAGCAATATGTGTTTTCATATTGTATGAGGGGATAATAAGCGGGACGAGCATTTATGTTAGGGGAGAAATCAACATGTGTTTTTAAACAATTGTGAAAAGTTGTCCAACTAGTCTTGACATTTGAGTGTTTTTACAATATTATGAAGACTCACAGTTTAAAGATGATTTTCTTGTCAAACAACCAACACTTAATCTGTCCTGAATCATGTTCACAGATTAGTGTTTTTCCACATGTTTAGTTTATTCACATTGGGTACATTTCACGGAAGACCTGCAGTTAACTTACTGCTCGATTCCCAGCTGCTGTGGTTAATGATACATGGCTAATTCAATCAGGTGGAAGTAGCTCAGTCACACAAATATAACTCTGAACATATTGACTGTTGCTGCATTATAAAAGCATGACCATACCTATTCTCTTGGAAGTAAAAAGTGATGTGATTCCACTGACAGGTGGCCAAATAAAAAACACATGATTGGAAACTCGTCTGCTGATGTACCAGCTGGTTGAGGTGGTAGGTAATAGGTGGGGTATGCTGGAATTTCGTTAACATTTCTCTCAGTCATAATCAACAAGTTTACTGTGCCGGTGCTGTGATCAGGTTGTTTTCCTTTGTTTTGCTGCCCTCATACTTCTGTCTTCAGCTGTAACATCTTCTCAAACTCCACTTGTTTATCTTGAAATAAATAACCAGAGCCGGTTTCAAACAGTTTCCAAACCATTTCAAGAATTTTGTGTTTGTTAGAGCGGTAAATAAAAAGGCAACCCATAAAAAAAAATGATATCATGACATAATGCAGCCATGTGGTGCGCAGAATCGCTCAGATGGTAGTTTACCACTTTGATACAGACATGTATGACCTATATGCCTGCAGTGTAATTGGATCATAACTAGTAAAAGTGGAACTGGCAGCTCAAGCCAGAAGGGTGAAAATACTTTTGTTTTATCAAGGTAAAATTCCAGTCTAAACACATCCTCTTTACACCAAGTGCAGGCAGGACTGACCAATTTGCTACATCTGGATACTAGACGTCTCCCATTACAAACATGTTTCGATCTCTGTCAGCTAAGAATAAATGTTTATCTATAAATGTTAGCTTGCCGTCTGCAGAACAGGTGAAACTCGCTGCAGAAAATCATCGGACTATCAAAGCCAAGAGACGGAACGTAATCTGATTTCCTTCAAGTGGTTTGAATCACGTTTTTAGCATCGGTCCAATCCACCAAGCCAATTTAGAATTTAGAATCAGGTTTAATGACACAGATGCCCTGTATCACCTCAACACTTGGCAACATTAATATACCTCCAGTCATCATCTCATGTGCATGAGCTTATGCGTGCATCTGTTTGGACCTATATAGTGTATGCGTCAGGACAAGTGTGGGTTGGAAAATCCACAAAAAGCTTTTATTAGTATGAAACTCTAGTAAAGCAGGTGTACTTAGGACAAATGGGAGAACAGGATGTCCACCTCGCAGCCAGCCCACTGCCTGGCCCACTCAGCTGATGCTCACTATGATCATTAGAGGTTTGGATAACAGATGCTAAGATACTTGGAACATCCTCTTAACCTACCTGCCTATCAGCATTCCTTCCACCTTTCATCTATCCCTCTGGTGCTTCCTGTCGTTGTCTCACGCTCGCCTCTTGTTCAGCTGCAGCTGTTTTCACGAGGACCTGGAATCACAAAGGTGTAGATGAAAACAGATCAGCGGTAACGTTAGTGTCTCCGTGTGAGGAGGCAGAATAACATTTAGTGATCGATATGTTAAAAGCTTGAAAGAATTTGTCACTGTGTACCGCAACCCAACAGAGAACACTTCATCTCTATAAGCTCTGATAAAAAATAAATCAAGAAAAAGTCCCTCTCTCATCCGCATTATGGGAAACTGAAGTCATGTCCCTCTATCAACACAAACAGATCCTGTTGTTCCCTGCAACTGTCTGTGACACATTTGTTTGGGGTCAAACATCTATTGCTGTAAGGCACGCATATGTTCTGAGGCCTATTAAAACTGCGTATCAATGGACCACCCAGGAGTTTTACACAAACCCCAAAAAAAAAAAAGGAGTTGGGGGGTTGAGTTGAGTCTGGAAACAGAGGGCAGGACATATGTAGTGACAGGAGCGGAGGTCTAAAGAGGGGATGAGTCGATTTTCACGCTCGGAGCCACTAATGTACACAAATGGCCCCGTCACGTATCTTTACATGCTCACACTACAGGGCTGCGTGGTCCCTGACAGCATGGGGTCAGTTTTGAAGGTCAGTTTGGGTTGAGAGCATCGGGTGGCCAGCTGTGTTCGCTACATGATGATACCGGTGTCCCCCCCTCTCACTCACCTTATTAATTTGCTCATTGGTCTAATTTAGTCTGTCTAGGTCACTGTGCTCTTACAGCAAATGAGTCCATCTGCAGCTACTTTCAGTTCAAAGCGAGTCGTTTTTTTACTACCCTCAGAAGGGAACTGAATTATAACTAGTCTGAAAACAAGTGTTTGTTGTCAGTCGACAACGGAAATAAACCAATATTTCCAGGAAGTGTTTTATTCGATGTTGCTAGAGGTTAGTTATCAAACAACATCTTAGCTCACACCAACTGGTAAACATGGCTACTTTGAAACATCTAATCAGGCCCTGTTGAGACTCCACAATGCTACTTTGGGTCATAGAACTTGCTCTGGGTCAAACAAAGTTGAGATATTGTTGCTCCATTGTGTGATTTTGGGCCCATTCGGCTGCGGAATCTGATTTGTGACCTGCACTACACAGCATCATTTGTGATTCACATTGATCCATCTTTGAGACTAACGGCTTGGAGCAGCAAGACCAGCTATAACATCAAAAGTGATTAATTATCTATATATTATTATATTGCATATATAGTAAAATAGTTCAACACTTTTGGGGAAACAAGAGAAAGTAAGCAGCGCAGCGCAGAATTTCTTTTCACCCTCCTGGTCCACACCAGTAGGTCCACTTGGCATTGACAAGTGCGATCCTCCTCAGCTGGGCTGTGGTTGCTTGTCACCCCACCGGTTCTCCCACACGGGGAGCTTTGAAGTGTCAAGGGGCCCCCCACATGGAGAAAGCAAATCTGTAGGTGTGTGTAGCAGACAGAGGCTCGGCTCGGGGGTAGGGGGTGCAGGGTGCGGGGTTTGCTGGGATGAAAGGCGGCGCTGTAGCAGCCCAGCTGTTTGGTCTGCCAGCCCAGCTCCTTGGTGAGACACAGGATCTGGAAGAGTCAATATTTGTTGCTTTGTGTGTCTGCTCGAGTCGGTGATAGACTCTGTGAACTCTTGAAAGAGGCCATGAGGTTGCTGAGCTGCCATTTTTGTGGTTCTTTGGATTTTCTCCTTTCCAGAGCTGTGCAAAACACTTTAAATACAGACCCTTAATACAGTGTAAACTTGGCCATCAATTTACAGAGGCTTCCTGTATAGTCGCTTGGAAGTGAAAAGAGCTGAGATGTGACTGTGGAGGTGTGTGTGGTCTGTCGAGGAAGTTTGTGTAAGCCTTTCTATAACGTGGTCTCCAGCATCTGGTACTTGTTGAGCGTTGGTGGTTTGATTGTGCTCGGCGAAGTTTGAGAGCCTCTACCGCATCATGCAGTGCTAGACTTGATTAGCATATTCTTTCTTTCTGCTTTGAGTCACCAGTTAAAATAAAGATTCCACATGTGGATCTTACTCAGATGGCGGAGAGCTACGCAGCAGACATTTGCCAACAGTAGGGGGAACTTATATGGAGCGATATGCAATAGCCAAAACTGTTCTGAGCCTCCTTATGCCTGTGAATGTTCATAATGAGAACACATTCGGTGCACTCTGTGTGCTTGTGTGGAAGGGGAAAGGATATGTGCCCAGTTATGAGAGGTATCTTTGAGTGCAGAAATAGGATTCATTTAAAATCTCATTTCAGGATTATATTAGGTTAGACTAAGTTTAGGAAAAACATAGTATATCGAGTTAGTAAGCATGTATGTGTGCGTGATCACTGTAATCGGAGGACTAGTCTGAGGAATGCGACTCCCACTGTCAGTTCTCTCTCCAGCCCGTCCATCTTCATTATGGCTGTTCCCACATACTGGTCATGTGATTTACAGCTCCGGGCCCCAACTCTGGTGATATAGGGCAAATTCCTGACCGAGATCAGTCAAATTTCATACACACACCAAGAGGCCAGGAGCCTGGACGAGAGGTAGGATAGAAGAAGAAAAGGTTTGAGGAGATGAGGAGATAACATTGCTGAAATAGGTGCAAGAAATGTCATAAGAAAGATATATAGCTGTGGGTAAGACAAAAAGAAAACCAATGGGACAGAAAGACTGGATGCAGTTTTGAATTATTAATTAAAAAAAATGTGTGTTTTGCTTTGGCCAGTACAAGGCAGGCTGTTTATCTTTATAGGCTCAGATTAAAGCAACAACGAGAGGCCCTGACATAAGCCTCTTCTGACACAAGTGGCCCATTTCAACCAAATTACTGGAATCAAATGTTGACAAGTATGTTTCTGCAAAAACCAAAGGTATGTACCAGATCATTTCAAAAACTGGGCTGGGTGGATGCACCAAACAAACACGACTCTTTGCAAACATTTGCCATTCCGTTCCTCTGACGGTGGAGAGAGTGCAAAACAAATTTAGACTCGACACCAGGGGAAGCCAAAGAATGTATGAATGCAACATCAGGTGAAAAGATTTTTGGCAGCCGTTTGTTTGATGTCATTATCGTGTCCGTCACAGCAGTCTTGTCCAAAATGTGGTTGCTCACTTGAGGTACACCACTTTAGTGTCCTGTTATCAATGTCCTCTTTGATCTTTTTCTCCTATGCTATAATGTCCATACCGAGAAATCCAATCCAGAATTTAGTCCGGAATATATTAGACACTCCTTGTGGGAGATCCACTCAGCTCTAGTTACATAGGACATGAACAGACGTTAAAGACATAGACGGAGCTGCCATTGACCACCTAAATAACAATGAAGGGTTTATATTAGCAGCAAATCGCTGATTTTTGGGGCTTTAATGGAGCATCTATGAAATGTCTATCGACATCAAAGAAATGAAAATAAATCTGTACATCAAAGACGTTTCCATGGAAGACACACAGTTAAGACCAAGGGAAGGTTAACAGAGAGAGAGAAAAACAAACCGAGATAGAGCCATTTCCAAGTCCTGGGTTTTCCCTGAGAGGTGTGAGGTTTTACAGTGTTAAAAATCTCCAGTCTTGTTGACATAAGACCTCAGCATATTTCAGGCCGTAGTTCAAGGATACAGCCTGCTGAGACATATTCATGAGCTTTTATACAAAATACCTTACGTTTTTTTTATGTCTAGCACATCAAGCGGTGATGCCGAACCTCACTCACGTGGCACTTTTACAGTTATATAGATAATAATATTGGGGGGGGGTTTCCTCAGCATTCAATATCCATGGCCTTAACAGGAAACTATAGCAACCCCACCCTCTTGCTAACATATACATCATATAACGGGGTCATGAAAACAAGGTAATAGGTTTGTAACAGCTACAACACATTCCCGGCTGTCATTACTGATGCCAGATAAGCAGGCTGCCGTGGAGTGACCATTCCTATCATTGTAAGCGGCCAGCACAGCCCATTGTGAAAACAACATAGTCATTACCAACTTGAACAAAGAGCTGGGCTTGTAACATGTGAGATAATGTAACAGATTTGGACGGTAATTGACCTGAGCCACTTCAAGCCCCCAAAAGGGAATTTAAGTAGTGGAAGGAAGAATCAAAGCGGCAGCTGGTGATAAGCGGCGGTCACAGAGGCAATACGTCTGGTTCGAGTAACAATGATGATGTGACGATTATTAAGTGATAATGATAAGAGAACGCCAGGTGTAATAGCTGTTTTCATTCGGCAAGACTTGACGGTCTCGTTACGCCGCCATTCCCCAAAATAAACGTCAACCCCCCGCCAATCCCACCATCACCCTATCCACCTCTGCTCAGCATGCCTGGACCCCACCCAGCCTTTTCCCCTGCGGATCCTCCTTTTTTCCCCCCTCAAGACAAGAGAGGACGTCAGCCAAATATGATGCAGTCGGAGAGAACGTAACAGTGGTATGATAATGATAATCATTACTGAAATGATGATGAAAGATGTGTTGCTGTGTGTAATTCAATGATGTCAGTGGAAGACAATGAGAAGCTGAGGCGGGTGGGGGGCGGGCGGGCGTTGGGCAGATGTGCGCGTCCTGACCTGCATCGCAAAGGGACAGGCAGCAGGACAGAGCAAGACTCGACAGACAAAGCGAGAAGGGCCACGGAGGAGAAGATTAAAGAGCCATATCTTTGCCAATTGTTTAAATATTTATACAGACGCTAATGTAATTAGTATGAAGTCTGCAGCCTTGCCAAGTGTTGAAGGACAAAACACAGAGCATGGGAAGTCTCCTTTAGAGTTGAGGGGAATATTTTATCCTCAAAATATTGACAAAACTACCACAAAATAAAACTCATCTGGTAATTACAGCTTAAATAATCAGAGTGAGCAAATCTAGCATGGCAGTAATGGTTTGCACTTGAGTCTGGCATCCAGATTCAGGGTTAGAGTTTCTCTTGTTCCTGACTTGTTTTCTTGTCTTCTTCGTCTTCTTCTTCTCAATTTTCAATATTTTTCTTATTGTCAACAAATTCCATGAAAAGGCCAAACATCAACAATCTTACTTACGAGATCTTTTTTTTCTAATCGTTTTCCAAAGTCTGATTTAAGTTATCTCCCTCTGCCACAGAGCTCCACTGGGAACCAAATGCTATTGACATGTAGTCAGTTCCTCAGTAGAATACTTTGAGTCGATGTCATGTTATAAATCATTTGAGAAGATTGTTGACAATGAGAAACATTTTGAAATTAGATGAAAAAGTCTTACTTTGTTCAAAAACATGCGCACGTTTCTGTCCAGTCCCAGTGGTAATAGACATGTTTTTCTCCTCATCAGAAGTCTGCGCTCTTTGCCATATCATCCTGATAATGAATGGACATGTGTGAGGTGAGTGATTTTTCACAAGTAAATAGGGCAGAGCGGAAGATGTAGGACAGCTCTCAGTGGCGAGGAATGCACCGTGGCAGACCTTTACCTGTGAATACCTGTGACCTTTGACCCCCCACAAGCACAGCCAAACACCAGCTGCACATAATAGCAGGCCATTAGTGAGGTGTACCGTTAGCTGGGAAAAAGAGGCAATAGCTGATAGCAATGGTTTTACTGCTCAGCTTCACCTGGTTTCAAGAAGAATTAGAGGTTGAGGCGGAGGTAAGTATGAAGGTGAGAGTTGGGACTGCTTTGCTTTCCCCCAAAGATGCTATCCAGAAATAAATCAAAAAATACTAACCTGGGTCAAATGCTATTTGTTAGAGCATGCATTGTTCTTTCGTGAGCAAATGCAAAAACAAAACCAAATAACAAAATGTTCAAAAATGAAATTACATTAACTGTTTTCAGGCTGAAATGGCCCCCTGACTTATTTATTTTTTCCTGAAACCTGAAACCATATGTGTTCTATGTTTCTTGAAATGCAGTGTGCAAATTCGCACAATGCCTTTGCCGATTCGATGCATTGATATTTCTCTCTAGAATTTCCCACCTCTTTATTATGTCCTTCTTGCACGTGTTATGTGTTTACTTGTGTTCGGTGTTTGATGGTTGTTCCTTTGTGCCCTAAGGCTTTCCCTCAGCTATTTTCTGTTTTATCATGCCTGAATGATTCAGCAGTTGACAACATCTCTATTTCCTCTAGTATAAAGAACACACCTGCAACTACAATTAAAAGGCACAATTTAGGCTTTGTAAAGATTTTAATTGAATTAAGCAAAATTATAGATCTATGCTGTTCTTCTATGTTTATAAGCGCAATAACTCCCGCAACTGTGTCCCATTATTGTCAAACCATGACGCCAGCCCT
The DNA here is from genome assembly GCA_903171835.1 of Mullus surmuletus. Lineage (NCBI taxonomy): Eukaryota > Metazoa > Chordata > Actinopteri > Syngnathiformes > Mullidae > Mullus > Mullus surmuletus. The sequence goes on along the minus strand of CAESWR010000154.1, from coordinate 638,057 downwards.
CAGCGTTGGTTAGTTCTCTGGTAGGTTATGTCTTATGACCCCAGGGTCTCTTAAATACTTCCAGAGTGAAGCCATGAGAGGCTGACCCCCAGCCCGACGCGACGGATGACATAGCCTCCATCTGACTTGAAGTTTGCCTGTTAATTAAGGTTGTAAACAGGTGGGTGAGAGAGGCTTTGTAGCAGACTTTATACTTGACAATCAAACTTCCTCACTTGAAGTTTAATGATGTTTGCTTCTCCAGGTCCCCTTGAAGGATGGAAATGTACCATTGACCGAGCACACAAACATGCGTCTGTCCACAGACACCCACGCAATTTGAGGAATACCCAGACAGCTGCGCTCTCTATCAGGTCAAGTGTTTTGCTCTTTTGTTGCTTTCACAACAGCGATTCATTAAATAACATGCTCCCTTTATTCCCTTGGCAAACGTAAAAACACACCCTGAAATAGCACTCACATCGCAGTATGTTATAGTTAGGAATGGACATCAGGAGAAACTTCCAGAGTTAATGGAAATTGCGAGAATGATTTGCGTTCTGCTTTGTAGGTGTTTGTGCACAATTTCTCGTTCTGGGAGGAAATGTAAAATCATATTTTATCCCAAAATGTTCTTTTCACATCTAATCCTTCCTTTCTTTGTTTGTCTTACCCTTGTAGCCTATTATTTTACCTCTGAATGCACAAGCAGGGGAGATTCCACCTTCCAATTTTATCACAGTTTCTCAAAATGATACATAATTTCAAGGCAATAAGCTGGTGCAATAATAAAATCATGCAGTTATGGGACAATAGTGATGCCAAAAACATGTCCTCACCCTGTGTGTTGGAGACCTTTTACTGGACTACAACCAGAGCCGCAATGTCTGGTGCCCTCTGCTGTCATAAAAGGGCATTAAACTCTCAGCTCAGTGCAGGAATGAGGTCAAAATCCATCAGGGAGACTTCCAAATTACCCCAGGAGCTACATTTTTACTGTACGCCCACAGCTGTTGTGTTAGCCTGCTCTACACATACACTACGCACTAAAGCAAGGAGGCTTTGTACTGTTGTCTCAAGAGCTTAGATCTGGAGACTCGACCAGCTCCACTCTGGGGGTCTTTGGGTGAGCTAACGCCAAAAACAACAGACAACAGAATGAGAAATAACAGTGGAGGAATGCTCGCAGAGAGAGTTGTAGTGAGAGAGTTGCCCAGTTTTCCACAAGGAGCTGAGAACAGCGGGATGGGGGGGGGGGAGTCTCCTGCTGTGTTGGTGGCCACAGGGGGGGCTGACAAAACACCTAGCTGAGTGTTGGAGAAAAGGGAGGACGTGGAGTGTGTCCAGGTGCACAGTGAACAAATGTAGGAGAGTCACAAAGAAGTAGAATGAGACACAAGCTCTGTATTACTTGTGCATTTGAGCACACTGTAGCCCCCCACCCGTAACAATCCTATGGGAAAGCTGTGAGTGTGCGTGTGTGTTTCCTGGAGTGCCTCCCCAGCCAGCCCGCTCCCGAGCAGGCCAGCGAGGCTGGGCCAGGCTCAAGAGTCACCACCACCACTGCTGCTGTGAGCCGTTGGTTTCCTGCACACATTTCCCACCTCCCTGGCTGTGTTGTTATTGGCCCGCACAGAGAGAGGAGCATGGCGACAGACCGGGGGCCGTGCACAGGACTTAATGGTCCTGGATCCTCGTGACGGGGCCGGAGAGGCAAGGCTGTGTGTGTGCATGGATGCTGGATCAGTCTGTTCAATCCATCACGAGACAGAAATGTCTAAACAACTATTAGATGGGAAGTCGGGGTAGTCAAGTTTGCCTTGAAAACCCACAATGCCTCGAGAATTTTTCTGAGTTTCCTTTTAGCTCCACCTTGAGGTTGTTATAGGCAGTTTTGAGTGAAATGTGAGGGAAGATCGGTGAAGTCCAAAAGCCCATACAGAATTCCTGTCAACAAATGTTTACTGTCGTGTTCTCAAGGTGGACTACCAGAAAATACCCATTAAATATACATTAGAAAATAAAAGTTCATAATGATGAACATGAAAAATGAAATAGGCTGGCTGTGGCTCTTTAAGTTGATGCTACTGCCGCTGACTGATAATATACCCTGCACGTCCACAAGGGGGATATATTCCAACTTCTCAGGGTAACGTCCCATAATAAAAGACTTACCCTTTCAGTTCTTCCTTATTGATCTACTTTCCCCGTCTTCATCCTCAGGAAAATTACAGGTCCAACATCATTAAATGTATTTGTCCAATATTTGAAATGCACACCAGATGCTAATGGCGACATTTACATTGCATTTGCATACAGAGTGCAGGCTTTGTATAGAGCAGCAGGAAGAGGAGATCACGCACATACATTGCTCAGAGCAGTCCACTTTTATGCTTTATTTGAAGTTCTGTGTATGCTTTTTCAATTCATAATATATATCAAACCCTAAAACTGCTTAATTAATCTATAAGAATCTTAATTTCAATCATTATGCTGGCTCTTTTTTTTGTTTTACAGTGCACAAGAACATCTCATGCTCTGACTTTAGCTTTGTTTATGTTGGCTTCTGTGTGTATCCATGTACTTTCCACCAGCCCGATCGTCTAAATGAAGTAACCGGCTGTAAATCAGCACAGCCAATATTCCATCTCTGGTGTTAACAAATAGAATTATGTGAAATCATTTCTCTCCCATGCGAACAATTTCAAAAGTGTGCATGCACGCATGAGACGACCATGTCTTTTTTATGCACATGGATGCTTGTCATCCTGCAAGTGATAACTGAGCTGAGGCATGTGAAGAAGACAACAGCTGGTCAGCACTGCAAACAGGCAGTGAAAACAAAACACACCTAGCTGGGCGGGGGAGTGGGGTGCCCCTGCCCTCACCGTGGAGATTATAGCATAATGATGACACATTTACACCTGTCAGCCTGGGGGCTTATCACAGTTTCTTGTGGTGCAACTCTGGTGAGCGCAGCCATTAAACACGAAATAAATCAAGAGCTTGAACACAGAACATCGTTAATCACAGCAAGCTCACATGGACAGCGAGGTTTACGCACACACAAACCGTCTTTTCCTCTTGTTGCAAATAATCCACTTGCTTGTCACACATGTGAGGAATTCCACCACCAGAAATCTCTTCATCTCTGCCACTTAACTACGGCACATGTTCATCACACTCTCGACCCCTGCAGGTTCTCATTTTTAGAGCAGGAGAAGTCATGCAGAGCGAAGAGTACACTTGGAACAACAAAAGAATTCACAGTCAGATATTCTTACTAAAGTGCCATTAATTCAAGTGAATGCGACTTGGTGTGAGCGTACATCTGTAAGCACAGGTGGAGTCGTCTACCTGCCTGGGGGCCGTGTGACTGTAACACGACCCTGAAGATCACGTTTACTGTCCACTCAAAGTGAGAGGAGGTGGTGGTTACAGGAGTCTGTTCATAGTCACAGATCTACGGTTACGATGAACATCCATGGTTATGTTTAGTACTTTGCATGTATTGGACAGTGCTGGACACGAATGTTGACTTCCCAAACAAATGTAAGGGGCTAACTTACTCTTATGTCAGAGCTTTGGGGGTCCAAGATTGTGTGCCGGGCTTTATTCCTCATGTATCTACACATAGATTGAATCAAATACATGGCACCAGGTAACAAGGACTAAATTTGAGATTTTTGTACTTAAAGGAAAGGGTTGCTTGTGTACAGTATCTATATAAACAGTAGCAGGATGGAATTTTCCCCCTCAGTTCTCTTTTTTTTTGTGCTGGTGCCATTGCAGTATGAATGGTATGAAAGTCAGCGTCATGTGAGCAAGGTTTTAAATCTTATCAAGGAAACCACGGACAGATGAATGACAGGAAGTACAGCCATACAGCATTTTTCTCTGTACCACCTCCAGGAAGCTCAGTGCAGTCAAAATGTTTTTGTTTCCTCTGTGGTGATTAAAACTTTTGATGACAAACTGTTGAACTGTGTGGCTGGGGTTTAAAGGCTGATTAGGTTCCCCCTAAATGACTTCCTCCTCTATTTCTATTAGTCATGCAGTCTGTTGGATTTGCATAAACCTGAAATGAACCTTTTCACAATTCATTTTGTGTGTCAAACCAGGGCAAAGATGGGCTGATAAGATGAATTATGGTACCATTATGTTGTGTGTCACAGTCATTCCAGTGAACCAGTGGAACAGGGATTGATGTTAATGCTACCTGCATTTCCCTTGCAATGTAAATCAAATGCACATGTAAAAGTTGTACGTATTTTGAACTTGCAGTCGTTGAGCGAAGTGTTTTACAGTGGCCCATGCAGTGTTTTATTGACGCCAATGTGTGCGTTTGGCTTCGCAAGCAGGACATGACTTAACTTACTCACTTACAGGAGATTTTTTTGTGTGTTGTTATAACTATGTAAATGTTTAGAGAGCGTGATCGCGACCTGCTTTATGTGGAAGTGCCCATAGATAGTTATTGTTCTCAGTCAAATTGAGTGAACTTTTGACTCTGTCATTTTTTTCTGCATCAAATTCCAATGATGGATTTTTGTAGAGTCACCGGGGGGCAAAAACTCATATATTAAAAAAGAAATGAAGGGGGGCAAAGAAAAGAGAAGCGAGTGAATACACAGAGAATTGAAAGGAATACAGCAACTGTACTAATAAAAGAAGGTACATTAGAATGTCTGTATAATGTAATTACTATGAGCATTACTTTATATACCTTTAATGACATTCTTTAATGACAAATAACAACCCGATCAATGAATATAACAGGTACTTTAGGAATCTGTTGGCATGCTGCTTTCATTTACTCATTTACAATCTGTTTCAAATAAATTGGTGGTGCAGAAATTAAACGCCATATGCGCCTCTCATGCAGGGTGCCTCAGAAGCAATGGGACGCTGACGCTTCCTGTGCGTCAGTGGCCACGCCCCCAGCAGAGCGCGCTGCGTCAAAAGGCTCCGCCCCTCCCATTTGTCGCTGTGCGGTTCCCCATCCCCATCACTGGAGCGCAGGCAGGTAACAGCAGCGGCGCATTTTTATCCTCTCTTCTATTCTCTCACTCTGCGATTACAAGCAGGAATGCGGACTGTTTATTGACGTTGGTTCTCATTTTTATGCTTTTTTTCCCGGCTTAGAGGTGGGCTTCCGTTCTCCATGTCAATATTATTGTTTGTTTACCTCGGCTCGCGCGGATGGTTTGTTTACCTCGGCTCGCGCTGATGGTTTGTTTACCTCGGCTCGCGCTGATGGTTTGTTGTGTTTCTCACCGTTAACCCTCGTGACGTCACAGGAAGTAGATTTGAGATCTTATGAATCCAAAAACTATGTGTGTTTATGTGTGTACTGTTTTTTTTTTTTTTTTTT
>CAESWR010000154.1:607549-625221 GCA_903171835.1 Mullus surmuletus | reverse complement strand
AGGAAACTTTAAAAGTATACTGTTGGTTTTGGAGAGGAAGTACAACAATTGACAAAAAACGCACCATTATGTAATGACATTCGTCCAACTTGCAATGCTTTGAAATGTCAACAACGTCATTCTTCCTGAGAGCCAGTTGGCAGTCATTTTGGACAAAGGTTACAGGAAACTCAAATTGAATATGGGCATTGTGTATTTAGTCTGGATGTTTCCAAAATCTCACAACTCCAGTAAAACGTAAAAACTACCCTTTGTGGCTGTAAAATACCTACCTGTTGGCCCTAAGGGCAGACAATAGTTCTATTGTGCTCAATGTATGAGGATATTTTACTCTGTGTCAAGTTTCACTGATAAAATCTGAAAATCATGACTGCCACTGTAGAGCTGGCAAATTATGCAGAGCTGGTCACGTGACCCTGAGCGTGACTGGGCGACGGCTGATTGTTGGTCGATATAAATCAAAATGCATATAACTGGTAAAACGCAGCCCGTCATGTGTTTACAGAGGGCAGTTTTTGGTCACATATGATAATGTGCTGGTCATGAATCACATTTGGCCCCGAGATACTGTTCTGAATTCAGCGCTCCGAATTCATTCATCTTAATTTTGTCATTAATTATAGTGGATGTCAAATTCAAATGATGTAAACACAACACTGTAAACACAAAAAGTGGGTATTGCTGCAGCAGTTTTGTTAACATATGATGGATATGATTACGCATCCGGTTAAGGCATGTGGGCCCAAAACAGTGTGTAATGACTTTTATGCACTCAATTTTACCTGACATGGTTTCTTTCCTCATAAAGTCAGCAAAGATGTTTCACTACGCTGGGTGGACGAGGACATGTGACTCGCTGTTCGTCGTCTTTGCTCTCGTCTTCCTGGTCACGAGACTGGTGGTGTTTCCCGGCAGGTACGATGTAGTTGCTGAAATGTGGAAATCCCCCAGGAACAAGGGCATGGGTTAAAATACGTTTTTGTGTTTCTTCCTTCAGTGCCATGTTTAGTTATTCCGTGACTGTCCCGTCAGCCCTCTCTTGTTCTGGAGCACTCAACTGTGTCCAAGTACTTTCCTGAGCATCTCTTCTCTTCCAGCAGTCGCTTGTTTTTTTGGCTGTGGTCACTGGCCCATTCCACCAGTTTAGCAGTAACACTTAAAGTTGTTAAGATGCTATAAATCCTTGAGGAATATAAAGCTTTGAACTGAAACCAGACTGGGTCACAATGTCTTTGCCTCACTGTTTGTTTTTCTGTTTTCCAGGATCGTCCATACAACGTTGGTGGTGTCGCTCGAATTCTTCTCGCCCTTCTTTGGCTATTATTTCTTCAACGTCCTGCTGTTAGTGCTGCAAGCACTGCACATCTTCTGGGCTTATCTCATCCTGCGCATGGTCTACAAGTTTGTGTTTTTGGGAAAGGTGAGCAAGCAGAAAGTTGCACATTTTTCATTTAAAGCCTCCGCCATCAGGCATGCCATATAGAAATCCTCTACTTGGGGCGATAAGAAATGTCAAAATGCTTTTTATTTCTTTGACAAGAGCTAGGCAAATAACTACATTTAAAAGGGCATCTGCTTCATGTCTATCAATGAAAAATCCAGATTTGGGTAAAAAAAAATCCTCACTGGAAGTAGTCTGTGGTCATCATATGTTTCAAGTTTCACAGCTTGTTTGTGTAAACTGTGTATGGGAGAACTTTACCTCAAATTCATTCAGACAGAAGTGGGAACTCCTCCCATCGTGGATTTCTTTGCTCGTAATAATTTGCCCTCTCTCATTGTTGTTTGATTTACATACTAGAACAAACAGGTCACGATGTCACAAAGTCCCCGAATCATGTTTCACTCACATGGAGAACACACATGGATCATTTTTATTTCATTTTTCTGTATAGGTGGAGCGCGATGAGCGCAGCGATGCAGAGAGCGAGGTGGATGAGGAAGAGGACGACGAGCCAGAGGAAGAAGATGACGAGAGCAGCTGGGAGCAAAGGAAGGGCACCATCAACTCCAAGCTGGCATCACTGGCAAACAACTGTGTCCTCAACAACTTGACAAACCAGAGGAATATAAACAGCAGACTACCCAAAGCCAGATAGTGCTCAATGCCTTTTCCCTGTCCACCAAGCCTCTCTGGAAAAAAGAAGTCGTTTTCCTTTTTGCCGATCAGAGATTAACGGATTCCCGACATGTGACATACATTACTGCTAGTGTGCATCCAACATGGTCCATTGATGATTTCAGATCAGGGGTAGGTCTGGCCCCTAAGCTTTCCTTTCCCAATTTTTTATTTTTTTTTAAAGAAAAAATAACAAGAGGGCGAACAAGCACAAATGATTGTAAACCTCCACACCCAGATTGAGATTAGGAAGAAACGCCATTATCACTGTCTCTCACTCTTGTGAAAGTACATTTGCTGTGAAAATTCCATTACATCAAATTTTATGCATTTTATTTGTATTTATTCTGTTTGTTTTTGCTGTATTATAGTACGTTGTTTGTAAATACATATGAATACAAGTAGGGAGATGAACCATTCGTCCTTTCTTTGGTCGGCAAGAAAAGTAAAATCTTTTTAGCATTATCAAACAGATGAATGGCAAAATGTGATTACAATCAAAGGAAAAGTTTGGTTTTAAATAATCATTTGCTTCCCCAGCTTTGGCTGACTGTACATAGATTACTGAAAACAATGATTGTAGGAAATCTGTTGATAAACCACTTTATAGACAATTTTTATGAGCCATGTCTCCAATCGTTTTATGTAGTAATCATGTGACACATTACACAATAGTGACGAAATGATATTTTTCTGATGAAATTTTGATTTGTCACTTTTTAAAAGGAATATGGCGCCCCCTGGTGCGTAGATAATAGCATCATAGTGCGCGTCCATACCCATAAAAATTGAAGCCTTGGCGGAAAACTGCTCCTAGTTATATGGATTTGAACTGTGTGTTTTGTGTGTTACCTTTTCTAATTTCAGCATCATTGTGACATGCAGCATGATTTCTTCATGACTTTTTGTTGAGGTTTGCGATATGACTTTATGTTATGTGCCTTGGCTGTTTTTTTCCCCCTTTTTTTGGGTTGTTGTTACATTATTCTGTGATGAGCACTTGATATCAAGCTCTGTGTGCAAGTGGTATTAGTCATTATTTGACAAACACCTTGGTCAGGCCTTACTGTGACTGGACCTCATAATGTTTTGCTTAAACATTGGGTGAAAAAGTTGTGCCTAGGTTAGCCATGAAAGGATGGAAACAAATTTGCATTACTGAGATCATTTAGATAGTAAATATGTTGAGGATCAAATGCTTTATGGCTCAGATGTTCACATCTCAATTCAATGTAAAGATGTAATAATCTTACAATGACTGATGGAATATTTTCATATAATTAAACGGCTCTATTGCTGTATTTTTTTTAGATCCAATGTGTATTTAGCCAACATCTTGGAGTAATGTACTGCGGCCAGTGTCTGTAAAGTGTTGATTAGTTCCAGGTGGATTTTTATGGATTAACAAAGGGATCTTTTCATAAGATACACTTCACCCATACTCAGTATCTCATTTACTACCAGAAACCTGTGTTGCATTTTCATAGATTGGTCTTTTGACATATCATTTTAATACCCTACAGGTCCATAATACAAGGTGGTTAATAAAGTTATAGAGCACTAAAAGGGCTGTTCCACTGACTAACACACTAAGACTCCCACTGGAATATTGATTTTTTTATGATCATTATAAAGAATGAGTGTAAAACTCACAACAGGAGTAAATGACTCAACAAATATAAAACTCGCCTGTTCTCTTATGAGTACACATGGATGATTTGTTGATTGTTTGGCTGGCTGAGATATTTCAATAAACTGTCCATTAAATAACAATGTCATCGTCTTATTTTGTAGTAAAATGTAAGAGCAAGGTGTTACAATTAATGTGGGCATGACTACTAGTAAAATTAGAAGTAATTCTGGAGAAAATAAGCATCTGACAAAGTTCATGAAATGTTTCTGATGGAAAATATTCAAATGTACCTTTTGTACCTTTGTACTTTTGTGTTATACCTCATGTCATTTCCACGCCCTTACCTTGATAAGTGGGTCAACTCTCAAACATCAGACGTGATTCAGTTTTACAGCACATAGTCATAATATCATTCTCATGGTGACACACCCTCGGAGGGGCACTGGACAGGGTACGGCATCATCTACCTCAATACAAGTGTCTATATAAGGGTCCAGCAGCACCATGTTTGGTAGTGCTCTATTACCGCTCTTCTCGCTGACCAAGTATATTTGGCCGCTGACGGTGGTGCAGCCGCAGAAAAACTTTCTCTCCAGAGAGTCCTCCTCCAGTAGGGTCCACTCGTCTGTGTCCATGTCGAATCGCAAGGCTTGACCTCCAAACAAGTAGAGGGCACCATTGAGCTCAGTGGCAACCAAGTCGTATCTAGAGTGGTTAAAAACAAATCACAGTTGGTTCAAGTTTTTTCCATTATATCTGAAAAATACATGTAACTGTTAGAAACAAAAGTAGATACCTTGGAAAGGGAGAGTAGGAGACCACGTCCCATTGGTCTTCCCTCACCATGTACCTTTGAATCCCGGCATACACGTCTCCGTTTTCATCCAAGCCACATGCCACGTAAATAGAAGACCCCAGAGCAGTAACAGCTGCCCTCTCTACGGCCCTAACCATGGGGCTGACACCTACCCAACCTCCTTCTGACCCCGGTACAAGTCGCTCGACGTCTGCCACGAGACCTTCGTCCATACTTCCACCCAGCACATACAGTGCTGAGTCTAGTCCTATGGAGCAATGGCTGTGCCTGGACTTCTTCAAAGCGGGCTCATCAACCCACCGCTGGTTGCCACATTCATATCTTCTAACCCAGTCCACGCTAAACCACAGCACGTCCCGGAAGTATCCGCCCGTCACAAATATATTGTCTCCTAAACGGTGAACAACAGCAACATCAGCATTTCATTTCTCATTTCCATCACTCATCATCGTAATTCTCAATAACCAAATATTACCTACTGCAGCGACAGAGAATTGTGTCAGGTTCTTTCTCTTCAGAGGGGCACAGCTCTGCCATCGGCCACTGAGTGGATGAAACTGGTAAAGAGGCTGTTGCTCCTGATCATGAGGCCCGCCCAGGATGAAGAGAGTCTCTTTGGCTCTCGGCCTCTGCAGGGACCTGCCGACTGACCATGAAGCTGGAAAATGTTCATTCAGCATGTAGATGAGCTTGGCTCTGGGGTCAGAGCTTTTCATTCTGGTCAAAAGTTCAGTAATAAAAGGTAAAGAGAGCGACTCAGGCCTAACCAGCTCAATTAGCTCCAAAAAGTCTTCTTCTCTTTTAGGGTCAAAGGCCACCCAGCGTAGGGTCGCCTCCAGAGCCTGATCATCTTTATGGATGGCCAGGTCATCACTGGCTAGTAGGTGTGCTACAGTCTCCTTAGGCAGAGACAGGAAGTCCTCTTCCGTGCTAACAGCAGCAAAGTGTGTGAGGACCACCTGGCGGGCTGCAGTGTAGAGCTGTGTGCAGCCCAGCTGCCAGGCATAAGCCATCATCCCCAAACAGTTGCTGATGTGCAGCTCACGCTCAAGGAACTTGCAGCACAGCAGTCTGACTCGCTCCAGCTGGAAGAAGTCTGCAGTCTCAAGGATCCCCAAGATGTTTTCTCTGTCCAAAACCAGGCTGGATGTCTTGCTGTAATCCATCAACACCCTGAAATGCTGCACGCCAACACCTTGAAGCTCAACGCGTTTTTTGGTGCGCTCCACTCCTAAGCCAAAGAACAGAGCCCTGAAATAGGGACTCTGGAGAGCCAGTTGCTGACGGTTGACGTAAAAAGATTCTCCTTCCACGAGTAGCACGGCATCAGGGATTGGCTCTGCTGCGGGTGCGTCACAAGGTAATGTAGATTCAGCTTCCTTGTGGTTGTTTATCTGCTCAGTCACTGCGGTGGCCATTTCAACTCAAACTGCCGTCCTCTGCATGGTTCCTAAATGTCTTCTTTCTGGTCTGCACCTCACCAGCTGGTGGTATTAATAGACTGACCCCTTCCACACACTAACCCACATAGAATGGAAAGTGGGTCAGTTTGCAAACACTTTTAAAATACATCATCTGCTGCATTGGGACCCATTAATGATTTCTGAAAAAGAAAAAAAATCTATTTAAACTACTAATTTTCACGCAAATGTGAGACAGGCAAACCAGCCGTGACGTCATTCGCCGGGGAAAGGACGCTCAACAATTTGATTGGTGGAGCATCTCTGAGGTCAAACTATTACTTCCGGTCGCACAGCTAGCATGGCGGTGAGTTCGTTTGCTTCACGCTTCCATTCAAACACCGAAGCCTTCGTTCATAAGAATTCCCCTCAAATAGTTCCTCGACTCAAACGTGAACGCGATGAAAGCTGCGCTGCGACCGCGTGTCTGTAAACACGTGGCCGCTCTTTGTGATGCTAGCTGTTAGCAGAGGAAGCTAACGGTGCTAATGTTTGTTTGCCGCTCGCGCTAACAAACTCCCTGTGTGTGTGGTTGTGTTTACCAGGACAAGGACAAGAAGAAGAAGGAGAGCATCTTCGACCTGTCCAAATACATCGACAAGCCCATCCGTGTGAAGTTCCAGGGCGGAAGAGAGGGTATGTGGTTTATGGTGCTTTGCCAGCTGTGCATTAGTACAGCACGCTTGTACATTACCCATAATGCCTGGCGCATCTGTGTTTATGTCAGCTTAAACTCACCCTTTTACTGGCCTTAAATGTACTTCTCATACTGTACATATTGTTCATACTTGCACTTCTGATTAGATGCCAAACTGCATTTTGTTGCCCTGTGTTCATACATGTGTAATGACAATACTTCACATTATATCTGCTGTGTGTGTGTGTGTGTGTGTGTGTGTGTGGTCCAGCCAGCGGAGTCCTGAAGGGTTTCGACCCCCTGCTGAACCTGGTGTTGGACGGCACCATCGAGTACATGCGCGGTAAGTTTTTACACCAACTGTTTGGTCTAGATATCTGAAACTAAAAGTTAAATTTTAAATGTGATTGTGTTATGAATTGCCCTGATTTATGTGTTGATGCATGCTGACGAGCAGGCTGGTAAACAAAGCAAACTTTGTTTGTCGTAGCCTTAAACTGAGTCAAAGTTTAATATTTTAAAGAATAAATCAGCTTTGTTTTGGTAGTGGTTCGCACAGATACATTGACCTACATAATATGGCCATCTGTACTGCCACACATCACTTAAACACAAATATTCACAATGAAGCAGCTCTTTCAGTGACGTCTGAGCTTTTTTATTGAATTGTGTACAATCTTACCAGTGTACAGCCCACTCTACAGACCCCTACATGCCGTGTATGCTATGAAACTCTGTTCCCAAATTCACATTCTAAACATTGATGTGAATGGTGTTGTGTCCTAATTGCTGTTCCGTTGCCTGTGCTTGCATTTTTAGATCCCGATGACCAACTAAAGCTGACAGAAGACACTCGGCAGCTTGGCCTGGTGGTCTGCAGAGGAACATCTGTGGTTCTCATCTGTCCTCAGGACGGCATGGAGGCTATACCAAATCCATTCATACAGCAACAGGATGGCTAACAGTCTGTTGGAGTTACAGATGCACACTTTGTTTTTTTGAGGGTCTTTTTTTTTGTCATTTTAATTTTTAAATCATAGTAATGTGTTCAACAATGGTGATTTATTTTGTTGAAAGGTTATAAGTTGATCAGCAAAAAGACACTTGAAAGCACTTGGTGTTTGTTTCTGTGAAAAGAATTTTGAGTTGTAATCCTGCGTGTTTGAAAAGTTTGTGATTTCTTTCATCCAGAATAAGTCGACTTTTTACTATGTTTTGTTTTTGATAAGAAAATAAATGAAACTGCAGAAAATGAAAATGCAAATTGAGTGATGTATTTGTTTTTTCCTGCTACCTCAAGAAATGTGAATTTGATGTGACAGACCTGATTATGCAGTTTATAATTACTTTACATGCATTAAAGTTGCTTTTTATGTATCGCCATTCGTGATCTGTACAGCTCAGAAGTTGCTTCTTGTTATATTTTGTTTAAAGGATCATTCCAGCTAATTCACATATTTATCGAGTTGATTGTAACTCAGAATGCATGACAGACCGCGTGATGTAGACCTGCAGTTTAAATTGACCCTGACTCCATCCATCAAACAGAAGTGATTGTCACCCTCCAAAGTCTTTAAAGGAGTTAAGGGATTGTGTGGTGCTGATCCATTCAATCCTGTTTGCACACTAACAACAAACACATATTAAGGTATTATCTGTGCTTGAAAATGGGTGGATCCCTCATGGAGGCAAACATACACTTCTAATCTCCTGCTTCTCATTTGAGCATTTTCTTCACACTGCGGTCCAAGTCCTGCTTTTCATAAGACTCTTCCAAATTACAGACGTGAGAAAACTTTGCAGTGAATTGTACCTGAGCAGTGTACAGTGAAGCAGCTGTAATCCGAGTAAAGGTTCACCAGGTGTTGCGAGCCCTGGACCTGCAGCCACGAGTGAAAAGGCAGAATTCCAGCTCTCTTTGCTCCTCCTCTGCTGCTCACTCACTGTGTCAGTGGAGCACGGACAAGCTGGCCCACTTCTTTCCACATCATTAAGGTTTCTCCAAAGTGCGGCCCATGCGTAAATACGCACCGGATGTTTACCTGGATCAACTATGTATACTGAGGTGGGTCCAAAAAAGCCCTCTCTAACGCCCAGAGAGGGATGAAGGCGGATGGGAGGAGGGCCGGGCGGGGATTTCTAACGCCGACTCGACTTTCTAAAGTCAACTGAAAAGGTGAGTTTCCTGCTGGACAGAGACGACCCGCCCCTCGGCGCGCTGGAACAAATAGCGGACCACTCGGCACCGCTCCTCGTCGTCCGTAAATGTTCTCCTGTGCCGCGGCAGGTGACACAGCGAGGACCACGGGATGTTGTGAATGTATTTCTAACCCAAAGGAGCAGGATTAGAGGCAGGTCGGTGAGTTTATTTGGGAGGATAAAGCCTGTATTGTCTGGAGAGCCTGGAGACTCTGTGCGTAATTGGCTTCTGCGGCGCCTTTCCTCATTTTGATAGATTTAGATCTCAGTGACTGTAAATGTCATAATTTACTACTGGTTTTCCTCACTCTTCTGACTTCAGCTGCTTTATTTTATTACTGGTCAATCTTTCCTGTATTTTCTCATAAAAGGTGCAGTTGTTTGGACTTTGTCTTTACAGATTTAGGTTAAATTATCTGAGTTTTGTAGGCCTATCATTGATACTACTGGTGTTAATGACCTTTACATCCCCACTGAAGTGACTGTGCTGAGGCTGTGATTTGGTGTTCGTCAGGTGGTGACTTTGGGGTGATACTGTGGACACTGGCATGTGAGTTGTGAGATCTGGGCTGTGGATCCAACATGGAGGGGAAGACGGATGGAGGAGGGACCTGGTCCTCCCCAGGAGCCCCACCTGCTCCCCGTAGTCCTGGTTACTCCAGAAGCATCCTCGCAGCCTTTGTCTTCTTTTTTCTCATCATAGGAGTCTTCATAGGCTTGCTTACAGGTATTTATACAGACAAATGCCACATACACTACATTTATGTTCTTAATTGGGACATTTTGACAAATAATAATGAAAATTGTTAGCCTTGATGTCAACATTCCTATGAAACATATGTGTTTGGCAGCGTACCTAGTGCAGGAACAGCATTATTTCATGGAGACGATGGAGCTGAAGGGTCTGCAGTATGATCCCGCTTTGCAGAATGAAAACTCTGCCTTCTCTGTAGTACTATCCTCAGTGCTAAAATCCAAGGTTCGTTCCGACTGTCACCATGAGAGAACTTAATGTTTCTCATCAAATGTGCTGAACCCGTCGTTTTCACTTTCTTCCAGGTTAAAAATGTTTTCAGTGCCTCATCAGTGTCACATCACTACATTGACTGTAGTATTATTGCCTTTGGGTGAGTTGCAGCCAAATCGCAGTCACTAATGTAGCACAGCCATGGCTTCTGAGAAAATAAATGTGTATTTTTCCTCCTGTTTTCCCAGCAACATCAATGGGAACGTGCTGGTAACATTCAGACTTATCTTTAGCGTCTCCAAGGCCTGGCAGTATTCAGATCACTTTGTGCAGGACCTGCTGCGAGCTGGGCTCAGCTCAGTAATGCACGGGAAACCACTGGAGGTGCCCAAGTTTGGACAGATCAACGCTATCATCTTACTTGGTAGTTAAACAATACTGTCATCAGTTGACCCTCCGTGGCCCGACAAGTGGACGTTTGTAGAGGGAGTAACAAAAATGAGCCACAGCGGTGCATTGTTCTAGGCTTCAACAGTTTCCACAGAAGCTCACACTCGGCTTTCTCTCTTTTATACCAGGAACCAGTGGAAAGTCGTTTTATGCTATTGGGGATGAAATGATAGGTACGTTTCTTCAGCATTAACACAAATTTAAATACGTATCTGTAAGAAATGGGAAAAAGTAAATTTATGATAAAAAAATACTCCCTTGTACTACCGTTATGTATCCATATCACACCCTCTACTCTTCTCCTCTCATTGCTCCTGTTTCATAATGGCTTTCAAAGCCATGTGTCCTGACAGCACCTTCACTTGTGACAATGGAGAATGTGTCACCAAATTAAACCCAGAGTGTGACTTCATCCCAGACTGTGCCGACGAATCCGATGAAGCTCGTTGTGGTAAGTAATGCTAATAAATATACGTGCATTTATCATTTTGGTTTCCTTTTTAGCACAGTTGCTGCAATTCTGTTAAAAATGTAATGAGGGACTCTATGTTTCCATACCAGCCTGTGGTACACGTCCTAGCATGGGAAGTCGGGTTGTGGGAGGTGAGGACGCCCGGCAGGGGGAGCTGCCCTGGCAGGTCAGTCTGAGGCTCCACGGGCGTCACACCTGTGGAGCCACCATCATCAGCGAACGGTGGCTGGTCAGCGCAGCACACTGCTTCGAGAGGTAGGGACTAGGGTTTTCAAGAATCACATTCATATTTCATACAGAATATATTGAGGGTCTCCTTGCTTTTATATTCCCAGGGACACAGACCCCAGAGAGTGGAGCGCCCTGGTAGGGGCCAGCCTGGTGAGCGGGGAGGAGTCTGAGACGAAATTGATAAACATCAAGTCACTGGTTGTGTCTCCAGACTACAACCCCATGACCACCAACAACGACGTGACAGTGCTCGAGCTGGAGACCCCCCTCACCTTCAGCCCTTATGTCCAACCCGCCTGCCTGCCCTCAACATCTCATGTCTTCACGCCCGGTCAGAGCTGCATGGTGTCGGGATGGGGGTCGACACACCAGTTCAACCGTGAGTCTATGTATCATATGAGATAAAGATACAATAAAGGCACATTTGTATACAAGAAGAAACTACAGTTAAACTATGTAATTCCAGTCACAGTGTGGTGTTGAAAATCCCCCGTTGATTAATCACAGATCACTCCTTTTATCAAAGCACCACTTATTATACGTCACTTTGATTATTTTCACACATGTGCATTAAATCAAAGTAACTTCAAAGTAACTCACAAGAAGATAGCCCTGGACGAGCCTGACCTAGAAGAAAGATTTATAATGGAGTCAGATAGGCCAGGGACACAGGAATGTACCCAGCAGACCCACCTCCAGTTAACATCTTTACATCCCAGCGCAAAAGCCAAAGTAAATCCCATTTATGGTATAAAAAATAAAACACACAGGAAGCGCGATCATCATCATCATCATGACACCATTAAAGATGAGATCACCAAAAATAGTGAATTGGTGGTGAACATTGAAGAAAGATTCATCCTTGACTTAGAACTTTGAATTTTGACCTCACTTAAGACAGAAGAAGTTAAGATTACATGGTGCAGAGATACTCGGGTGGGCCCAACCCAGTACAACACTGGCCTGACTGGGTCACTCCATCCTGCCCAGGAAATCGACATCAACAGCTAGTATTCAGCTCTGTTACAGCCGTTTGTGTTTATGATTTGTATGCTGCAATTTCAAAAGTGATTTAGTAATTTACTTGTCCCGCATCTGCTCGTCTGTCATTCAGCCCAAGTGCCTCCCACACTTCAGAAAGCTGTGGTGAAGATCATCGACTCCAAGGTCTGCAATAAATCGTCTGTGTACAGAGGAGCTGTTACTCACAACATGATGTGTGCCGGATTCCTGCAGGGCAAGGTGGACTCCTGTCAGGTCAGCACGCTTTCAATCAGTTCACATCAGGCAGCCACAATAGTGGGAGCGATCCGCTTACGTCCTCTAACAATGGATTTTTGCCTTAAGGAAGAGTTTGATTATCCAAGTTTCTTTTCTTGGAAATATGCTTGTGTTGAAACTGTGTGTCCCACCCTAAATATATCAGCCTCCAGGCTGCTATTATTCAACATAACATGATGATACGATCTGTTAATAAGATGAGGAAAATAGTGGTATTCATCTCCACTTAATAGCACAACTCCCTCTCATAGACAGTCGGAACTGCACCTTATTATACCTTTATTTATGTGATTTCCTTTCAGGGGGATTCGGGTGGGCCCCTGGTGTGTGAGGGTGCGCCGGGGCGGTTCTTCCTGGCTGGGGTGGTGAGCTGGGGTGTGGGCTGTGCCCAGATCAACAGGCCAGGGGTGTACTCTCGGATCACCAAGCTCCGCAACTGGATTCTTCACCACACAGACCCCAGCTTAGTCCCCCTTTACCACCAGGATGTTTCCACTGTGCCACTTAACGCCCAGGAAGAGAGCTTTTATGAGCCACCAGTTCCCCAGACACTAACCATAGATGCATCATCTGCAACCACACATTCTGGTAATTAAAGCAGCTCAGCAAAGTAACTTATCAGTGCTAGTTCAAGACAAATAACAAAGATGGTATTCTTTCCACCTTGTCTTAAAGTACTGAACTGCACTGGGAACTTCCAATGTAGTGCTACTTCCTGCATCAGCAAGTTGAATCCAGAGTGCGACGGTGTCCCCGACTGTCCCAACCGGGCTGACGAAAGACACTGTGGTGGGTGTCCATGCATTAATAGATTACTAGGTAGTTTACTCAGCTCGGTCAAGGTGTTAATGCTTCTAAGGTGTGTATTTGTCTCAGATTGTGGTCAGCGTCCAGCGCTGGGCTCCCATAGGATAGTGGGCGGAGTGACAGCTCGCAGGGGGGAGTGGCCGTGGATTGGCAGCCTGCAGTACCAGAGACTACACCGCTGTGGCGCCACACTCATTCACAGCAAGTGGCTGCTGACTGCAGCACACTGCTTCAAAAGGTTGTGCGCATTAACTGCAACCTCACATTTACATACAACCTTAATGGAGAATGAATATAATATAAAGAAGTCATTCAAAATAGCAAGTTTGTCTCAAAAAATAAATGTAATATACATTTAAATTCCAATTTCAATATACTTCCCACAGTGACCCTAGCCCCACTAACTGGGTTGTGAGCCTGGGGTCTGTGCTGCGCTCGGGCGTAGGCGCCCTGGTCATCCCCATCCAGAGGGTCATCATCCACCCTGCTTTCAACGGCACCGCCATGGACCACGACGTGGCTCTGCTGGAGCTGGCTGCCCCGGCCCCCATGTCCTACACCGTGCAGTCCGTGTGCCTGCCCTCCCCCGTGCACCGCTTCCTCAGGGACACTGAGTGCTTCATCACAGGCTGGGGGTCCATGAGGGAAGGAGGTAAGAGGATCAAGGAAGTACAACAAACAGGAAGTGATAAAAGTGGTAAAATAGTAACATCAAGAGTAAATGTGCAGTAAAATTCATTCTTTTAAACTGAAAGGAACGAATGGCCTTTTCTAGAATCGTAGTACCACACAATATCAAACAGTGGCGACCTCAGGTGTTCTCCTTGTGGAAATCCTTAAACCGCCGATGCCCATCTCAACCCCACAGGTTCGTTGACCAACCTGCTGCAGAAAGCAAGAGTGAACATCATCGAGCAGAGCAGCTGCCAGCACTCGTACGGAAACCACCTGACACCGAGCATGATGTGTGCTGGTTACATGGAGGGAGGCAAAGACACCTGCTTGGTGAGACTTTATTCCAGATCAATCAGGGACAAACTGGGCTCTGATCGTTTTCACAGTGGATGTTAAAGCAGGTCAGAACAATTTGAAACCTTTAAGAGTGTTTTATCTCCAGAGTAGTCAAAGCATTTGAATTAAATTTGGGTCGAGAATCCCAATCAAGTATTAAAATTATACAGCTAGCTCGGTTGAGAAAAGCAAGTGTTACTACTTGAAGAACATTGCTGCACTTGTGCGAGAGATGCTTATCTAAACGGAGAGAGTAGTAGACTTTCCCTCCCAAAAATACAGAGCGCCCCTTCTCACCCGCTCCCTCTCTGTAATCTTCTTATGTAAGGAAACCCACATGCATTCCGGTCTCGGTCAAAGCACCTGGCATCTCAGCGGCTATCCAAGTGACATTCTCTTTGCACCGACTTTGCCTTTTTATTACTTCCGCAGTTAATTAGTTGTTCTAAGAATACAAAGCAACAGCTTTTCCTTCCCCTCCCGATCATGCAGGGGGACTCAGGAGGGCCGCTGACGTGCCGAGATCCGTCGGGCCAGTGGTTCATTGCCGGAGTAACCAGCTGGGGACACGGATGTGGACGAATAGGATATCCAGGTGTTTACACCCGGGTGACATCTGTGAGGAGATGGATATCGACATACCTGCCAATCTGAAGCTACTAAGGAGCAGCTTTACCCAGAGAGACTTACATCGACACAAATGGATTCCACTCTTCTCCACAAAATGTACTGTATCAGGACTAAAGTCATGCTAATCAATGGTTTATACACTCACTGAGTTACTGCAGTATTGACCTGTGTGACCTCTCGTCATGGGTGCTGTAATACTGTGCTACCACCTGAACTGGGAGCAGCCTGCTTCAACATGTACTGAGGACATAAAAGAGAAGTCTCGAGCTTTGGCTTGTGGACATTATACTAGAATATTTATTTTCAGTTATTTATTTTCTTTACTCATCATATGCATTGCTTTGTGATTTTCATTTTGTTTCATTGTATGTGGGACTTGTTTTTGTGTTGTAGATTATAGTAGAACTTGAATGTATTGGAATAGCTGTCAATGAAAAGTGGACTTTCTGGGAAAAATATATGATGTCTAATGAAGAGGGAAAAAAACACGAGAAAAACCTTAGACAATTTATTGACTTTTTTTTTCTTCATTCCACTTGCTCACAGGCAAATCTCCAGTCACACTGCAAATACTGTTCACAGGGCTTTTTTGGCTCATAGATCCCTACACAACCTCAGCGAGATGTTTTTTTTCTTTTTATGTTAAAAGGGATTCTGGTTCCCAGACATCTAACAAACCGTGCACACAAAGCAGAGAAAGGTTCAGTGCCCCATCTACGGCGAGGCAGACCCCGCTGAAAACAAGCGCACCACTGTGGAGGGCAGCAGATAGAGTGACAACTAGAAAACAGGCCAGACAAAACTGTTTTGTTCTCCGGGCGTACTTTGATATGGGACTGTTTGGAGGCTTGTGAATGTCAGGTTCACGGCTGTGAAAACACAGAGTTGCTCCTCGATTCTCCCTGCTGATTTTCGGTGGGTCTGCCGGGCATGTTAACCGCGTTTTCTTTTACACCGTGTGCCGAGCGAAGCTGTGCTGCCCTTTGTTGTAGGCACCAATATCTTAGTCTCGCCGAGCGTATACTCAGTGAAAGGAATGACAAGCAGAGTCATGTCCCACTAACCCTTATCAGAGTCGAGTGTCCTAATTGTGTGAGCTAATGGAATTCAGGATATATTTAACCTTATTCTTAGGGGAGGAAGGAAGGCGTCAGGTTCGATTAAGTGTAAGAGTAAACTGGTAAACCAAAACTATGAAGGCCACACTGCTGCTGTCCACTAAATGACAGCCACATTGCATCCATACATTTGTTTTATGTAGTACTTGTCCTAATAAAAGGGGGCTGTGTCAGATAGAGTCCCGAGGGACAACACACGCACACACAGACACTCTTTAGACTTACTGCAGCTTTATACATTGAGTGATTGACTTAAGTAGAATTATCATTGTTTATGCACATAAAAATTATTTTAGAACAGAATGAAAATGTCCCTCAGTGAGACACACTTATGGCTACAGTCCACAGGCTCCGCCCGCCTGCCGGTGAGGTATAATGACAATGATGTGCTGCTGCTGCTGCCGCCATGACGTGCCTGACCACACTTCCGACCGAGCCTCTGTGCTCCTTGGTGGGGTAAGCAGTGGCCTGAGGAGGGGAGAAGGGGGCGGGACGTGTTCACATGTGGGCTCGTTCCCTCTGTAGTCTGGAGTTATATGTCCGGGAAACGGTGTTCCAGGCATCCATGTAGCGGTCCATGCACATGGCGATGCATTTCTGCAAGGACAGAAGCAGTGAGCTACTTGAGGAACTCGTACCGATGCTTAAAATAAATTCTATTTGACATTATTTGGCGCACTCACTTACTTTAATATAATTTAAAGGAAGATACTATGGTGGGAAACCACATTTGCTGGTAGGTGATAGGCTATCATCAAATAAAATATCTGTACAGTACATCTGCACACTCAACATAAAACATATTGAACTGTGTGTGTGTGTGTGTGTGTGTGTGTGTGTGTGTGTGTGTGTGTGTGTGTGTGTGTTGCTCTCTGCACGTTTGGTGCACCAAAGGCACGTACCTGCTCAGAGTTGTCCAGTGAACTTCCTGGTTTCCCTATGCACTTCTTGAAGCATTTGTCTGTCATTCTCTGAGGAAAGGAGACATTATCTTTTTATTACATGTTATCACACATTGCTGCTCACTTGGTCAAAGAGTAATCAATGCTGTGAAAAGTGTGAAAACTTCTATTGTAGTATTTTCAAACCGTCCGACGTGTAAAATGGTTTATTAGTGTTTCCCAGCCTCCCCATTGATTTACCTGCAGCAGCTCCTGAGCGTTAGCCACCGCGATCTGGACCTTAACCTGCTCCATAATGGTTCCGGTGTCCATTTTGCCTCCAGATCCTCCCGCTGAGAAGTCCGAACCGAACCCGTCCATGGCTGGCGCTGTTATTGATCCAAAGTGTTTACCAATGGAGCTTTTGGAACTACACGTGCAAAGAGTGCGGTTTGGCTAACGTTAGTATCAGTGCCCTTGAGAGCGGCGGAAGGTGGAAGACGTCACTTCCGGGAGAGGCTCAGACAAGGGAATTGTAGTTTTTTTGCGAGTATTTTTGCTACAGTGATGTAAACATAATGTAAGCTTATTGCTGCCGTAAACTTGATTAAAACACCGGCCCTAGTACATCATAGAGAGTTAAATTAATGATTAAATTAATAATAAATAAATTAATAAATAATAAAGAGACGCAACAAACTAATCCTTATCAGCAGAGAGTCACCTGCTCTTCCTCATCTTTGCCACAAGGTGGCGAAAGAGTCCAGTGAAACCCCACTCAAAGCAAAGGACAGCGTCACTGGCCACACTACCAATAGTCATATATCACCAACACATAGACTAATTCACTTGAATAAACTTAATAATAAATAATAATAATAAAAACAGATTGAAATAGGATTTTTCTTCTTTCTCGTGTGTTTTCTGTGGACTTTATCTTAAATGTCTTACTATAGAAC
>CAESWR010000154.1:546778-565262 GCA_903171835.1 Mullus surmuletus | reverse complement strand
TGCATCAGCATACAACGCCCTGTAAGACCACAACAGAACTAAAAACCGACTCTCATAAAAAGGAAGTTCTGATTGTGATACAGGTGCAGGAGGAGCTCTATCACAGCCAAGGTTTGACTAGAGAAAGCTAGCCTATTCCTCTCTCCTACACAGTCCTACTTAATGAAAGAGGGATATCATCAAAACTCCCTAAGGACAGACTACCATTCTGCAACCTGGCAAGTGCACACACCCTTAAAAACAAGGCAGTTCATTTCACACCACGGCTTTCATTGCAAGTAAACAACGATATAGAGTGAACCTGTTGAAAATCAAACACTGTCAAAGGCTCAAACCACTGTTTTGGTGACTTACCTTCCACAATGATGGACTCGGTGGTGGAGGGAGCAAGGGAAATGGCGTCATCGTTGCAGCGTTTGGGGCGGAGAACATCGGTCTCATCCATCTCCCCGGGAAGGGATCTGAGGGACGACAACCACAGGTCCAAGGTGGCATACATGATGAATCCAGCAACACTAAAACCTATTAGCGAGCTGTACCTTGTATAAACTCCACTCCCAATGTTCAAATATAAAACATTTTTCTGGTCATAAACCAGAAAAATTCCAAAAACAGAAATCTTTTTTTATTCCCTCCCTGCTGCCTATCCGCATCTCCTGCTCATGGTTCATCCTTCTAGTCTTCCCTTAAAGCCTCGCCATCTCCTGACGCACTTTTCTCAGCACTGCAGCGGAAACCACTTTTAAAGATCTATCAACACTCCGTTTCAAAAGTCTGTCATATTTGAGAGGACAGCTTGTAGCAATACACCAACTATAAATACACGTTATTTGATGGCAAATAATGTCCAGAAAAAGACAGAGCTCTAAAAATATTCAGCATTTACATACAGCAGATACTTAAAAATAGCGACTTCGTGAACGTGATATTAATTAGTGGAGCAAAATGAAACACTGTCAATCCAAAAAGGAAAATGGCAAATAAATAGCCAGGGACAAAGAGGCCATCGCAAGAGTACTGACCCTGAGCTGTTGTGATGACAGTGGCTGTGTCCGAGGCTGAGGGCAGGGGCTGCTGTAGAGTTGGTGGTATGGGCGGCGGTCGGCTGGTTGCTTTGTCCCCGCAGACTACCGGTCATGCCTGGGACGCCAGGAAAACCTGAGGGGCCATGCAGGGTCTGCGAAAAGGCTGCGCCGGACTGCTCCCGTGCTCTGTCCCGGTCTCTCAGCGCTGGGGTAGAAGGAGGAGAGATGGATGACAGGGGGAAACCAGAAGGCGGGGAGGACGAATGCAAGGAGGAATGAGAGGAGAGGAGAGACGATGGAGAGGATGACCCGTGAAGTCGCGGGCAGGAGGAGGAGGAGAGGGAGGAGGTGAGCGGACGCTTGTCAAATCTGAATCGACCGCGGGATTTTTTCAGCCACGACTGGGGCAGAGATTGGTAGAAGCGGCAGGTGATCAGGTCGCGGTGCATCAACACCCGCACACCCATGCGCCCAGACAGACCCCATGATGAAGTGGAGGAAGGGCGCAATGAGGATGCTTTGCTCTTCTCAGAGTTCCTGTTGATCGCCAGCTCCATTGCTAATGTCAAAATCCAAAATTAAGACTCGATGGTCAACTCAAGTCTTAATTGACTCAATGCAAAAATCAACGCACAGGACGCAGAAGACAAAAGTGCCATGAGCGACCGATCTATATATTTTATGACCCCTCCCTCGACGTAACTTCTAGAAAAATCATCAGAGCTTTTCCCTTTTATTTACACTTTCTCCTCCATCCCCTCCTGACCCCCCACACATGCTGCTGATTGGCCAGAGCAGGTCGGGAGGGGAAATCAGGTGTGGTTAACAGGACTCAAGCTGTTAAGAAGTGAATAACAACTGCTACAGGAGATTAAGTTAAGCTGCTGTCCTCGCCAAAGTCTCCTCAGGGGGTTCAATCAGATGCCACAGAGGCTGCTGATGTTACAATTAGCACTGATTGAGATTTCCCAAGATGGACCAATTTATAATGAATGAGGGCACCTTTATTTATTCATTAATTAATATCATGTGAAAAATGACCTTCTGCAAGGCTAAAATTTACCGTTTTTTTAATCTAATTTGGTGTCCTTTTGCTTTTGAAGGATGAATCGAGGACCATTCTTACTAAAACTTAATCCTCACCCTTGTCTCCAGTCTGTCAGAGGTAAAGTGGTGCAGGTTGATTCCTTGCCAGGGTTATCATCGGGCTCATCAATATAATCCTCCACAAAACCCACAGGAGAGCTCCTTTTAATTTGACACACAGGGACTTCAACCACCCCTCACATCGCTCCGTCAACGCGGTCCTCTCTAAATTAACCTGTCGTGTGGCTGGCAATGCCCCTCCAGTTAAATATTGGCCTGCATTGTTTACTCACCAAAGTTAGGGGATCCAGAAGGGCCTGTCCTTGGTAAAGAATCTCTCTGTTTTCAAAAAATAAGACATTTTGTTGAGTGACACATTAAAAAAACATTTAAAATTTCACACTTTAACTCTTTTTTTAAACTAAGTGGGCAACTTTATACAGACAGGATGTCCGTCCAACAATTCTAAGTCTGTTCATGGACAGGCGGGTGTAACATTAATTCGAAAGAGCACACAAAATTGCCCACCATAAATGGGTTTACGCTTTTCTGTTGAGCTTTCAATGTTAACACTGAACTCGAGAACATATAGGCACAGCGAGAGCCGAGCTCGTACCTGCAGGTTGTAGCCAGACAAGACAAATTTTGGAGGCCTTGCACGCACAGCCATTTTCAGACTATGACATCACTCAATTCCAAAGTGAATGAAAAGAATGTAACTACACCCTTATCCTTATATAAAACACATGCACTTTACAGCACAGTGTGTCCTGAGTTTAATGTAC
This sequence comes from Mullus surmuletus, assembly GCA_903171835.1. Taxonomy (NCBI): domain Eukaryota; kingdom Metazoa; phylum Chordata; class Actinopteri; order Syngnathiformes; family Mullidae; genus Mullus; species Mullus surmuletus. The sequence goes on along the minus strand of CAESWR010000154.1, from coordinate 562,366 downwards.
AGCATATACATATCTGCCAGAACATGGAGATGCAGGAGCATATATCTGACTCAAGAGCCAGAGCCAATCTCCCTTTGTTGTTCTTGATCGTTACCATGTTTTCTTTACAGGGAAATTTATCGTCATCGCCACTGATGTGTGCTCTGACCATTTGTAACCATCTATAAACAGCATATGTATATAAGCATCATGCTGGAAGACAACGGCGGCTTAGGTACTCTATCAACTCGCTCAGAGGCCTTGTTTTTCTATGTGCCAGTGCAGTGTTTACCTTATTCTTGCTGCTGGTGCACTCACCCAGCAAGGACTTGCAGCTCTTGTGGACGTTCACAGCACAATCTGAAAAATCAACAGGACAAGAGCACTGGTGTCAGTACGGCATTCATCTTTGTGTGGACACACAGTATACAGAGGCATGTTTCAGCTTGAATAATGAACGCAGTTTCGAAATGTTAAAATCAATATGACCAAGCCAGGATCATTTTCGTTGTAATATACATCTCTCCATGTCTAATTCTGCCCATGTATGGCCAACCAAGCAACTGTGTTATGTTGAGCTGGAACAACAATCCGTATATATGCAGATTAACAGATACAAATCAAGGGTTTGTTTTTGGAAGAAAAGAAAAAAAAGAAGACCCTGGCCCATTAAGTTCTTCCTTTGCGTGTGCTGCTCAATCACAGGAATCACAAAACACTCATGAAACAAGACAATCCCATCTCGCTGCCTGGCTACATACTGTACCAGATAAGCACGCCTTTTCCCTTCAGCTGGACAAACAAATCAGGTTATCACTATGCAAAGCCTGAGCTCAGCCCGGCCAGGTGAAACACGCTTTATGTACAGAAACATGTGCAAAGCATGTATAGATGTACAACAAAGGGGGAAAAAAGAAAACAAGGCCAGAGCAGCTTCTCTGTAATGAGAAGGGCCTCAGCAAAAGAGGATGGGGGATTCAAAAGCCCGATCCGCTGCGGCACTTAGAGGAAAGCACCCTTTAACCCAGCAAATGAAGCAGGTCACTCAATAATGGAAAATGCTAAATTAAGAGTATGTGTAAAATCATTCATCTCTGTTTAAAAACTATGTTATAGAGTACATTCGTTGAGCTTTTGTCCTGTGGAACCGTTTGTGATCAGAATGCTAAAACTACTTCAAACATAACATGGAAGGACTTAACTGTACATATATGACCCACAACATAGTGTGAGAGCTTGTTGGCTTTAAAATAAGCTCATCCTCTGTAACCTGCGGTGTTACATGGGTGCAAGGCAAAGTGGCGATTGTTTGAATCTAGTTACATAGCCAGGCGACAAAGGCGGCATTCCTGCGGACAACGCTGCGTATACACGACCCCTACTAGCAACTTCCACCAACTGTTGGTTCTTCTATTCCTCGTCCACGAAACCGCGACAGCACAATGAAGACTATGATGGAAATCATGGTGCATGGCAGCATGCAAGCAGGCCCCGAGAGATAAGACCATGTGCCACATGAGTATTTGGCGGAATCTGTCCTCTTTGACCTTTTAAATCATGAGCGACTTCCTCTATTCTTTTGCTTTGTTCTCTCTAACCTTTCCCCTGCCACCTTCTCTCTGCTAATAAATGAACAAATGCTGGCTGAGCTGAGGGAAAAGAAAACAGAAACTGGCTTCTGAATAATCCCCACCAGCAGGGCTGGTGTGTTCCTCTTTGAATTCAGTCCAGCAATATTCAGTGTGGACCAGCACTAGCGACTGTCACAGTAAAGACACATTAGTAATAGTGAAGGACTTACCAAAAAGTGTAACATTTCCAAATGGGAATAATATTCTAATCTCTTTCAGATAAAGGACAAAAAGCATAGCCTTTGACGTCTCATTCTACATGTGTGCATATTCAGCAAAGTCCATCTACACTCACTGAGCAAAGCTGGCCGAAGAAAAGATAAGAATCTTGATGGGTAACCAGATCCATGCTGGAATAAAAGCATTTTGATCTCAGAAAGAAGGTTTTTTGCTTAGTTGAGGTAAAAGATTACCCTGAGATAAGCAAGAACACACTGTTTGTGGTCCACTGATAATCGTGGTGCTTATCAGCACCAAACTGCGTCAGCTACAGATCCCCTCTCGGATCGTCAATAACATGGTAAGTGACACATGGTCAGGACATTGCAGAGCTGCAAAAATATTTAAGCTCCAACAAAGCAAAAACAAAAACAATTCAGACACCCAGCAAACAATGTTCTGTGGCGTTATGTGAGCCAAGTGGGTGACCGTCGACCAGCTCAGATGCTCTTGAGCAATAAAGGAGTTCCATTTGGTGACTTCAGTCAGCTGTTAATCAACTGAACTTGATGCTCAGCCACCATTGAAACCACCACCACACCCAACATCTGCTGACTGGAAACCACAGTATCACACCAGAAGCAAACTTGTGGATGTGTGGTTGGTTGGACACACTTTGTTGACATACTAAGTGAGCTGTAAAAAAGGCAATTGTTGCTCTTGAAAATGTTATTTGTCTGTTTTTTTTCTTAGTTTACATTTTGTCTTTTAAATACCCAAAGTGCAACACGAAGAGACAAACATCACAACATCTACAGAAAATAAAATTGATCCTGTTGAAATGATCCAAGTTGTTCAGCAAGCAGCAGACAAAATGTGCTGCCTTGTGTTATCTTTATTGACAACAGTGGAGTTGGCAGGGCTGCAGATAGTGGGGGATTGGTTCTTCCATGGAAAAGTTGCCAAATAACAGACTTGGTTTCAGGGGAAATGGGACTGGTTGAGAAGAAATAAAAAAAGACATGTGAATCAAAGATTTAGAGGCAACCTGAACTGTTGCTGTCATTGAAAGAATGTATTCTCCTGATACATAAAGTGGAATAAATACCATAATCAACCCAGAGTTTCAGAATGTTGGAGCCATTAAATGAATGAAATTAAATTATATTGCAAAAAGATTTCAATTAATCAAAAATAATAAACCCCATGAAGCAGTTCATAACAATGAAAATACATATCACCAGCAGTTTAACAGAAGCTGCAAAAGGGACTTTTCATTCTCGTTAAGGCAATTATTTTCGGGCTCTCTCTTGTTTTCAGGATTTCTTTGATGAAATTCCCCCACCCAAAAATGGCAGACCAAGTTATTTAATGTTTTCTGTGGTTACCCCGCCTCCGCACAGCATAAATCATGCAATCCTCCCCTTCCGTACATAGGAAACAGCCTGCTACTAAAAAGAGGAAAAGGGGTCACAACAGCTGTTCTGAAGGTCTTATTTTCTCACAGAGGCCAAAAAAAAAAACCATGACATCACCAGCGGTCTACAGTATCTCACATGCAAGTGTGTATTCTAAAGAGGCTACTCCTAATTCCCCAAGAGAATGTGGGACAAAAACATCAACACTCGAGGCAAAAGCAGCCAGCGCACCCATGACATCATCGTGTGAAACTGGAGGAACCGGGGCTCACTGCGAAGAAAAGCATCTCCGCCAGGCACATTTCACACCTAGAAAAAAAGGTGGGTCACAATCGCTAGTGGAGAAAGTCGAGAAATAGGCACCTGACGACACTCCGCAATAATCGATGATGACAACAACTCAGACCTGTAAAATCTACAGATGGAGCTGTTGAGGCAAGTCAGACCTACAGCCTCACACCAGGCGTCACCCAGAGCAGCGATGCATGCAGAAGTGGTGTTCTGAACAGGGCGAGATGGGGCGAGAGACCCCGGAGTCAGTGGAGTGGGCTGTTCCACTCTGGCAGACCTGCCAAGCACAATTAGCAGCATGTGACCCAGTCAGATCCCAGTAAAGGACAGGCTCAATGGTCAGCCTCCCCTCAGCCTTGCTTGGGCCACCCGTGAAACCTGGGGCTGGGAGGAGGAGAGTGGAGGCCGGGCATCACCTGCTCCACTGAGGAATGACAGGAATTTGACACTGGGGAAAACATGGTATAACACATGGAGGATTATGCACTTTTATAATCCCAGAGCGGTTTGATGCCCGAGATTCTGAGCCAATGATGAAGAGGGCTGGGAATATATGGGACTGTTACACACTGGCAGAGGGAGGCTGGGCCGGGGTTTACACAACAGCAGAGCCTCGCTGGACATAAACAAACGTGTCTTAACACATTTAAAAATAAAAAAGCACACTACAAGCTGATGTATAAGCATGAACATGTAACATAACATAAGGAACGCCACTTTATCCGGCGAGCTAACGCTGTTAGCAGTCACCTGTTGAGCCTCATGCAAAGTCTGCACCCGCAACCACAAAGTGATGAGAATACACACAAAAAGACAACAAAAAAGGGGGAAAACGGAAGGGAGGTTACCGGCATCCATCGCACACGATTCAGCGTGTTTGTGTTCGCTTGTAGAAACTGTCACTTCGAGCTAATGAAAGACAACTAACCTTGTTTTCCAAAACAGACGCGGTTGCGGGCAGGCTAGCGCGCTAGCTTCACGGGCTAAGGCGCTAGCTTCGCGGGCTAACCCGCTAGCTTCACCGGCTAACGCGCTAGCTTCACCGGCTAACGCGCTAGCTTCACCGGCTAACGCGCTAGCTTCGGAGGCTAACGCGCTAGCTTCGGAGGCTAACGCGCTAGCTTCACCGGCTAACGCGCTAGCTTCACCGGCTAACGCGCTAGCTTCACCGGCTAACGCGCTAGCTTCACCGGCTAACGCGCTAGCTTCGCGGGCTAACGCGCTAGCTTCGCGGGCTAACGGCTAGCTCGCTAGCACTTTGAGCTAACCGTTTGTTTGTGGGCATTTTGCGATGAACACAGTAAAGAGGAGACTCCGACAGGTGGTTTTCCTCCGTGTTTACGCGTGTTTGGAGGGAAAACTCGGAGAATGGCCTCTGACTCCGGTTAGCGGTTAGCCGGCTAGCTTAGCGGCCAGGATGCCCGAAGAAAGTCCCACTGAGCTGAAACAACGGGAGCAGCGATCCACCTGATCCCGCTGCCCGCCGGAGCCGCTTCTTACCGTGCGGAGCAGCGGGCTCAGCCTCGCCCGGGGGGAAGAAGCCCTCAAGCTAGAAGAAACCGCTCCTGCCATTGAGGTAGACGCCGAAAAGCATCCCGCATTGTTGGTTTTGTCCAGGTTTGCGTCCTGCTCTCCACTGGGAACAATCTCTGGCACACAAACGACGCATTCCACAGGCTGATTCTCGGCTCAATCCCCACCGGGCTCCAATTAAAGGGACACTCACGCGTTTTTTCTCACGCGCGTGTGTGTGTGTTTGTATGCACTCAGATTGTGTGTGTGTTTGCATGCACTCAGATTGTGTGTGTTTTTGCATGCACTCAGATTGTGTGTGTTTTTGCATGCACTCAGATTGTCCACAGTTGAGGATTTGTTATTATATCATTCTCAGCCGCCCATGACTGATGAATGAGCAGATGCTTTCCAGAGAAACAGCAGAGATTCATATCTCACTGGGTTCCTGGTTCACGTCAGAAAAACCAGTGAATCATGTGTGGTGCCCGCTGCTCCCTGTGAGACACTCCAGAGCAGCTTTGTTTAATAAGCACACTATTAAAAACAATCATACGTTACATCCCCCCCCGCCCCGATGCCAGACCACTGGATTTATAAATGCTCTGTGCTTATTATGGCCTCTGCTCGTCACTGTGCAGAGATTTATTACAGCCGAGACAGAATGAAGTGGCATGAGTGAAATAAGACCCCATCGCTGCCCAAAAAGGTGATGTGAAAATAGTCGGTGGACTTATCGCACGCCGTGTAAAAGAGAAGAAACACTCTTTCTTGTCTCCAAAGAGGATGTGCCACCAGCAGAGCACATGGTTTACGAGAAGACGGTCTCTGGATGACGGTAATGTCAACACAAGTGTGGCGCAGCTCCACTGCAGCTGACTTCTCGGTGTTGTGATGATTCAAAGGGGATACCCTGGGTGGGTTTAAAAAGTGTTGCTTAAAGTTACCCTCACGAGGCCTTCTGAGGAAAACTACACTGCAACAGAGCTATTCTCTCTCTGTTATGATAGATGCACGCTGATGAGGTGAATCAACATGACTGCGTGCAGGGATTTTCTTTGTAGAGCTTGCACGCAGAACATTGTTATTTTTACCGCAGTTGCACTACTTTGGTATCTTGTAGACGGTTTTCTACTCATTAGTATCTTAATAATACATGTTGTTAGGTTATAAAATAGTAATTTCATGAGAACAATAGCAATGAATATTATTGCAACTATTAGATCACTCCATGTGAGGTTTTCTTCTGCAGTACAATATGAATTTGTTGATACTTGATCTGAAAATGTTTCACCATTCATCAAAGAATGGCCTACATTTTTAAATGCAATCGAATTGAAAGGCACGGGGGCTTATCAGCTGACCTGCGTGATGCACAGGAGTGCCATAAGAACAGCAGAAAAAGAGGAGCCGCCGAGTGTTGAAATGTCCTGCACAGGTCCGCTCTGTGAATGGACACAAGAAGCCGTGGCTGCCTCCAGACAAAGCCGAGCTACCGTCTCCACTGTGAGAGCTCAACCAGTGCACAAAAGAGACAGGAAATGCGAAGGCCGGAACAAGCCGGGGGAACACGGCAGAGGTGAGATGCGGGCCCGCGTAAACAGCTGTCAGAAGATGGTGCTGATGCATTAGATAAACTGTGTAAACAAGCAATTGTGCAGCACCATGAACCGCAGCCCTGACACAACTGAGAAAGAGCTGCAGACACTGTCGATGTAAATAATTTGTGAGACTAAAATGCTCTTTGAGAGGAGAGGAAATGAAATGCAGCTGCATCTCGCTCTCTGAAAGACAAAAGCAGATGACCAATTGAGCGCTTTTTTTTTTGTTGCAATTATCACTTCCAAGGTTACACCATAGCAAGAGGGAAGTGATATTTCTCTAACTATATCAACTTTGCATGTTATATGATCCTTGAATATTTGCACAGATGAAGCTGCGTTTGTGTGTGCTCGTCTGCCTGAGCGCTATGAGAAGTAGGTGCGTTCGCAGGCAGAAAGCGTGGTAAACACGAGCACAAGCAAGTCTGTATGTGACCCGAGCACCTTTGTGAACACTGAATGTGTGTGTGTGTGGTTGTCTTCTGCAAGCGCGTACACCTGTGGCTGCGGTGTTACTCACTCATGCACTGCAGGCCATGCTTTTTCTGCAGAGCTTTGCTGCACAGGGAGCAGGTGGCGCAGCTGGAGAAGGCACCTGGCACCAAGTGATGCCCGCTGCTGCACGTTTTCTCCTTCTCTTTGGCCTCCTTCCCTCTCGGCTGATCTTTCTCTCGGTTCTTACCCTGCAGCGGAGCGGAAAAGCAGAAAAGGGAAGGACTTGTTAGAGAAAAAAAAGCGAAAACAACGTTGTTTTCATTGTGCCACTTGCTGAAGGGCGGGACACCTTGCAACCATGTCAGAGGCAGGATATGTAACAGGGTTTCTGTAAGGAGTTTAGGTCACCGCCGTGCACAGCTTCATGCACGGATGTTTACACACCCTTTTATTTTTTACAGTACAGTTGAGGAATTGATCTGCATAATATAAAGAATTTCAACTATAAGTGAGATCTGTATGATTCTTGTCATCATTGATTGCAGTGTATTACATTGCAGTTAAAGGAACAGTTCACCAATGAGCCTATAAGGCACTTCCCAGGGCATTGTGATGAGTGGATAATGAGTCAATTTTCACTTCTGTATGAACTATCCCTTTAAGGCGCCATGCTAAGTTTCTCTCTGAAGTCTGACATTACCTTATCTTTGTTGAAGGAGCCAGTCATCCTGTTCCTCAGAGAGCTGAGAGTCCTCTTCACCTTGGTGCCTTTCTCCACCTTCTCGGTACGATCATCCTCTTCCTCGTGCCTGGTGGAGAAACAAGGGTTTGGAATCTCATTGCTTCCATCGGCTACATTGTACCCTCTTTTCAAATTTGCAGGCGCCACACAAACCCAATAAAATGTAGGTTAATTTCGAAACATTACACATGTACAGTTGCATAAGTCTGAATCCAGAGTGGGAGAGTCGTGGGTGGAACTTACTCGTTGGAGAGGAACTCGTACCATGTGACATTTCCTAATTCTTTGGTGTATGACTTGTTTCTCTTGGCTCTGTGGGAGACGACGAGATGAAGTCAGTGTGGTAAATTAAATATACCTGCACTAAAAATGTTTAAAACACCATGCTGTAAATCTGTGTGGTGTGTGTGTGTGTTGGGGGGGGGGGGGGGGGGGGGGGTGAATCATATTACATTAGAAAAAAACTGTCAAGTGATGAGCAACTAATGGACAAATAATGATAATTAAAAAACAACAGTGTTAACTTTCCAGAGCCGGTGCAACATCGTGTTAGTGACCAATCAGGGAGATGCAAACACAAATGTCAAAAACATGCAGACACAGTGAGAACCAAGTGCATGGTGTGTGCCCCCATTCTCCCCCACCCCGGCTGTAGATTGTCCTCCACCGTGGCATCCAGGGTGGCATGTGAGCAGCAGACACAGCTATCTGTCCTGTTTACTCACCCATGGTACAGCTTTAGCTCCTGCAGAACTTTCTGTACCATCAGCCTAAGACAAACAAGACACACAGAGGCTGAGTAGGAGAGGAGAGGAGAGGAGAGGAGAGGGAGGGGAAGGGAGAGGAGGAGAGGAGGAAAGGAGAGGAGAGGAGAGGAAAGGAAAGGAAAGGAAAGGAAAGGAAGAGAAGAGGTCGCGCGACTGTAGGAGCTGGGTGTCAAACTGTGATTTAGAGAGGGATCCTCCCTTGTGTGCTGTATCCACACAGTCACAACACACACACACACACACACACACACACACACACACACACTGAGGGGCCATCTATGGAGCTGGGAGAGAGGGCTGTAGGAGGAGGTTGCAGACGCATGACATGGTGCAGAAATGTCAGGAGGGAATGGGGAAAGCCCCCGTGTTATGTGGGAGTCAGATGGGTGTTCCAGACGCTAACAATTTACAGCTCCAGAACAGTATGTGCATTTACTGTACAGGTCCCCTTCCGAAGCTGCTAGTATCGCTTTTCATGACCAGTCTGATCAACAGACGCCTCCAAAGGAATGAAACAAAATTTTTTTTTCAAACGGCCCAAAGCCAGAGCTGTCACTCAGAGCGGCGCATCCTCTGCAACAGGGAAATTAAGTGTTCCGCTGCATATTCCAAGTCAAGAGGGGCTGCTGTAACCCAACTCAAGGTCTCCGCACACCTAATTGATGCCAGTGTGGACTTACATGTGGCTCTGCCCCTCCGTGGAGTGTAAAGTTTCCTCGGGATCGAACTCCTCCGCTACGGGACGGAAAAGAGGGGAGTTTAGAGAGGTCTGCTGAGCGTCACACACAGGCAGGCACGCGACATACAGATTAGACCCCCTCCCCCACCCTCAAAACCTCACCTCCTGCTGCCCTCGCTGCCTGCTTGGACGTCTGCAGAACTCGGGAGACGTGAGCGGCCCGCGAGCACTCATCGGTGGCCAGGATCTCGGAGCGGGAGTACACAGACCGGCCGGGAGCCTGAAGTCAGGGCAGGATAAACACACGTGCATTACACACCTCGATTTCTTATTTATTTGCGAGACACTAATACTCAAGTATCTGTCCAAAAATACATAAAAAGCTGCTGAATTTAACATCCCCGGCCTTTGAGTTCTATTTTATATTAACGCATGGATGGAAAGGAAACCATTTAATCCTTAAAATAACCATATTTAGCGGGTAATTACCACTTTATTAATACAATTCATTGTGTAGGAGAGAACTGTCCCTTTAAGCACAGAAAGTTGAGAGTTAAAAGTTTTTGATTTGCACCATGCTCGTGACTCTGCTCCTGGGGCAGGGGCCCCTCAGCCTGGGGCCGTCCACCTCCTCGCCAGTGTAGCTGCATGCCTGCTGCTGGGCGGGCCGGAAAGGACCACTCGGTGCGTCCTGGTCGTCCTCCCTCTCCCCGTCGCTGTCCATGGCCAAGGTGTCCAGGCTGAGTCTGTCAGCACAGCAGGGCGCAGCGGTTCACACCCACACAATGAGTGATAGTTATTTATGTTCTCTGTTTTGTTTTTCATGGGGGATTTTTGGCGCGCGCCAAAGTTATTTAAGAGCTGTGAAAGTAACAAATTAAACCAACAGAAAGTAGCGTGGGGAGTCACACTCACAGTTATTTCACTACAGTCTAGCGACCATATTTCTATTACTCTGTTTTTATTGACTCTATTCTGAAAGCTTGTCCCATCTTATCTTTGGTTTTCCATTGTCATACCTAAGTGAAAATAACATCTTCTTATCAAAACCCATGCACCTGCCTTACCACGTCCAATTTCACATGAATGCACTCAGGCCACCTTCTTTCAGTGCAACTTGTTAAGACGAATAGTCTTTCAAAATCTTTTATTCCTATGGCCATCAGGCTGTAAACCTGGATAGTAGTTTGTGGAATAAATAATGAACTCCATACTCTTGGAGTTTTTTGGTGTGGTGGCCGCTAACGTCAATCTTTGCTGCTACGGCAGATCTTGATTGTGGTATACCATTACTGTGTGTTATTTATTGTCTATTTATTGTTCAAATACTTATGGTTCATCACCATTGTGCCTGAGAGAATCTGAGCCTTATGCTGACTGTCTTGGTATGGACCAGTTGTCTGGGTTGTCTGATTCTGATTCCATCCTACCTTCTGCCCAGGTTGATGGGAGACACAGGGACCCCCCAGCTGTGTCTCCGGGATGTTGACATCGATCGTACTAAAATAGGAACGCTGTCCAGATGTGACTCCTCATCGAGGTCCATGGTGGTCTCCTCCTCCTCCATCTCTAATTCTCTCATTGCTTTATCTGTCTCCATGGATCCCAGCAGTCCGTTAATATTAATAGTCAGGCTCAGCCCTACCGCCGGGCCCGAGGAGGCATCGCTGTCGATGATACAGCCGGGCAACAGTTTAGGAGTGAGCTGGGTGACCACGAAGCCGCCGTGTGGTTCCTCCGCTGGCTCCAGGAAGGTGGGATAGCATGGTGCGTTGACCTGAGGAGGCGTGGCAGTCAGAGAGGTCTGTGCGGGGGGGTTGATGACAGGGCTCTTCACCGACACCCAGAGGCCGGCTCGAAGGGGTTTGATATCGGGGAGGGCGGTTTCGGAGCACGGCGGAGGTGCTATCCCTCCCCCGAGGTCTTTGAAATACTCTGAGTCTGTGAGGGAAGAGCTGAGGCCCGGCAGGTCCTCCACGCTGCTGCTCGCCTCCACACCCAGGCAGTCGTAGTCGCTGACTACTGAGCACGTGTCCTGCAGGAGGAGCACAGCAGAGGGCCGTGTTTTTGGAGGTAGGTGAAGAAGAGGACCTATACACAATCTATTTTTGGGATGGAGTGCTTTACTTGGTCGTCGTTGGCGCTACCGAAGAAGGCATCCTCGGCAATGGAGGCAGGTGATAGCGAGGAGGACGATCCTGCACCCACAGGAGCCTGAGGCTGCACGCCGAGCTGGGCGCCGGGCTGCTCACCGGGCTGACTATACGGTTTGCACTCCGATGCTGCCAAATAAAAGAACATGGTTACATTTGAAAAAAATCACTTATTTTCTTTTAAAAGCCAAAGCGGATTTCGAGCAGATCAAATTCTGGTGATTTAGCGTCTGACAGAGGAGACGCCCGGCCCTCCCAGCCCCTCACCCGGAGCTCCTTCACATTTCCGCTGCATAAACAGATTCCTCAATTCACATGATGCCACAAACCACCGTCACCACTGGCAACTGCTCAGTGAGCCGGCATTAGTCTCCATGTCGGTGATGGTGAGCCAGAGAGGGCTACTCTCCTCTCACTGAACTCTCAGAGGCCCGAATAGCTGCTTTGTTTGTGGTCAAGAAAACAGACAAAATTAAGAGCATCTTAAGACGTGCACCATTCAGAGGATTAGATACTACATATCTGAGGTTACAAAAATACAATAGGCATATAAACGGCATCCCATGGTGTGTGTTTGGGCGGCGTCTGCATATGTCACTTCCAGAGGTTAAGCCACATCATGACCGTCTGAGTCGCCACAGCGACTACAGATCACATAAGTCGCCTCCAACAAGGCCAACACAGTACCTGACTCAATGCTCTGTCAACGCGGCCGGCCTGTTTCTTTCATCCACAAAAGCCAAAAGATCAGATTTAAAAGACAATTCTTCTCTACCCAACAACCAGGTAGGTCTTTACTAACACCGCTTTCTCCGTCACATAGAGCTACAATCACCGCACCATTGTTTTTCATCAAGGTCTGCAAATTGAAGCTAAGATTCAAATGAACTTGCCCTTAAACAATAGCGCTTGATGTGTTTGGTGCAATCAAAGTTTGGATCAGTATAGAAGTCATTTTTTTCAACCATGATGAAAATGATCTGTTTCTGCCCGGCCGTGCACAACCATCACTAAGCATAACAACGATGCATAAAGTTGAGTACCAAATAAAACGTGGAATCCAGTGTGATCTTCCAGTCGCTGACACACTCCTGTGGGAAACATCTGCCTCTTTAGCTGCTAAATGGTCCATTGTGTTCATTGATTAGTTGCTAATTTCATTTCAATGAGTTTTTGTTGGTGCTTGCTATTATATCTTGAAAAAAGTCTTTATACACCTGTTTAGCGTGAGTGAGTGAGCGACATCTCAAATTTCTATAGTTTTTTTCTGCATGCGAGAGGCTTTCTTTTTTTATAAGGACTTAATCTGAGATGCCAAGATATCCAGCATGCTTGGATGATTTCAAAGTGAACCGTGGCACGTGACATCACGGAGGAGATTAAGACTTCAGGCCAACTCAGGCCGGTGTCACTACCACTCAGTAGTTCTACAAGATGATGGTTGTGATCATTTTTATGATTGGAGTGATAATATTTGTGTTTCCCTTTTGACCTTTTGCTGTGTTGCGTTTAAAAAAATCCCCAGCTCTACTGTCGGCACTAAGATGAATATGAGGCCTCAACCAATCCATCATCTTTCAAATAGAATAATCAGTTGTAATTTAGTCTTCCTGCCCATGTGTGACATCACTCACACAAATGCAGTTGGTTTGCGGGAGAGCTCGGCTAGTATCAAGTGTGATGAAACGCAGACGGGCCTGCAGCACGTCCCACCAGGACCATCTCCTCCTCTCTTCAGCCCGGCAGCCAGAGATGCTCTTATGTAAACACGCACACAGACGCACAGTAGATCTCTTTTCTATTTTACTAAATCACCGGGCCGAGGCAGGCCGGATGGCAGCGTCCCCACCGGAGGGGGAGTTTGTTTGTGTCCAAATCCCACTCTAACTAAAGTGTAAACTCAGACACTCGGCGCAGACACCGCCGCGGCCACTCGACGCTGTCTCCCGTTGCCGCTGTGGCCTTTTATGGTTGGATTCTCATATCTGCTAATGCATCACACAGGGATGAAACATCAGAGTATGTGTGTCTGAGAGTGTGTGTGAGTGCTCAGGTGCGTGTGAGTGTGTGATTGTTTTGGTGCTGTCACAGTCAGCTGGTCTTTCTAAAGTTGGCTCCACCGAACAAGAGATGATCCTCTCCTAAAACTAAAGACTTATAAGAGATAAATCAGTGTTACAGTTTGCTTGAAACCTTGCGCACCATATTTTGACTTTCTGTCCATCTCGCATCTCTGCATTTTCCAGTTTCCCTCGCATCTCGTCCACGTTCTCATGCTCAACCTTCTCACATTTTTGCACAAAACAGGCTGTAAAGAAGCAAAGTTGCAATTTCAGGTTAGGTAAATGTAATTTACTTTATCCTGAACATTGTCAAGAATTCTAAAGAATAGAGGTTAAATATCAGCAGCCCAGTCTTAAAAACTTTCGAAAGTATACTTCATATCTCCACGTGACTAACCAAATGTTGTTTTGTAGCTCTTCAAAAGTCATACCAGAAACTACTTTTTGCAGTGAAACATTTCCTGTTGCTTTCTGCTGTGTGATGTTTCAAGCAAGGTCGAATGTATGCGCACAAAACTGGAAGAAAGAATGAAAGCAGCACTTGAAAACGAGTGTTGGTGAACGGACGATGTACGAGTCTCTATGGTTGTTTAGCCTTGACGAATAAATTCTTTGAAAATAAGTAAATATGCTGTACATAAAACTGAGGCATTGCTGGCAGCTGCCACATTCACTTATTATTTCAATTTCAATTCTCGCTTTTATTTGGTAATTCTGCAATTTCACTGTGCCACCGTGCATGTGCTGCTTTAAGACATTTTCAATGACTTTCAAGAGCAACTTTGCATTCATATTTTGTGGTGTAACATTCACATCTCATCTCAACCTTTTGTCAACGTTGCTGAAATCGGTTTCAATGTGGAAATAACGCAGCTGTCGTTGTGCAGCTCTTTAAATGACGCATCGGTTCTTAAGAGATGTGTGCAACTGTTTCCCCACAATGTCGAACGACCGCGTGTTTGCACAGGAACTTGGACATCATATGATATAGTCAGGTTACCATCTGCATCGAACAGGATGAGCCAACGACACACACACATGCACATGCAAACACACATACACACCGTGCCTACAGAAACCACAGATTAGACAAAACACACAGGATTGATCTCACATTCTCATGCAGATATATTATTCAACTCTGCAGCTATATTATTCATTACATTAAGACTGAGTGCTCAGCTTAAGGTTGCACTGACCATTCAGGAGCAGAATGAATCATCTGCTTGTTTACATGGGCAAGTTTCCCGTGTGTGTGTGTGTGTGAGAGAGACAGAGGTGTTTATGTGAGTGAAAAAGAGAACACAGGAGGCTGAGGTCGAGGCGCACATCAAAACAACTGTCATCTCTCAGGGCCTCTTTGATCAGGGATCCCTCTGACTGTAGTTTCAAAGCGGTGAGCTGCGCCGACACAACTGGCTGGGGCAAAAATTGAAGCGCCCAACACACGATCGCACACACATGCTCGCGCATTGCGTCATTAAGCCTTATAGACGGCGAATCACAGCGCTTCAAATAACACCGAGTTTGAGGTGTCATCCGCTCGGCAGTGTGTGAAAGATGAACGGAACAATTGCTAGAGGCTGTGGTCTACGTGTGTGTGTAGATGTGTGTGTATGAAGCTCTACACACACGCCAGTAAAGCTGCACCTTGCACAGCCTCAGCTCTGCAGGTTCGAGACGATGATTCGGTGGCGAGGAGCATCACGGCGCATTAAAGCTACGAAAGCACGTTGACATTTATGCACCTGAATGTATAAGACGACGCTTAAGGGAACGACAGAACGACAGCACTAGAGCTCTAAAAACGGTCCAACAGTCAGGCACCCAAGAGGGTCACGGGGGTCAAACAACAGCTTTTTGAAAGAGGCGACTAGTAGAAGAAGAAGAAGAAGTGATACTTGCAACCACCCCAAGGTCACACACTACACCTCAAAACACCCTGAAAACCAAATGCAACAAAGCCAGTGCCGCTGTACCTCTCTTGAAGGACCATCTCTTCATCCAGAGTTTGGAGAAGGACGGCCAGGAGTTGTTAAGAGGAGAGTCCGCCATGTGAGCAGCAGCAATGCAGAGGGGAGGCCGAGCTGGAACTGGAAAGCTTGCTCGCAATGGAGCTCGGCCCCGGCGAGAGGAAGAGAGGGGGGGAGGCGGGCGG
>CAESWR010000154.1:491609-519440 GCA_903171835.1 Mullus surmuletus | reverse complement strand
GGGGGGGGGGGGCTCCGTTAACAAGGTTAAAGTAACGAACAATGACAAAATAGTCTGGGGGTCACAATCGCCGAGAGACAAAAAAAAATTACTAATGCAGAGAAAAACATCATCTCTGACCTTCTGCTGCGGTTCACGCAGGGGTCGCTCGACTGTGTTTTCTATACCATGAGCTGCCGCTGCAAGCAGTCTTTCCTGACCCAGAGAGAGAGAAAAAAATGCACAGAGCTGTCCTCAAGGCCCTCCCCCCACTCTCGTCTGTCTGCTGCATGTGTGTGTACATGCTGTGAGCACGGCACCGCGTAGCAGAGGCTGCCGGATTCCGGCTCCAGTGGAGCAGGATCCATGCCGGAGTGTCGTTCCAGCACTAGATCCACCCTCAGCTTCAGCCAATGTGTTTGCTGGCTGGGGGAGGCAGCCATTCAATGGCCTCTTCCATGTCAGGGAGGAGAGACGCCCAGGGTTAACCCTGGCCTTGCTGGGGCAGACAGGGGGCAGACGCAGCCAAGGAGCGAGCATGCCAGGGAAGACCAATCTACTGCTGCTGCCGCTTTGGCTGAATTAGAACAGGCTTAAGACTGGAGCCAGGCCAGAAACACAGATAGGTGGAGCTACTAAATCAGCTTTACATTCAATCCATTCAATACAAGGTCATGTTGTTTACACCATCATTTGAAATATCACAAAAAAATAAATCAGCATTCCAATTCAGATTATTTGTTTTAAAGAAAAAGCAACACATTTCTTCCCCTGTCGAGATCCCATGTGAGTCGGCACAGAGATCCACTGTAGCATCACCCTGCTACTGCAGCAGCATTATTCCCCATTCTGCTCACGCCAGTACCAGCCGAGCTACACAAGCTAGCTGCTATGCCAAACATGCTCCGTTCAGCTCACTCAATCATTCAAACACACACGCATGCACGCACACACAAACACACACACCCCTCAGACTCAGCCGTTCTCTCCTATATCCCTCCTCTCTGCCACAACCTCACCCCGACTTCCACCACTATCTATCTCTCTATCTGCCTGCCTTTCTAGGCCAGTTGGGCCCCTCCCACTTTCATTCATACAACGCCTTGTTTTGTTTTCATGCTGGGTTGGAGGGGGGTTGGGGGGTAGGGTGAGGAGGGGGGGGGAGTAGGTTGAGGATGGAGGCATTGATGGAGAAATGATTTCACTCATGCTTCAGCAACAAAAGGAGGCGGA
The DNA here is from genome assembly GCA_903171835.1 of Mullus surmuletus. Taxonomy (NCBI): domain Eukaryota; kingdom Metazoa; phylum Chordata; class Actinopteri; order Syngnathiformes; family Mullidae; genus Mullus; species Mullus surmuletus. The sequence goes on along the minus strand of CAESWR010000154.1, from coordinate 518,228 downwards.
GGAGGCGGGACTATCCTGGAGAGCTTATGTCTTGTTAAGCTAAAACACACACGCGCATGTAAAGCTCACTGTGTCATTCAGTAATTTGCCCGCCGCTTCCCTACACACACACGCACATGTAGTTCCAGTAAGGGGGTTTTAAACACGCAGGCCTGATCAAAGGTGTGTTGTGTTTACCTTTCATTTGGCCAAGGCAGTAAAGAGCTCTGGCTGTTCCGTCCCCGGGGAAGGAACATGGGAAACGCGGCGCAGCCAATAGCGTGCAGCCACACACGGCAACACTTCCTGCTCTTAACACATAAAACCTCCCCTTTAATTGGCAGTGTTGTCTACAGCCGAAGTGCTGGGAACAATAACAAACACGTTTTACCCTGGAGCCATTTACTCAGGAGAACACATGCACGCACAGTCATCTACTCTCTTACACACATACACACACACACACACACACATACACGCACAGCTGCTGGATTCACGTTTACTATATTTGGCCACGGTGGGAGTCCTAAGCTTCAAAAGCTTTGCTATAAATGTTTCGAGAGATCTGATGTAAGACATTTGCCCGGAGAGACTAGGAGAGAGAGAAGGGAGACAGAGGGAGGAAGAGAGGGAGTGGGGGAGGGGGAAAAGTGTAAACAAACACATACTGATTACTAGGAGAGCGACTGTTGTCAAGAAGTGTCAATATGCGTGCGTTTAAGTGCACGCACACGCACATGCAAAGCAAAGGTCTGTTTGTGTTTGCCATGATTGCCCCGAAAGCAGAGTAACCAGAGTGTGTGTGTATGTATATGTGTGTGTGTTTGTGTGTGTATGTGTGTGTGTGTGTGGGGGGGGGGTGTTAAGGTGAGCTGATAAGTGATAGAGGAAGAAGGATAATTGTGAGGTGCGAGGCAATGAGAGGACGAACGGCAAGACGGCAGCGCTGGTTCCCGATGCGTTTCACTGTCTGAAAATTAGAGTTTTTTTCCTTTTTTTCCGATGGAGCAGGATATGTTTGCGGGATTAACCTCTAATCTCTTTATTACCCATCTGGTTTGTTGCTTCGGTCTTCGAATGACGTATGCTGCACAAAAAAAAAGTGCATCTCTTTGGACGAATGAAAAAGAGAAGTAAACACTGGCACACCACACCGCGCTGCCGCCCCTCCCGCCTTCCTTTTCCTCCTAACAGCCACTCCCTCGCCGGGTTATTGACACACAAGATAAAGAACAGCTATTATGCAAGCGACTTTACAAACACGGGAACCTGAGAGCCGCGAGTACGTTTCTGTGTGTCCTGGTGTGTTTGTGCGTATGTGTGTTTGTGAATCCAGGCAGATAAAGACGAGCATCAAACACGTACGAGCCGTGCCGGGATGTGCGGCATATTTGTTTTCCCCCAAATGATGTTGATGACGACGATGCTGTCCGAAATCAACCAACGTGACATTTGTTTTGTATAAGGCTTCCTATGAACAACAACCCCTGTGTGATGAAAGACTCCAACATAAAATCACTTCCTGGGAATCCCACTGGTGTCCCCCCCCAACTCTCAAAGGCGTCGGGTGGGAACGACACATTCACAAGTGGAGCATGTCACAATCACAATGCCTGTTCTGCGAGCCCCAGGTTTATGTAATCTGGCAAGTGGACAATGATGACCGTGTCACTGTGCGGTGTCCCTTTACACAGTATGCATGAGTCACACACACATACACACACACTGGTGCCTTATTCCAGAATGGTAAATGTTGGGCAAGATAATATTTGAGGTGTACAAGGTAGTCACAAGGTGTTTACCAACATGACTGTTTTACATCACAGGGGCTTCATATGGTTGGTGATGACACCCCATGGTCAATGTCACACAGGATATGACATTTTATAGTATTTTGCAGTGTTGAACTACATGGATGGTAACCTGAGGTCAATTTCCAGTGTTGTGAGGTGACCCACATGGGATCGGGTTACTCAAGGAATTGTTACAGAGAGATCGCGTTTTCGCTGCTCTCAATTCCTGCCGTGTATGATTGATTCAGTATAGCGCAAGAAAAATGTGTGCGTATGCATTAACTTATCATGACATCAGTGATCCACACATACACAATCGCACCCTTCCTCATACCTGTGAACCTGCCTCGACGCGCCAAAGTTGTCCGCTCACATAAACAGTGCCGCTGTGTCCTTCATATTAGGTGGAAGTCCACTCCCCTGACTAAAAATGCTATTGTGTGTACAAATACAATAGGTGTTATCAAGTGCGATGCTCATTGTCAACCATTGCCAAACACGTCTGCGAGTTGTTTGAGTCATGGGAGGTTGCAGCTACATGCTTTTGTTTTCATTTTCCCGTTCTACAAGGGGGTACAGTGGCAAACTTAAAGACCTTATCTAACCTAGTGAATCTAAATTCACAGTGTTGGATTGTTCACCCACAGTATATGTGTTGTGGCAGTAGAAATCCTGCTCTGCTATGCATGAAACTCAATCGGGGGGCAACATGGGAGCACTGGCCGGGCTGACATACGCAAGCATGTCTATAGACCCAACCGAGGAGGGGTGAGTCTGGCTTAATGAGCGTGTTTTTTCTTTCTCACTGCTTTGTCTGTCTCCTCATTGATTTCCGCATCTGTGTCTTCCCCGTGTGCTGGCCAGCCCTGCCGGCCCATCTTGTTACCATGGAGATGGGTCCAGACATAAGACTGTCTGCAGTAATTAGCTGCATGTTCCCAGCAGGCATTTCCTTAGATTCCCCTCTAGTCATCATTTGTGTCTCGTCTGTTCATCGGTCCACCACAGCCCCCCCCTTCGTGTCCTCCCCGTCTCCTCTTGACACTCCTCTGCCCGTTTGCCGCCCCGCCCGGCCGTAGCATGCAGCCTCAGGTGACAAATCTGCTCCTCCAGAAAGCCACAGCCACTAGATCTCATTACAGACGCTCAGAATGGAGGTACAATCAATACCTTCCACTGATGGCCGCCTACTCACCGCTCCCTTATTCTCCTCTCCTCCCAACACATCCCTCCTTACTCGCCTCCTTCTTTCAAACCCCCCCCATTCGGTAAAACACACACACACAGTCTCTCCATTCGTTGCCACCAATGTGCTCTGCATCCCTCTCCTCAGCACCACAACATCCTTAATTTTGTCACTCTGCCACCACCCGCAGAATTTGCTGCTTGCTGCACTTTTCCCCCTCTGACATCTAGACAAAAACGGCGACAAGTCAGGACAGCGTACACACACATTTACAGGCACATACTCTCACTCGTGAACATACACATGCACAGCCCACCACCGCACCCCAAAAAGACAATACCCCAAAAAATAGAAAAAAGAAGACCAGATAGATTATGGTCGGTCTCCACCGTTGCACAACCGCACACACCTACAGACATACACACACACGCACGCACACACACACATGCACACACACACACACACACACACACACACACACACAGTGGCGGAGACGGCCGGCAGGTTTTGCTGACTGGGCGGTTTGGTGACGATGGGAAGGTGATGGAGAGAGGCAGCGGGTGAACATCCATCTACGGGGCGAGACGCCTGGATTACCGGCGTCATGATTTTCCTTCACATTGCCAACAAGGGGAATCACTCATATATACACACCCACACCCACACACACACACAAAGGGGCCTTTACATAATAAAAAACCTTTTCTTGGTCGAGAAAAACCCAGACTGTGTTTTTCGCTTTTTGTCCAAATCCAACACATTCAATACATACAACCATTCATTTTTTTTTATTTAATTGAAAAGAACATCGTGTTTTCTTTCTCACTTTTCAGAAACTTTTCGGGAAGCCGTTCATACACATTTTGTACCGTTGCCCAGCTGCATGATATCGCACCTTTAGAGACGAAGATGCGGTTGTTCGACTGTGTTTGCTCGGATTCTTGGATCAACACGTGTTTTCGGTTTCTCACAGTCGCTTGAAAGGAAGCCAGTAAAACAAACAAAAAAAAGAACTCAGGAGCTGAGACAGGTTCAAAAATCTTTTACAGACTTGGATTCCTCCAGACACTGCCTGCGCGCCGGGGTCGCAGCAGCCGTCAGCCAGCCGCAGCGAAATGAACTGGAGTGAAAAAAGGTCTGGCTACTCAAAACTATCCGTCAGTTCCAACCCAAAGCCTGGATAAATCAAATGACACTAAACACTATTTTATACGTCTGTAGCATTCCAGCCGTATGCACGGAAAAACGCACGCTGCCGCAATGAGCCACAGACGCGATTTGACATCTTTAAGCGGGCACCCCTAAGTGCAGTTTTATGGATTGTAGTTGTGCTTAGATAAATACCCCGCTTCATCTGGGTAATTTAATCAGAGGCACTGAATGGCAGCCCAGTCATGACTAAGGTGTTTTTAAACCTTCCCTTTCTGCCTCAATTGCCCATTATCTCCTCATATTAGCCACAGAAACAGAGAGCAAGAGAGGCAAAGACAGAACTCACTGCGCTCTCTCTTTCTCTCTGCCTCTCCTCTCTCGCCGTGTGTGTGTGTGTGTCCTCAGATGACACAAAGAAAATGTTTGTGAAAAGGACCGACTGTCGCAGATTTCGCTTTCCAACAGCCCCCACCCCCCATGCTGCGTTTCTTGCTTTCCTCTCTTTCCTACCTCTCCGGTTCTCCCTGCCCTCGTCTCTGCCCCTCCTTGTGTTTCGGGGGCTTTGAGTTCAGCTGGCCCTCATGACCAGAGGAAGAATTTGGCTTTGCCAAGGATGCCGCACAGTTTTCAAACCCCAAAACACCTGTCCAGAACTTAACACTATCTCAGATTAGCCTCACGAGCAGATGAGAACCACACACCCTGATTTAATCGTAATGAAAGTAATCTGCATTGCTATTTTATATATGTTATTGTTTTTAACATACAATAAATAATCAGGCTTTTTCTTTAATTTTGATATTGGGTGGTGGGTTTGTGCTATTTTCTCACATTTGATATACAATGGACAGGGAAAAATAAGGAACAAATAATGAAAATAGTGCCGCTGTGTATGGATTATCTGCTCAGAAATCAGGTTCTTGTCTTTTTCATCCCAAAACATGCCAAATTATTGGCAAACAGGATAGTTGCAGAGGGACGCTGATATAGGAAAATTGATTTTACACCAGATTTACAGATACCAAAAGCAGGAATAAAAAGCACAAACAGCTATATTTAACCCCTTTCCTCCTGGAAACACATTTATGTAGAACACGCACATCTACATACAAGCACGCACAAGCCTCACGCTGCTGTCTTTCTGCAGGCTGGCCAGCTGCACCGAGCGGCGTGCACAGTGTGGGGGCCAGGGTGGGATGGCTGCAGTGCAGATGCTAGCTGCCCTATTTCATATTCACAGCATCGCACTAAGCTGAATTACACTGTACAGACAGACACAAGCGCACGTTTGGCGCGTGTGTACACACACATTTGTGCATGCCGAGTGGAGGAGCAGCTGATGGTAACAGAAGAGGACACATAATTTACAGTGGCGTCTCGTACTGTAAGGTATTTATCATCCGTTTGGCGGTTTGAGAGTGGATGATAAAGTCTCCAAATGTGAGAATATTGCAAAGAGATTAATCAAATGTGTACTCAAGAGAGAAAAACAGTTGCTGTAACAATAGCATTTTAGCAGACAACAGTCATCTATTCGAAGCTTTCGCAGGAGCTCAAGAAAATATGGCTTTTGAAAATGTGGCCAGATGTCATGTCAGACAGAGAGCCCCCACTCCTCTTTGTATCGGACAAATCTCAGCACTCCTGTCTCCTCCCTTCGTATGCATCCCACAAGGCTTCAGGAAGGCTATTTGTTCTGGGAGGAAGGAGGGAAACTCTCCATCATGTGTAGGAGAAACAGGGCTGTCACGAGGGGTCACACATTCCCCTCAAGTTATGTCCAAGACGCGCCGAAAGACACAGCGCGCCTTTCACGTGCTGTCGACACGTGAAGCTGTAGCATCGTTCTTTTGTTCTCGGACGAGCAGCCCTCCCTTCCTGCCCATTGACCCATGACCCCTCGACATTACAGTTGGCAGACCTCAAACTGAATGTATTCATGACTTAGCTTTCATTTGAATGATCCACGGATGTGGAGCTCTGGACATCTTCACGTTTCATTCTTTCTTTTTCATTTATGTGATTAAAACAAGGATACCTGATCCCTACTGTAGCCAGATCTCTTCAAAACTATTTAACGCAAACCTGGCAGAAACAATGTGTGTCGGAAATGTTGCCTCGTTGTTGCCTCTCAAAGATCCAGTGACCACAGAAGACACACCTGGGCTATAAAAGCTACTACGTGGCTGTCACAGTGTTGTTTCTCCATCAAACGGGAGTCAGAATATGTCGCTCCCAGCTCCACTTTGAGCCGCCGGAGCCTCGGTTTGACCTCGCTGAAAGCAATCTTTCCATCAGCAGAGTTGAGTGGCCAAGGAAAACAGCCAAGAAGACTGGCCAGGGGTCTCCTGGGCCAGCGTGCAGGGACCGATTGTGGAGAGTCTTAGTCATAAGAAAAACATTGTAAACTCAAGATTCAGGCTCAAATGAGTCAAAAGGACTCCTTGGGAAAATCTGGGTGATCTGCAACTACAGCAAAACACTCTACTTCTGCTTGAATATTGATCATCCACCTATTGGATAACCGCCGGCCTTTACTCTTGAACTGGGCTGTGCACGGACTGGGTTCACTGGGTGATTCAGTGCAGATGGTCTTGATCAAATCCGGTCATTAAAATAAAAAGCATGAAATTCCCATGATGAAGTGTAAAAAAAATTGAGTTTCAGGTCCACCAGTTGCTGGATTATCCAAAATAGATTACAATGACTGTGATAATATTCAATTAAAGCTGGGTGGGAAGTGAAACAAATGTCATCACTGTCATGACTGCACACTCTGGAGTTTACAGGGTCATCTTTGCTCTTCATGTGACGCGTCTGGATGAGGGTTTGCCGTCTGCCTGCCGTTGCGCCCTTTAAAACACGCCCCTGTTGTAATGCTAATGCAGCACGCGCCGCTCTAAAACCTCCCCTAATTAAAATCTTAGTTCCAATAACCGGCAGACTAAAGAGATTTGCCATAAGCACGTACTATTAACTGCTGAGACGAGAATGAAGAGAGATTATGTGTGCGTACGTGCGTGTGTGTGCATGTGCGTTCAAATGCCAGCGACTATATCTGCACATGTGGAACTGGACGGGCTGTGAGCATTAAAAGTGGCGCCCTGACGGTGGAGAGGTGGGCGGCGGCGACAAGGGGCGGAGGTGGCAGGTCACGGCCACGACCGGGAGAAACAAACAAGGCGCCGGTGGAGTTCCTTTAATTGAACAGTCCAGGGTAAATAATCGGGGGTCTCCCTCTGCCCATTGCCCCTGCCTCGCCTCACTCTGATCGGTCGGCCCTGACAAACGCCCCTCCCCCAGACTTGTTTTTCCCTCTTGGTACAGGAATTCACCAGGCGTTTCCTCAAAAACAAGATTGAAATGTTTACCTAAGGAAGAGCTACACTTCACCCATCTCATCCTCTTCTTACATTTTAATATCACTGCATTGACCGAGGGATAAAAATACTCTAATTGCAGTAAAATGTGACTGTATAAATGATTCATTTTCCCCCTTGTCCTTAAATATGTACAGTGTATTCATATTTGCGGATGTGCAGCTGCCAAAGTGTGAAACATAATCCTTTCTGTGAAACACAATTATTTTGCTCATCAGCAAATGCATGAATGTGCCATGCTCGTCCTGTGCTCCCATTGGTGGACACGGGACACACACACACATACACACTGGGCAGCAAAAAGAGCTGGATTTTGATGTTTTTCTCCATTTCGATCAGTCACAGGTTAACACATTCTGAAAATGAGTGATGACGGATGTGTCGGGAGGGCATCGGCACTCAAAGTAAAAGGTGGTGACGATAATTTCCCAGCTTTGATGTGACATGAGCACCAACTTTGGAGTTCTCACTTCACCGTCTCTTACTTCCAGCTCCCGTTCAAACAAAAACATGTGGCTCTTGAGTCTGGTTGCAGGGTTTCTGGCTGCTGGTATTCTGAGAATCTTCACGAATTATTATGTTCGGGCCTTAACAGGATGTGGGCGTTCGGGGGGTGGAGGTTCGGGGAAGGGGCCCGGGGCCTCGGTCGGGTCCTCGTCCCTTCAGGGGTCAGACTGGAAAACAAGCCCCTGGCTGAGGGATTTACATAGTGGGGTAACCGTCGGAGTAGTAGAAGGCTCCAACCCCAGTAGGAGAACCTGCTTGTGTGTGTGTGTGTGTATGCATGTATGCACATACATAATGCATGTACACAGGGTACAGGACAAAAGGCATGGTGGCTGTGTGGGTGGGTGGGGGGGGCACAGCATATGCATTAGGAGGGAGAAAAGGGTGTCGGGATCTGAGGAGGCCCCTGCTTGTCCTTGGGGGGTGCAGGTGTTGTCAGGAGAGGCCCTCTGGCAGGCAATCTGGTCAAAGTGGGTGGATGGCACACAAAGCAACGGAAAACACTTCATTGAAAAACACTGCAGACGGACGTGAAGCGGGAGAGAATCCGATGCGCTCTCCAACTCGTGAAACCCCAGATTCAAGACTACATCACACACCAGAAATAGCGCAACCCCCTCATGTCAACAGAAATAACAAGTAAAGATTGCTTGGTGATCCTTTAGTGAGGCCTGTTAGCAAATGTGGGCTTTTATCTATGCTTTCTTTACCTGGCAACCCGGCAGTGTACTCTGACTAAAATGGATTAATTTATGGTTACATGTCGCCACTGACTCAAAGTGACCAGGACAAAAAAAGCCCCCATGCAGCTCACAAAAACAAATCTGCTTGATTGGAATTTTATTGTGGCCGTCGCCGGGCTGGGTGCGGCACAAAACATCAATACTTTAAATTCCTCTCAAAAGTTAAAAAAATGCTGCAACAACACTTTGCTTTTCACTTGATTTATCCGAATAAATAACTCAACCTATACGCTTTTATTTTGAAATCACAGGAGTTATGCTGCACAGTGGTTTGAGTGATTTCTGAAGTGCTGACCGCCGTGTATGCTTCAGGGCTGACATTGTATATGCCAATATATTCTAAAAATACCGTTTAAATATCACGAGTGTGTGTAACATCATTAACCCAGGAACGCAAACAAGAGGTGCAAAGGCAAAAAAAAAAAAACGCCTCAAGCAGATTTAGACACATCCTGCAAACAATGAAAGACAGAGCAGGAATTTTATCTGTGGATGCTGCCAAATTAAACACAGAGAAAGCAGCTCAGGAAAAAAAGGATGCTGCTCAAGCTCAGCTGGCTACAGTAAGCCTGTTATTCTAAGAAATGCTACTGTTGTACATAACCCTGTGTATGTGCGCGTGTGAGGGGAAAAACTGTCACATGACATGAGTAGCAGGCAGTTTGTGCCGCTGGACTATTTATACATTTGTACAGTCGTGTCTTGACAGGTGGCCTCCTATTTATCTCATATGTGCTTAATGATGACATAATTAGTGAACATGTGACGTCATGTTCAATCCATCGCACAGAGCGAGAGTCAAGCAGCAGACGAAGCATTTAAGATATTGGGAGCAGAGATTTAAAGAAGTGAAAAATTACCGGGTTGATAGATTGACAAATTGTTTCATGTGTTGTGTGTTTGTATTTTTTCTTGCCGAAAATGACAGAATAACAAATAAGTTAAACTGCTCACTGACTTTTTTCGTCCCATGGCAAACCCGCATTTCTGTGGCCGGCTTCTAAATATGCTTCGACACTGCGCCGCCGTACGACAGATGTGATCCTCCGCCACAGAACATTGGACGGGCAGAGGTAAACAGCTGTGTGTGTGTGTGTGTGTGTGTGTGTGTGTGTGTGTTTGTCCTTGTAACAAGATTTGAAAAAGTTGAATGAGGGTTCAATTAAATCAGCGTCAATGGGAGAGTCTGGGTGGTCGGGAGGGAGGGAGGGGCGGGCGGTTCACAGAAGACGGTAAGCAGGTATGGGAGACGGATAACTGCGCCGCTCCAGGGTCTTGTCAGGTGTGAAAGCAACTACTTTGTTTTAATTAGTTCACTTTGGTGTTGCATCAAAGAGTCTAATCCTATTTAGACATGAATAAAACAACATAATGCCACAAACTTGTGCATCTTTCATGAAGTCCAATGGCCAGTGGTGAGAAATCCTCTGTAATTGCATTCGTCCAGCATTTTCAGATGCTCAAAGAGAAAGCAAGGTCGGGGAGGAATGATGTTCTACTGTCTTCACCTTCGATTCTTGACTGATCAAACGATTGCGATATCAGAAGGGTGTGAGGAGGATAATCTAATAATAAATCCTCCATCACCATCACCAATTTTGTCCGGGGAAAAGCATGCTTGGCACGTTCGTCTCCATCACTAGCAGACATGAGACAAGGAACGGCGAGCATCTGTCTCGATCCACGCATACTGTCCACAGTATGGACCTGTGTGGCACCACACACTCCCTCCTACATGCATACGTCGCGTCAAAGGGAAACCGAGAGCTGAGTTTGTCGCGCAAGCTGTTCGCAGCATCCGTCCCTTGGCGCGATCCAGCCCTGAGGGAGGTCGCACATATAGAGAACTAACACACAAACACACACACACACACAGACCGAGAGCAGACTTTGAACTGCGTTTGAAAACAGGCTTTTTGTGTATGTGTGTGTGTGTGTGTACACTTTGATTAGAAAATCCAATCTCCGACACTTTCACACGTTAAATTAATCAGACTTGCCCACTGATCCACTAACTCACTCATCACTCCACTTAAAAGGAATCGGACTGTATGATTGCTTTTGTCCATTATCTCAAGCAACGCTGGGTGGAAATTATTGGAAACATCTTTTGGTGCTGTAAAAGAAATATCTCGCCCAGCATCATGTTGTGTTGGTTTTCACAAGCTTAATCTTCAGAACAGCCTTTTCTTCCTCCTTGGTATTCTGTTTTGGCTCAAACTACAGCATGGCTGTTGCAGATCTATTGTAGTCTAATCATATGTCGACGTGAAAAATGTAAGTGCACAAGTACCAACTTAGGTTTTATATCACAGTTTGTCCAACAAGGAGAAGTTTATTTTTGAATATTTTTAAATTAAATGTGTGCATCATTCAGGCTTAAATCAAAACAATCACTGATGGCGTTCAACAATACTTTGATTAGAACCTTTGCTTTAAAAAAAAAAAAAAAAGATTTAATTTCCCTTATGTCCCTCCCAAACCCATCATGCCACATCTCCCACCTCCTCCGCTTCGCGCTGACCACTCCTGCAAAGGCTTTGGGCCCTCCCTGCTAATGTTAACCCCCCTCTAGCGAGGGTCGCACTTCCCACCTCAAGGAATCCCGCTGTAGTTCCTCCCCTTGGTGCTCCCATTCCTGCTCTGGGAGGAACCGAGGGATAAACACACAAACACACCAAATAGGAGCCGACACCGGCCTACCTCTATGCACACATCTGTGTAAGCAAAGACACAAACACTCACACTTTCACCTCTACTCCCAGACACCCCTCAGCCCACAAACCCTTGCAACCAATTAGTTTAGTGGAATTGGTTGGGAGGCAGGGGAGGTGAGGTGGGGGGCTCTCCATGCATGGTCTACATGGATTGACCAAGCAAGGTGGTGGTGGGAAGATGGTGCCCGATAAGAGGCATTCCACCGTGGGGCATAAATTTTGTGTGGGTGACATGCAAAGTCATTCGTTATCAGATGTGTCAGAAAACAATTTTGTGGACCCCCCCCCCCACACACACACACACACACCACACCCCACCTCACTCTCAATACACTGTGTGAAAATCCCCAAATCCCAGGGTTCACTTTTGACATATGCACTTGGGATTGTTTTGTTTTTTTTCCACTCGGTGTCTTATTTCAGAGGCAGAGAGGAGGAAACGACCACTCCAAAAAGGGCGGTCCTGTGTACGACTCGGGGGTCCACTCCTATTATAACGCTTCTCTCTTGTGAAGTTGATATGAATGACACCAAGTCACATGCTCTCCGCCTCCCCGACACACACACACACACACACACACACACACACACACACACACACACACACACACACACACACACACACACACACACACACACACACACACACACACACACACACACACACACACACACCACTCAGGTGTGGCATTCAATTGCAAACTAAAGAGGAAAAGGAACAGTACGTGAGAAGGAAAAAAAAAACACTCCATAACACACACAGTTACCGAAACACTGGCGATATATAGTCAGGAGAGTGGTCTTTGTGGAGGCATGCGTGTGTGTGTGCGTGTGTGTGTGTGGCTGTCAGCCTGTAAGCAGAGCGCCGGAGCAGAACCTTTTTTAGATGCAACAATGCCATCACAAGGCCCCGAGCAGCCGACGTCGGAGAAAAGAGGCAACGGCTGAGGCATGCTAAATATTAGCTGGGCTGGACGTCACTCTGCCTGGTGACAAACACGCGCGCCCGCACACACAAACACGCAGTTGTAAGAGAATAGCTCACTAGCTCATGGTCTATCTTCGGAGCGAGGCATGGTGTTTCAGTGTCGTCTTCGATCTATATTAGGAGGCACAAATAATAGCTATTTGGCTGCGGGGGAACATTTTTGATTTGACCGTCGCTTCCTCAAAATATTATTATCCCACAGAATACCAAAGCCAGGTTACTTTATTTTGAAACACCCCCCTCCCCCTCCGTCTGCATGCAAATGTACTCAATCTCACTCTAGCGTGGAGCAAGCATAGTTAATGTTCAGCCCTTGTGACTTGAATAGGTTTTTTCATTTGCTTCCGATGTCGCCAAGTGCGACTCTTGTTTTGCGGGCGCCACGATTAAGTTCACGGTAAACGTTACAATCGCAGACATGTTAGAAAGCAGAGCGGGCGCAGAGAGTGGAAGACGGAAGCGCGTCCCTTCTGCTGCAATGCCGTCATTGCTCTGCAAATATCCTCCTTCATGCATTGCGGAGAGTCCAACAGGGTCCGGAATGCATGTAATGTAATGAGGACGACGGCACCCAAGACGGGGGGAATGTGTCGAACCGGGCACAGTGTGTGTGAGTGTCATGGCCAACTGATTAACTCCAGTCGGGTGACGTTTCACTTAATGAAAAACTGCATTTAATTATTTGAAATCTGACCATTTCATTATAAAACTTTAACCTGTGTAGCGGGTGAAAGAAACAAAGAAAAGGTCTCCGTCTGTCCCCTCAAATCACTGCTGCTTCACTCTTCTCTCCTCCTCTCCTCCACCTATGCTGGGCGGAGAGCAGAGGCAGGCGACACACCCCTCATTCTCACACAGGCAGACGCAAACAGCTGCATGCAACACACACACACACACACACGAAGCTGCGCAGAAGAGAGAGCAGAGGGGTTACAGACACTGCACAGTCGCAAATTACAGATGGGAACTGCGTCGTTCACGCAAACAAGCGAAATGCAAACAACAACAAAATAAGAAGTGACTGAGATTCGACATTTTTGCCAACAACTCAGGAACAACGCGTGGACAAACACGGCATGACCAATCACGTGGGCAGTAACTCAGACGCGCACCAATCGCAAACACACACACTGCAAAGGCGGCCATCTTTAGTAACAGGAGCCAGGGCTGACAAGTTTGGTCTATCATTTTGAGGCCCAGAAATTCCTGCATGTCTGCATACCACAGCGCGCAAGGGGAAGGAGGGGGGGGGGGGAGCACAAAGCAAAAGGAACACAGGGACAGAGAGAGAGAGGGGGAAAAAAATGAAAAGCCAGGGAGAGCAGAGGGAGGATCTTTCACATAAGGTGGAGCAACAGAAACGGGGAAGGGAAAACGGAGGCAGAAAAACAAAGACGAGAAAAACTACTTCTTCGCTTTTCCATCTGTGTGTTTTGGCCGAACGTGACCCCCCCCCCCCCCATATACACTCTTTTTCTACTCCACAAAACTGGACGAATCAAACTCCCTGAACGCGTTGATAGACAAAAAATAAGTTCTACAGACTGTGGGAACGTCTCCATGTAGGATGAGGAGGAGGAAGAAGCTTCGCCACCAGCGTGACTGCAGCCTTGTCCTGAACCACAGTCCAGATAGAGACGACTGTTGAACAGCAGCAGCCTTTTTTATTTTTTTTTTATTTATTTTTTTTACAGCAGTCGGAACTGTCACCAAGTCTGGTGTCAAACAGAGATGCACTTAGCCCCAAAAAAAAATTAATTGAGGGGAGAAAAAGAAAAGTGGTGGGGGGATCACTGCACGGTTATATCTGTCTTGCAACTATATGTGCAGTGATGGCATAAGCAGCCCCGAGGAGTTTGGAGGACGTTTACAGGATCTTTCTATCAAGTGTGTTAAGTTAGGAATATAAGAAAGGTGGGAACAAACCTGAGGAAGAAAAAAAGAAAGAAAGAAAAAGCTTCTTTTAAGTCTTTAAAGGCAGTAACGGGACTGCGAGCTGGAGGTTTAGCTGACGAAACTAATGAGGCAGGATAGAGATTTTTTTTTTTTATGAATATTGAGGAGAAGGAAGGAGCCTTTTGTTTTTAACCAGCGATCAAATGTCTCATTTTACAGAAACCGCCGCCCCAAGATGAACTCAAGAGATTCCGGCTGTGACCTCCAGCGGTTCATATCCTCATGTTCTCCAGAGTTACTTATCACGGTTAAACATAAACCCAAAACAAGCAAACAAAACTTTATATCTCACACGTCATTCCCTTTCATCTGTGAGTGTCGCCGCTCCTCCTTAATGCTTTTTCTGTTTATCAAACAATTATTACCCCCAAATTTGTCCCTCCTGAAGCCCGAGCAGCGCTACGTGTTGCAGCACAAACAAGCGAAGCAGGTCAGAGGAAAGTACCTGTTTTGCAAACTGGAACAAAGCCAGGCTGCACGCCCGTGCCAACGCAGGAGAGGCGACACGGCGGCCGAGGTGACGGCCAGAGCACTGACGCAGCCGGGACGGGTGAGTGAGGTTTTTATTTTTGCGAGGCGTGCCCCCAGAGCGAACCATGGAGAGATGCAGTTAAATAACCTTCATCTAAACTTAACAGACAATCACAGACAGGCAGGAGCTGACTCAGAGGGCGCTTTACGGAAACAAGATTTTATTTCTACCCAAAATAGACAGTTGGAATGTTGTTGTTTTTTTGTTGTTTTTTTTAAAGGAGGAAGGACAACCCAAACACCTGTCTGCGTTCCTACCATCGCTAATGCTTCGCCAGTGTTCCAAATCATCCTCAGCCCTGACCTGGGCGGGTCAGCCAAGGGTCGCATTCCCCCCGGCATCTGCCCATCCCAGACTACCACCCCCTGCGGACCTTGTGGCACGAACAAAACGGCCTTAAATAGACGAAAAAGGTTTTTCTGGGTGGGTGGCGGTCACCATCAAAGCCACCGTTTACTGAGAATTCCGCTGCTTTTCCCAGACGCTTCAAACATTCTGGGTAAAGGCCTGGACTTGCTGGAGGGTGATGTGATTTGGTCTGGGGTTGTTTTGTTGGGGGGCAGGAGGGTTTGCACTATGAGAGACCTATTAACGCTTCAAAGAAAATAAGGATTTCTCAAAAGGCGAGGCACTGAGAGCATTCAGCGAAGTCAGCCCGGGCGGGACGGAACTACACAGAACCGCGCAAGCCTGGAAGCAACAAGGTCACGTGGGGCCAAAGTAGTTAAATTCAGGAAAATGAAGTTAAGAAAAAAGATGAAGTCGATTGCCAGCTCTTGGCGCTCTCGGCACAGGCTGTTTTGGGGATGAGAGGAGTTCCTTGGGATGTTCTTTCCCCCCGACGGCACTTGTGATCAAAAACAGCAGGCACCAAATAATAAGCATGTTTCCAATATGAAAAAGTTGGATGAGCCTGAACACACACACCCACACACACAAACCACCTCCAATTATTTCCAAACCTGTGGGAAACGCCGCTTTTCCCATAAAGGTGATGTAACGAAATTCTTGAGAATTCAGAATGTCCAAACATCCCACCGAGACCCTTCAGCTGAGCTACCGCCTCAAAGCCACGCATGAAATTCCAAGAATTTGACGGAGCATAAGCATCACATATTCCAAATAGAGTACATACTAGTAGCTGCGGTTACAGACTATGTTAAGCCGCTAACACGCGGTTCTGAGATCATGTAGGCATGACGGTTCGCTGCCACTCCGCTGCTTCAGTGGAGCGGCAACGGCACTTTTAAGGCGGATCGAGCATCTGCAGGTGGGGGAGCGGAGGGTCAGAGCATGTACTGGGCGTGGGTGCAAACAAACATTGCAATAAACACTCAGAAACTTTAAATTCAATGTACCCTAATGTTCAGGAGAGGGCAACAGCGAGACAAACGCGTGTGATTTCGCAACTCAATTCGCGTGTATCTTTATCGGAAGCCACTCAACACAATCAAACTCACAGTGGTCGGCAGTTGAGCTGGTGGGACGTTCTGATGGCCAATTTATGGAACAGTAGCAAACTTTGGAATCGGGAGGGATTTACAACAAGGAGATTTAGATAAGCCGATAGACAGGACGTCCAAAGGGAAACGCAGCTTTTTTCCTAGAATGGCGAAGGGCTACGGAGAACTTCAGCTGGATCCATTTATTGCAGTTCGCTCCCGATATTTCCGTGCCATTGTTCCGTGAGCGCTGTTTTTCAAGATCATTGAAAGCAGGTCCTCTTTTTGGGACCCTGCAGCGTCAAGCCAGGCCGTTGATGCCGTAAAATCGGATCCGAATCTACCAATCGGGACTCGTTGGATGCCGTCAGTCGGCTTGTGAGTCTGCATAATTGCGCGTGTTTGTGCGCGCGTGTAGTGTTGATGTCAGAACTGGAAGCAGTCAGTCATCCAATCTGGCCAAACACCTGAAAACAATCCCCCTTCTCTCAACCAGAGGGGTTGAATTGGTGGGTTGAGGACTGGGGGTGAGGGGGGGGTCATGTTATTTTCCTCCCTCATACACAAACACTTCACAGCGGTTCCTTACAGCAATCCTCTCCTGCTTGGCTGCACGTATTCTTATTTTGGCGACCTGAGAGTCTGGCATTTCAGTTTCAGAGGGTTTGGTAACCTGGGGTGTGTGGAGTGGGGTGGGGTGGGGGTGGGGGGTCGCTCACTGGGAACTCATTCATTTGACTTTTTGCGTCCTTCCATTCTGTCTCACGTGCGAGCATAAGTCCACTTTGCCCGTCAGCCCTCCCCTGGGCCTGCTTGTACATCTCAGCAGGAGGAAGTGCTTTGGACAAAGACAGGAAGTAATGAGGAAGTCCTCTCAGACAGCTCGGGCTGAATCGACTGCTCGCCTGCCAACACACTTTCCTGAACAGTTAACACTTAAATATTTTGCAGAGAGAGAGTGAGAGGGAGAGAAAAACAAAACAAACAAAGAATCAAACTGTTACCCTCCCTGCAAAGCAGTACGTCTCCCCTTGTTGTCCCGGCTTGCCCTATGTCAATAAACGTGTCCTCTTTAGAAATGCAAGTGCATTAATAGAGGAGGAAGGCATCCCTTCCACTGACAGAAAGAAAAGTGCTGCAGCAATATGCATCTTGCTTCAGCATGCTCGTATCCTCAAAAGCCCCCATCCTGTCCTCGCTATAGGCTCCTTACACTCCCGTAAACAGCCAATCCCCTCTTAGAGCGGTGGGCCGCCGTGTCAGCGTGCTCCATTTAGCCTTGTGTGTACATTTGTGCTCCACTTGGCTCCGTGCGCTGGCGTGCATCGTCGCTCGTGTCTATGTAGAAGGCGCACCGTTACAGTATATTCATGCGTGTGTGTGTGTGTGTATTTCGCAGGATGTGGGAGTGCCAGTCCATTGATTAGCTGGAGCAGAGCGGAGTGTTTTCCAAATCCCCTGGGGCGCTCGGCTAGCGCTGCCGCCCGCTAGCTCATGCGGCTGGAGCCGACCGAGCCTGCCGGAGATGTGCGGCGACGTAAAAGGAGCGTGCCGCACATACATGACCGATGCCAGCTTATCAAAGCTACTTTGGATTTGTTAACAAGGATGCGGGCTGCCAGGAGGAAAATACAAGAGCACAATTACTACCTCTCCCTCTCCATCTGTCTCTCTCTCAGGCCTCGTTCTTTCAGTTTTTGTCTCTTCAAACCATCACAAATGGAATAGACGCCGTCAAAGACCAACCCGGCCTCACGCCAAACTAAATAAACGAGATTCTCCTGCGTGAGACATTTGCATATGCGTGAGCGCGCCGCCATCAAGATAAGGGCCGCAACAACCCAGTCCGCTCGAGAGGCGCGGAGAGATGGGGAGACTTGTTTGAATGTTTGCGTTCTCTTAGTCAAATGAAGCAGGAAGATATATTCTTTCTGATATATCCTTCAAAAAAATTAAAAAAATTAAAATCTGTGACATATGAGAACATGTGACTTTTTTTCAAACCGCAAAATAAATCACGTCTCGAACTTAACACCTGAAAAACAGCACGTGTCTCTCTCCCACACAGACACACACACACAAACGCGCTCCTTTCCCCCCAGAACGTCACGTTCACATCCGTGTTTTCCTCGCCATGTGTGTGTGTGTGTGTACATGCTACTCAGTTAACCGTAAACCAAGCTCCTACTTCCAGGCAGCCAAGTTAATTTCAGTGAGGGTGAAGACAGCGGAGGATAGCGTTTCTAGCTCAACCCCATCCCCCCCCCAACCCTTCCAAACCAACCACCCCTCTCCCCTTATGTCTCTCTCACTGAAAAGGCATCTGGGTCAAAGTGCAAGTGGCCCCAAGGCTCCAGACTGCGATCGTTTAGTTGCGTTTTGCAACCATTTTGAGAAACACAAGTGTGTAAACGGAGGCAGGGGTTGTGTTGGAGGGGTATGTTTTTACTTCCTTGCCGTTGATGGTTTGCGAATGCTGATTAGTGGCAGAAAACACGCCGGGGATTCGATCAGCTGACGGGCGACGGGCATGTGGCAGTAATCTGATATGTGACTTATCAATTCTAGCGGAGCCGCACCGAGCAGACCTACACACGGCGTTTCTGACCTGACATACACATCAGATACAAAGCACACACAGAGCATCCATTAATGCTCAAAGTGTGCCTGCTCTTATGATCGTCGGAAACACAGACAATTGTGTTTCAGTCGTGACTTTTTTACATTTTCAAATGTGGTAGTCCCCATTTTTTTAGATCAAAATCCTACACACATTAAGACAACTTCTTTTGTTGATTTAATGAACTGGGAATCTCCGGTTAAATTTAGTTTTTGTTTTTTTACTGAGCTGTTACGGCATAAAACCAAAGAATAACTTTACCGTGTTTGGTTTTCTTCCCCGTGTCACAGAGAACGAGATAACTGGCTGACAAATCGCAGCTCCGGGGTGATTATTTCATTTATTTCTCATTAGAGAGGGAGAAAAAAGAAAGAAGAGAAGCAAAATCTTGAGGCACCCGGGGGCAACGACACTTCTACAATTAAGTGGCTGGGATGAGCGTTTTTGTTTGGCAGTGGGCACATGCCAGTAGCGTGCTTCGCTTAGCGCCTACATCCATGTATCTTCCCTCCTCTCTCGCTCTCCCTCTTTTGCCTCCTCTTGCTTGGCAACTTGCCACTTTGCCATTAAAAAAAAAGTGCATGTGGGTATTTGTAGAGTGTGTGCCCGCGAGTGTACCTGAGAGCCAAACTTGAAAGCCCCCGCTATGTTTGTTTTGCTCTATTTATTTTCACCCTGCCCAGCCCCCCCGTCACCTTCGTCTCGCCCGCAACACGACTGGCTACTTTCTACTTTTGACAACGTGAGAAATACTGGAAGTAATTTTTTTTTCCGATACCAGCAGAGACGGCGCCAGCAGGTTTGCGCCATCGAAGGGCCAATGTGCACACGTTTGTCATGCTGCGACGCAGATTCAAGAGGCGGGTTTGTCTCACACGAATGCTAACAGGTTTTCTGACAAATACGTTTCTGATGGTACTTCGTTGGTAAGAAGAGTACAAGAAAGAAACGTGCTGCATGACAAAAAAATGGATTCCTAAATTCAGTGGCATCGTTCAGCCAAATCAAGTGGGTGTCCTCTGACGATTAATCTCTAAACAAATCTTTGCGTTATGCGTTTCCTTCCTGAGTGCAAATGTGTCGTGGTTCTGCAGATAAACCCATGTGCACAAAGACACACGGGTTTGTCCGCCTCGGTGTACTTGAATTGGAGTTAATAGATTTTTTGCACTGAGCAAGACGTTGTTGCAGTACGGTGCAGTTGGCAATAGTTCTCAGTCTGTATGCGGAACGTGGGATACATATGACGGGGAGGAGAATTGATTCCCGGCTACATTGTTCAATAATTCAAGTCCAAACACCGCGCGGCTGCTTCGCACGGTCATGGGGCTCTGATGTCTTGCAGAGTCTACGCTTAAACTCGGGGAAATATGCTGATCGTGACAGAAACTCCGACTGTGCAGTGATCGATCGCTGAGTAAAAAAAACATGAGACAGAGGGCTTTTGCCGGCTCGAAGAAGTCGAAATTCCACGATTGCCGTCTTGACGTGTGGAATTAAAGATTGCTCTGGTTTTTATAAAAGCTGAGAAAACCATCGTCAGTGGTTCACGCTTGTGGACTCATGGGGTGGGAAGGAAGGGATGGGAGGGGGGCTCAGGTTAAACTTGTGTGACGACGAATGGCTTTCTCCCCGCACAGCTTCTGTCACTGAGTTGACGCTGCGGTTGTTCGCATCTGAAAACAATCGTGGCAAACAACAAAGCACGTAGGCAAAGTTAACTTTGACCTGAAAAGCGCTCGCTCTCTCCCTCTCCTCCTGCTTGTGTGTATGTTTCGTGCGTGTGTGCGCGCAGGAGTTGTGCAAACGTCGCGGCGCAGGGCCGGGGGTTTGTGAGGCTGAACACGTTGTGCCAGGCCTCGGCAACAGATAGAGCTTTATCTGAGCAGCAGATTGACTGTTTGCTCCCATTATTTCGCTCATCTGCGAGTGTTATTCTCGCCTTGTTTTTCGAGCTGTTCTTTCATTTTTAAATTCGCCTCTTTGCCTCACGTGCTCGCTTTCTCTTCTAGCAATCTGCGCGCGTATGTATCCGCTGTCCATCGATAAATATCAGATTTTGGTTAAAGGGTACAATTACGTTTATCTCAGGCATGCAGTTACTATCATTTGGGTGGGCTTGTTTCTGAGCGCGGGAGTTGGGTGCAACATGTGGGCGCGCAGGTTGCGTCCACATGCCGACACATCCTGTCTGCCCTGTTCGCAGCAGGTGCGGCAGCAGCTCCGTGAATCCCACTGAACTTGCACGCCGTCAGCTTTCCGTTTCAACTCAATGTTCTCCTTTGAACCCCCCTTTGACTCCAATCAAATTATTCTTTGACTCGGATCAAATTATTCTTTGACTCGGATCAAATTATTCTTTTGATTTATTAAATTCATCCATTGGGATGATGTGTGTGCAGGTTCATGTAGCAATGAAGCAGAAATCACAGATTGAGGAATACTGAACCCGATTTATTCAGTATATAAATATCCCCTAAACACACTCACTTATGATTGTTGCGCTTGATTTTTTTTTTTCATCGTTTGATCTATACTGGCATCATAACCCAGCAAACTTAGGCTACAGGGAGCAACCGCCAAAATCCAATCAGGAAGTTAAGCCGCAGAAACTTGTGACAGCTTGTAAAAAAAAACAACAAAACACAACAAAACCTATTCCTGAACTCAACAGCACATCCAAATGACTGCAGTACACACAGACACACGACACACAAAACAGAAAGCAAACTTGGCAATGAATGTCAGATCTCATGCGCTCTCGAGGCTCTTTCACGCTGCCAACGAGTTACTTAAAAGCCCTGCACGGTTAAACATGACATTTCTGGGTTTAGAAACACACACACACGCATGTGCATGGACACTTGTGCGCCGGGTGGTTTTCCTGCTTGTAAGGATTGTGCGTAACATCAGAGGAATGCAGGCTCTCCCCTGGCTCTTACCTAAGGCAAGTGGAACCCTGTAAAAAACACAACAAAAACAAGCCCACAGTTTCCACTCACACATAAACTTTAATGCTCCATCTAATGTTCCTCCACTCTGCACACGCGCACGCACACACATTTACAGATGTGCGCATCCGAGTTCGTAAACTATGAGTTTTCACTCGCGGAAACCCTAATTAAAGATCCTATAGCTTCCTCACGCCACCACCCATCACGTGTTTGGGTCCATCACACCGAGCACCGAGAGGCAAAACATATTTCTGTGTTTTCACGTAGGGGTAGTCCTGCAGTGCTGCAACGATACTCTGCTAACGAATACTGTGCATGTCGAATCACACTCAAAATAATCTCTTACAATGGTGTTTTCTCTCCTGCCGGTCTGCTTTGTTGGCTCATATTTAGCATGAAATAATTTATCTTCATCAGAATGGGACTACATCGGAGTTTTACTACCAGCTCTGTATATTAATGAGAAAGAAATTGACATAATATTGGCAATGTGATAATAATAACCTGTGAAAAACTGTTTATATGGGAGGACCGACCACTCAAGCAGTCAGGAGGGAGTGGTATTGTTGAAAATGCGGGTGATGTATGTGTGTGAGTGGTTTGTGTGTGTGTCGGGGGGAGGCAGACACTGCGACACAGACACAAAAGAAACAATTTCCTGTATTACATTTCCCAACTGTGACACCTGGCAGAGAACCCAAGGAGCCGGCGATACACGTGGGCCGCCGCAGTTCACATCCAGGCATAAACACAGCCTAGGTCGCAGCGCTTTAAACGCTCACCTCTCCGTGAGACTTGGGAAGATGAGAGGAGAACTCACAACACAAGCTATAATCGCCTCCAAAAAATAATAAGCAATTTCCCCCGTCCGTCTCACAATAGACGCCACTCTGTGTGTTTATGGTAGGGGACGAAAACGGACTAACTGGCAGGCAGGCAGGCCCGCTGGCTGGCTGGCTGCAGCACCAAGCAAACAACCAAGAGCTCCTTTTTTTTTTGTGAAAAAACTGCAGCTACAAACGCAGTACATGGCTGATTCCCACCCATCTCTGCCTACCTCTGAGCATGTGCTTCCCCTGACTCAACAATACAGTTGAGTCATTTTCACACATCAAGCAGATCCCCGAGCCTGTAATTACAGATTAATTGCCCACAATGCACCAGTCAATGAATGCTAATGAGAGGGCGTGGTGTGTCCACGACTCCCAACTACTGATATCGGGGAGCGACCGCCCACGCCGCGGAAATCGATGTGTAAACCAGATGGA
Organism: Mullus surmuletus; assembly: GCA_903171835.1. NCBI lineage: Eukaryota > Metazoa > Chordata > Actinopteri > Syngnathiformes > Mullidae > Mullus > Mullus surmuletus. Next base: position 495,011 of record CAESWR010000154.1, on the reverse strand, counting down.
ATGAGAACGTCAGCCGCCTTGAGAATCTCTGGTGCGCGCATTCTTACAATGTGTCTCAAAGGGCCACTTTGCAATGATGGATTCTAGAGAGTTGCCGTTATTTTAAAACAGTCAATATTGACATTTACTCCACCTATTATGTCCGGGGATGCACGATAATGTTGTTGGCTGAAAAGGTCATTATCGGTATTGGTGATGCAAGTCAGATTTGACCGATGTACCCGGCCAATAAAGTCACACATTTCAAATATAGAATCTTTATATACATTTATAGCAGTCATCTAAAAGAAAAAAATCCTGAAAATAAGGAAGGACAAAATCACAGTAACATTGCTGAATATCAGTCGAAATATCTGCATGAGTAAAAAAAAGCTTATACTGTGCAGATTTCAGCTTTTTCTTTTTTTTAATTTGGGGAGTAAAATCAACTCTTCAATTGGTACTCAGTTAGACAAACGAACACTTACTTCTCTGGCAGTGGTTTTGCGACCAGCATCGCCCCCTGAAGTGTCCGTTGATGGTGTTCTGCGAGCAGATGGTCTGACCCTGGGCTGTGCCGGGACACACGTCTCCGCACTCCCTGTCGTTCTTGTTGGCCACAATGTAGTTGTCCTCCACCGAGTCCAGGATCTTGGACCAGTCCAGGGTGGCCAGGTAGCACAGGTCTGGGTTCTTCTCGATCCTCACCGCGCCCCTGGTGATGTTCATGAGGCTGTGGAGGCCCACCTCCTTCAGCTGCAGCATCTCGTAGATCACCAGTGCGTAGTTGAAGAAGAGGTTGTTTCCGCGGACCACCGTCAGGTTGGGGAAGAGGTCGGTGAGTGTCTCCAGGCCGTAGACCCGAAAGAGCAGCACGTAGTCTGTCACCACTCGCAGCTTCGGGTAGCTGAGGCCCCTGAAGTCGTCGGTCTTGGTCTTGAACATGAGCAGGATCTTCAGGTGGCCCTCGATGATGGTGCAATTCTCCAACGACTGGAGGTTGGTCACATTGTTCCGGATGTCCTTGCTCTGGCAAACTGGAAACAATAAAGATAAAAGCAAAATCTGAGCATCCGATATTCACCATGGATTCCTTAACATGTATTTTCAGCACTGCCTTTCATTCAATGTTCTCTGCTTAAACACCAACAATTACCACCCATCAGCTACTATGCATTTGTCATTCCATTCGTTTGGTGGCCTTTTGGATGAAACTGAAGCAGTGATGGTCCAACATTCACATTTTTTTATGACTTTTGAGGTGCACAGTTAGTGTATCATTATTCTACAACCACTGAGAATTAACACGAAGTAACGAGGATAGTGTTAATTCTAATTAGCACTGCTTTAGTTTATGGTGCGAGTCCTTGATTTGCAACAGCGCTAAAAACAACCTGATACGAGCATCAATGCCATCATCCTTCACTTCCCGTCGGAGCCATGAAACCACCATTGATTTGCATGAGGCAGAGCCGAGCCATTCATGAAGCTGCCTCACTCGTGTCCCCTCTACGCTCTGACAGGCCGCGGGCGATCTCCCCCTCCCTCTCTCGCTCCCTCTCTCTCACTCACACACACTTAGTCTCACTGTTTTCATTGGCTCCGGCAGTATTTCTCCAGAGAGGAAATGATTGTATGGCACTGTCTGATCTGAATGAAGCAGACATGAAAGGGTTAACAGAAATGAAGCCTGGAAGCAAAATGCTTATCCATGCTCATTCATACTCCTCAGCTGCGGCACATTGGCACACACACACAATCCATCGTTTGAATCGGCGAACGCATGAGCACACACTCACTCACACACATACACACACACATCAGAGGAGTGGAGAATTCATTAGAGGACAGTTACTTGGAGGAGATGTGCAGTGGTAAACAGCACGATACAAATGTGTGTTCTGTGGTTCATGTGAACACTGACAATAGGCAGGATGCACATTCATAATTTACACTGTAAAACAATATATTTTGTTCTTAAAACATGATGAGGCTACCAAAAAATAAATGAATAAATAAATGTGTAAATGTAGACGGGCATACGAATCCACCAAGTCAATTTGTGACAACATGGTTCTCTTTTACTGAAATCAAAAGACATACAGTGAAGAAAATCTCTGGATGAAATGTCTTTGTAGAAAAATAATGTGGAAATGATGGCACGCCATCTCTAGGATTCAAATCTCAGGGAGAAAACTATTCTTTATAATGTAAAAAATTAACAGATGTGTCAATAGATGTCAACAGCTGCTCATAAAACTGCAAACTCTCCATGTGCGAATGTTAATAGCCGGCCCAGATAAAACAAGACACGGGTCATTGCTCCTCAGATAATGTTGGAGAGCAGGTCAAATGAGGGGTACTTTGGTGTAAAACATACGTGCAGGATTTTCAGTCGACACACCCATTCGCATTCGGCGAACATTCTAATTACACACTGGTGGTGGTGAGACATAAAATACTAATTTGTTCACATGACTTAACCATGCGTGTCCCTATCGACCAAGCTAACAACTATTAAACAGATGGTTATGCACAATAACCAACATTGAGGGGGGATTCAAATGCAACTTGCTAATGGAAAATTACACTTGTTTTTAACAAGAAACCAGAAGTTATTTCCCCATGTGATTTACTGAACTGAATTAACATTTTGTAGGTCAGTCTGTACAAAGTCATCAAATTGTTTTAACCACCATTTGAATTTTTCCCATTTGTCAAATCATATTTACGAGGGGAACAACTGTACTTTTGGTCAGAACAATAATCCTAAAAACTCATACTGGAGAGGGTCCAAATGGTCGCCTGCGCTGATAAACTTGATTAATACCTGACTGGTGGTCTGACAACACTGCTAAAAACAATAAAAAATACTCTATTTCTATACTCTATGCATTTAAACGTCTAAGCAAGTCACTGGGGTGGACTGCAAAGTTCATTCGAGTTGTTTTTGGCCCTCATCATTTCCCCAGGTGGAAGCTACCTATTAACTTCCCCTTCTGTTAATGGTTAGTGAGACAAACATGTCAACAATCCAGGTACAAACTCTGACCGGCAGCGCATATAAGCAACCCGTCCAGTGACTCCTCTGAATGGACAGCGGCCAATAAAGCCTGTAATCACGACGTCGTCAAATAAAACCTGGTTGTTTACTACAACCGCATGTTGGCCGAGCGTCTCAAGCTCGCATTTTTCTGTGTCCAAAGGCAAAAAGCGAAACTCAAATAGCCAGGAGACCATTTGTGTTGGAGTGAACGCGGGTTGGTGTCACCTTCGAAACATGTGCAGAATTAAACTCAATAAGTAGCTCCTAACAGTAGAATGATTTTCAAAACTTGTATCAGAGTATTCACAGTGGAAAGGAAATTACTATAAACATGTCAGGCTTTTTGATGATTGCATTATTTCACCCCAGCTCAACCC
>CAESWR010000154.1:413567-426311 GCA_903171835.1 Mullus surmuletus | reverse complement strand
GCGGAACCGCAGTGGTGGGGGCGGGGGGGTGTGCCTGGCGGCGCTCGGGGACGGGTGTGTTTAGGAGGGGGCTGCGACCCCCACTCTCAAAGTCACCTTTGCGGAATAAAGTTGGGAAACACGCACGGTTTTCACAGCGAGCGTCGCAAGCAGCGGTGAAGGAGCCGAACAGCTGCAAACTCTCTGAGAGTTGTCGTGCGGAGTAAATACATGAATAAATACACGAGGGGAACTTCAGCATCGTTCAGAGGTTAAAGACGGCGGAGTTTTTAGCTGTTAAAGGTGTGTGTGTGTGTGTGTGTGGGGGGGGCAGACGGGGGAAGCCTACCTGTGAGCGCGGTGAGCTCCAGGAGCTGCTGCAGACGACTTTGAGTGACAGCTGAGCCGCTGCCCGGGAGGAGGGGGCGGGACCTAACATGGTCTGTCCGCCTGGAAAAGATTCCCCAGCAGCCGTACGTTCCCCCCTGACTTCTGCTTCACCCTCAGGAACAGTATATAGAATTATTATTATATATTATGTATTATTATTATTATCATTATCATTATTATTATTATTATTGCTATTATTATTATTATTATTATTATTATTAGTAGTAGTAGTATTAGTATTAGTATTATTATTATGTAATTATTAATATTTGGGGGGGTTAATCCTCTACCAATTATTATTATTATTATTATTATTATTATTATTATTATTATTAGTAGTAGTAGTAGTAGTATTAGTATTGTTATTATTATTCATAATTTAATCCTCTACCAATTATTACTATTATTATTATTAGTAGTAGTAGTATTAGTAGTATTATTATTATATAATTATTAATATTTGGGGGGGGTTTAATCCTCTAAATGCCAGTTTCTTTGTGTAACTCTACAGTATTTTAAATGAAAAAAAATACTAACAAAAATGATTTCCATGAAATGCAATTCAAGAAGAAATGTATTATTATTATTATTATTATTATTATTGTTGTTGTTGTTGTTGTTGTTGTGGGTCAATAGTTAGCAACAACATTGAATTTGAGGCATTCTTGTTTTTTCTGCAGTCAAAATGACTTAAAAACAAAAATTGGTAGGGACAAAAAACGTCCCCAGGAACTCTTAAGGGTTAAACACCAGCTAATGCACAATTTTTGTATAGAAAATGTGTATAAAACAGAGGCTATTTCTGCGTGTAGAGTACAAACATTTTTATGTGCTTACACATTAAAAAGTAACCGTTAACGTCTTCTTGCACAAGCCCCCAAGCAGCATTCCTCAGTACAGGAAGTTGTCGGCTTGAACTTTTGTGTGGTTAAGTTATTGAGTTGGTTAAACAGTCATAGAACATGATTCAATGCCTGTGCCCATCAACTCAATGCCTGTCAATCACCAAACCACCAGAGAAAGGAAAATAAATAAATAAATAAATAAATGAATTGATGAATTAGGTGGTTAAACAGCTATAAGACACCATTAAACAGTTCCAAACCTATAACAAAGAACATTTCTGTGACAATTCATTCATGCTGTAAATCTGTCATACCAGTCATTTACATGCAGTAGTGAGCCAACAAGTGATTCCAATCACATTAGACATAATTAGCGTGATAAGTAACACCTATGTGATTTACAAGTCATATAACTACATGTTAAAATGTTCTGAACAATGGAGCCTGTGTGCCTGCTGTTGGAAAACATTGTAGAAGTTAATGTACATTATTACTCCACAAACGAAATATTTGTAAGTCCTCCTCATTATTCAAGTAGCCTTCATCAAACAGCACTGCCTCCTGGTGCATGTAGGCTGAAATAAGTCCCAATGATACACAGATACAAAGACGTACAAGTCACTGAGGAATGTTGTTTTTAATATTTTATCAGTCCATACGGAACACGACATTATGTTTGAATATCAAAACAGTACATTTTGCTGTAAGTGGCAAATAGCACTATGAAGTTCATTTTAATTGATGCAATCTTAGAGCTCATGTTTTGTGTAATGCACTTGAGAAAAGTTTTGAAAGGCAACAGATTTACACAACAATAAACATACAAAAGACCACAGTGAGCTCTTATTGAAGTTGGAAAATGCGGGTAAGCGACCCAACAGACATTCATTTTGATAAAGGGAAAAAAGACATTTGGCACAATTGCCCTGGAGGACTTATCACACAGAAGTTTTAGTAGCACATGAAATTAAATCACTACAAAAACAGTATAATACATGTGTTACCGCTTAACATTATTAGGATCGCTCTGTATAATTGCCAAAAATACCCATTACTCAAGAGTTTTACTTCTCCATAGAGAATGCTGGGATGTCATTTTGTATAAATGTCATTGTTACACAGAGTCATTGGAAAACTAGCAGCTGTCAAAAGGATAGACTTGGTATAAAGAATAGAACATTTCAGATGCTGCCTCTGTCTATACTTGACACACAGCTGAGGTCCAAGTCCAGTCAGGGAGATGAACTATACATCAATGTCGGGCAGATTTACAGATTTTGTCGTACACCTCTGGGAAGGCATCCTTACAGCCCAGTTCCTGTCTTAGTTTGTGATAGAGCTGTCCATCGAACATCTCCCAAAACTCTTCGCGGTCCATGTATACATCAGCATACAACATCTGGAACCTGCATTCATGATAATAAATGATGGACAATGTAAGTGTTTCTTCATTTTAGCACAAGTATTTTGTCCTTATGGGACATTTTTAAAGCTTTCCTTGAGATAAACGAGGAATTTCATTATTTGATTGTGCAATATTAGTACTAGCAACTCTTACAGATATGGGCATAAAATGTACAAGATTTGAGACTTACCCATGCACATCTCTGACAAACTTCTCCAGCTGACGCGTTGATGCTTTAGCTTCAAAGTGTTTGACTCTGGGCTCTCCATAAGCGCCGATATCCACGTACAGCTCCTCCTCTTGACCTTTCGGGTGAACCATCCCCCTGCCCGGTGGCAACAGGAACGGACACAGCCAAAGAGGGTAAACCTGTGGACGGAAAAACCACAGAATGACTAAACACGTCGTGGAATACGTCGTGTATTCTTCGGGTTTCATCCACATTTGAGTCCTACATCGATATCCTGGTGAAAACACGTTATTGCTTCTTGCAGATTCTTCATTGGCACCAGCATGTCCTGGACCACGTGGTGCTGCTCATAGAGCTGTCTGATGGTCTCTCCCTGGGTGAGCTTCAGCAGAGAGATCTTCGGAGGAACCATCCACCCGAAGAGCCAACGGAATACCGGATTGTTGCCGAATGGGATGATATCCTTGAGAAAAGACAGAAAGGTTGCGTGAAGAGGAGTAGAATTCTCGCCCTCACGCCCAGTTTTTGAAGAGAAAATTCTTTTTCCAAGTTTTTTAAAATTTCCAATGACTACTTTGTTAATTTATGACACAATTAAAGGTCAATAATTAGATTACTAATGGGGAGCAAACAGCTGCATTTCCTCTGATATTCCACCAGAGGGAAACACCGAATCACTGACAAGCACTGTCTCCTGTGGTGATCACACACTGCTGATCGACCGTAGTGATGAATACCATCAGCCCTGTCTGCCCCTGTGCGGTCACTTTCCTCCTCGCTGTCTGCAACAAAATCGCCTCAAAGACGGAAAGCATCCAAAAACCCAGAGGTGGCCCCTTTAGATATCCGTCAGACCAGTGCTATGCATAATTCATTAGAACCATTTACTGTTACAGAAAACCAGCGATGCCAAGCCCCTCGCACTAATGGCTAATGGTGTGTGTGTCTGTGTGTGTGTGTGTGAGGGAGAAAGCATTAGAGTGTAATAAAGAGAGGTGAGCAAACAGCTGGTACTGTAATATGGGTGGACCCTTAAAACCAACAGACATACACATTTAAGCTTTGGGGGATTGCAATCCCAAAGATAATGGAATATATTGCTGTACTGTATGTGTGTGTTTTGTAAGTACCTGGAGCTCCCAGAAGATGCTGCGTGTGTGTCTGTGGTAGTACTGTCTGAGAGGGATGTACTCCACCCCGCTGAAGTCGCCTTTCAGGTAGCTCTCCACATGCTTGAAGAACCACGGTTTGAAGTGCAGGCCAATTCTGTTAATCTGGGACAAGTGAGGAGTAGTTTAATCACAGATGCATGCACAAAACTCATCTGCACTCCATCGTACACACACACTCTTACCTTGTCTGGCTCTGCGTGGTCTGTCATGGTTCCCGTCATGATGACTGCGGCGTCCAGGGAGTACTGGATCCCTTCGACGAATGTGTTCTGTTTGTTCTGCGAAGCCTCTGCGAAGCGTTTACAGATGTTTTCCAGTCCTCGGACGGGCTCGTAGCGCAACTTCACCCAGGCCTTAGCGGGAACTATTTTTATCTCAGCTGCTACCAGGAAGCCCAGAGTTCCACAAGACCACGGGACTGCGTGGAAGAGGTCGGAGTTCTCATCCTGTGCGTCACAAGTCATAAAAAACAATAATGAATTCCATTTGCATAAACCCAAAACAGACCACTGACACATTTGCGGCGTTAAACATGACCTCGATCTGGTCTTAGATCATCTCTGGGACCATTAGCAAACCTCACAGCCTTTCACCTCCTCGCAAGGAGGCCGCTGTCCTTAAAGCACACAGGCCAGAACACGTTCAAGTTCATTGTAGTTGTTCTACAAAGCTTGGATTAAAAGGTTTTTAGTTTTCTAATCCAATTGAGAGTGTATTCTCGTGCTATTAAAGATAGAGGACATCAAATACAAACATGAATGGAGTGTTTTATATTACAGATAAGACAATAAAATAAGAAGTAAGAAAAAAAAGTCAACTAAACAACAACAACAGTAGGACTAATACCCACCTATTGATGGTTAGGGCTTTCAGTAAAACTGCTTTTCCCACATTTGGGGATATTGGTAGTGATATTTTGTTGGGTTTTATTTAAATCTGTCAAATGATGTCAATTAAGATTTTTTCTGTTTTTTTTCCACAGAGAGAAAAAAAGAAATGAAAAACAATTCACATACGCAGACAATCACCATTGTTTTGCTCTGCTGCTGTCCTAATCTCTTGTGAGGCAAAGGTTACCATGGTGATGTTACTATGGCAATTACCTGAACCCATTGCATTTTGCCTGAACACATCACACATAACGCAGACACACGCTGACACACAGATGCTCACCTCAGTGCAACGGACCAAGCTGCCGTCAGCCAGAACCAGCTCGTACGCGACACAGATGTGCTGAAACAGGCCGTAAATATGTGAGGATGACTCAATGCCTGTGCCCATCACCAAACCACCTGAGAGAGGAAAATAAGCAAATAAATAAATGAATAAATTGATGAATTTGGTCTCAGCTGAGAACACGCATGAGAAGGACGCTGTGATTCCCTACTGTGAAGTTGTGTGTGTGTACTGCATGAACAACAGGATAAATGAATGCACTGCAGCCTGATGGGAAAACATTAGATCGTTGATGTGCAGTTTATGGCATCAGGAAATCCATTATGAAACCTGATCCAGGGGTGCTTCCAACACCGCAGCCATTTCCTCTCAGTTTCATCTTTTGAGCTACAATATCGGTCGTTTAAACCAATTAGAGAAGTCGCAGAAGCTCTAAACAGGATACAGTGATTGATCGAAGCCATGCAGGATGTTCGTCAACGAACACTGAGCCACTCTATTTCTAGAAAGCAGAGAGCTGCACATGGTGCCGCTCTACTTCCCTGTCATCCCCAGTCATGACAACATACCCACGGTGAGGTCGTCCAGCTCCGGCAGCACCGGCAGCGTCCAGCCAATAGTGTTGAGGAGAGCGGTCACCTGACCCATGTTGGCCAGCGGCTCAACTCTCACCACCTGAAAAACAAAGATCGGAGTAAGTGAAGATGTGACATCACACTGACAAAAGCACAGTAAAGCACAGAGTAATGTTTTAAAAGATACAAGTTAAATAGCAAAAGGAGAATTCAATATGGCTACAGATGATCATTCACATTCTTCGTTGTCAAGGGCAACCATTAACTCTCACAGGCCTCTTTATAATGTAAAAACAGATCCCAAGGTCATTGCCGCAAAACAACATTATTTCTCAGTTGTCCATGATTTCTCTCATGCAACAGAGATGCAGAATTTGAATCTAGGAATCAGAGATCAAATTCAGCTTTCTGTTAGTCTGTTCAATCTTTCTGCAGCCCCCGTTTCACAGCAACCATTCAGACATGACGTACTAGTTACACACAGGTGTTATCAATAATCATTAATTAGGCTCTGCGCATATGCTGAACAGAACTGTCATTAATTTATGATCGCGAGCACCTGTGCCGGCTCCTGCTTCCTGTCAGCCCACGCATATTATAAGCCAATCCACAAGTTAAACCAACATATGTCAGGATATGTTCGTGTGCTGTGAATACGAGTTGTTTTCTTTGTTACTGCTGTCTTTCTTTTTTTCTTTTACACCAAATATATAGTAAATTAAATATTTGAGAATTGTCACCAGATCCTCCCACTGACGGGAGAGGGGCTATTGTTCATAAATCATATCATACTTTCCATGTCTGTATTTTACAAAGATCCCTGTGCAGCGTTTTACCAAATAAGGAAATTCACACAGTTATATCATTTTGCATGGACCAATTCCAAGTTATTTACAAATGTCAAAGGTTAGGCATGTATGCATTTCATTATTATCAATTTATAACCAACCGTAAAACGAATATGGCTTCTATATGTCCTTGTTTGTTTTTTAGCCGAAGTGTCAAATGCAAATATAAAAGCGCTAAAATAATCTACTGTCACCAGCAGTACAACAACAACATAATAGTGTATTGGTGTTAGAACCATTTTTATCTGGATATTTGGTTATCCTTCATTAGTAAACAATGTCAGGCTTATTAACCATATCAACTAGGGTGACAAGTTTTGAAAATACCATTTTTAATGTTGTGAACCTTATGAAAAGACACATCTAATGTCAAATATAATCATTAGGATTTATTGTGGGATGTCGAATGCATTGGTGGAAGCTGTGCGGTTCTGATTCCTATTCTGACAGTGTACGAGGCCACAATACACATAATTAAATGTAATTTATGCATGAAATAATCATTGCATATGCTGTCAGACACATATTTATCATATTACAGGCTCTTTCCTGCCTATGTGCAATAAATACATTGTGTAAATTGTTTTGTTTTGATTATTCAAATTCAGAAAAACAACACAAAACCATCTGCACGAATATCAGTCAACATCAGTGTGGTCGGCTCATCCCACCTGCCTCTTCGTGTCCACCTCCAGGATGTCCATCATGTTGATCATGATGTTCTTGTGAGTTTTCTTGTATTTGCCCACCCGGAGAGACACAGTGAGCCACCCGGGTCGACCCGTGCACATGTGGGTCTTCGCCCCCTCCTTCCTCCACTCGCGCACCTGAAATGTGTAAGAAACAATGCGGGGTGAGATAAGCTAAAAAAAAAGCTCCACACACCCAGCTGCTGACAGCTGGACGTTGGGGTTTTCATGGCATAAATTCTTGCAAGTCAAAGGTCATGATACACACTTTGAAATGTTTGCCGTGCAATAAGAAACTACTTGTATGAAAAGTAGGTGAAGGTTGCTTACATAATCCACTGGCAATATTGATGAGATAAGGCATTAATGATTGATTTCTTGCATTAACATGTTGCACAGATCTAAACAGCTCACCGCCACGCTGATGCACAAGTAAACACCCTGGTTTTAATACCCATGATCCTTTGCGTCCCTTACTATAATAAATGTCATCACTCCTCTGTCTGATTATGTTAATACAATATTGAAATATTGAAATGTGCAAAGCTTTATCCCTGAGTGAACTTTCATTTTAGAGTAAATTAACCCTTTAATACTTTCCAAAAGTTAGTTGCATAACACATTATTGTGCAGCAGATGATGTTCTACCAGTCAATCTGCAACACACACCAACATCCAGATGATGAAGGTGATGATGATGATGATGAAGAAGATGCTCTCCTCACCTGTCTCTGGATGTCGCGGACGCGCTGGTCGTGCAGCTTGGGCGCAGAGCACATCTTGAAGATGAGCCAGGCGCGCACGTAGTAGTACACGTCAAATATGACGGAGAGCGGCAGCAGGAAGAGGCACACAAACATCCAGCGCTGGTGCACCAACACGTAGTCGAGACCTTTGACTTTGATCCACAGCAGCAGCATCAGCAGCAGCAGGGCCAGGCACAGCAGCGGCTCCATGGCGCCCGCGGGGGAAGTCTGCACGAAGTCGCTCGCAAAGTTTCCAGCCGAGGCGCTGAGGTGGAGAAGAGCCTGACGCATCGATTATCTCACTGCTGATCACCCCTTCACTGCGATAGGTGAGCGGCGCTAGGTGGACCCGCGGCCCCGCCCCTGCCGCGCGCCGATTGGCCAGTGTCGGCGCGGGGGCGGGAGGGGGAGCGGAGCGCTCGTCTCCGGTTGGTCAGAAGCGCGACAGTCGGGGATAGCAGAGTAGTAGCCTTTCTGGATTTGGACCAATCAGGAAGCAGGAAGGCTGTCACACCACTCCGGCTGCCCTCATGCTCCTGTTACAACCCGTGGTTACAACACAGAGGATGCTGATAGTTTACACACTTTTCTCATTACTCTTAAGTCAATTTATTATTCCAACTGGCCTTTTCCCGTTTTTCTATATATTCTGTAATATTCCAGGGTTAGAATGTTGAAGCACTGGGGTTATCCCTATATTGACCATAACAATATTAAATATGAGTTCTTATTTTGTTATGCTGTTTGCGTTATAAGTACTATTCCTTGTGTATTTTCCACAACTTTTTATTATCAAATGTTGAAAGAGCAATGAGACAAAACATGGGACACGACATCAGTGGTTGCTCCATTTTTATAGCCCTGACAGATGTATTTAATTAAACAGTAAGCTAAGCAACAAGCTTTTTTTAGGCTCAATAGGACATATTTGGAGTTTCCCACTGTGGGACTTATAAAGGAATATCTTATTTGGTAACTAAACGTACAAAAAGCAGTTATTTGTGTTGTCCTGGAGTCACCTCTTCCTAATGTGCGGTATGTTACGTGTGTTTTGAGTCTGAAATCCTGCTCACACACAAAGCCATTACCCGAGACGAGCTCACATTGACTTTCATCCATTTCCTGTCGAATTTTGCCAGGCTGTGGCTGTTACATAAGCCAAAGTCGTCTTCCTAGAAATGTTGACATACTTGCTTTTTGTCCCCAAAAAAAAAAAAGAAAAAAAAAAAAAGAGGCATCTTCATCATGTGACTATGTAAACAGATTTAAGTTCGAACAACATGAGGGCTTTCTTGCGCACACAAAAGCGTGCGCGCACACGCACAGGGATAGAGTGGTACCCTTCGGACACATTAGACAGAGGAGGGTGGGGCACCAGTAAAGATTTCTTAATGGGCTCTGCTGTCCTCTGGTCCATCTGGCCTGATGATAAACACACAGCTCGTCCACATTGGCCCGACGCGCGTCATCCTCTTCACGGCTCCGTTCCTCTTCATTTAGCCAATTTTCCCAGTTTTGATGTTTATCCCACGTGAGCTGGAGATACACAGAGTGAGGACTAACACATGGACCATCACCTCAGCTGCTTTTTAAACCAGTATGGGCGCAAAGAAGAATCGTCAACAAATGTCAGGGTTTTTGTGACCGCCGAGTCAAGTATTTTTGGATGTCTGGTCAGTGTCAGAGCACATGGGGAGTACAGTCGGCTGGAGCGCTTGTGCGTGACTGAAGAGTAACCTCAGAAGCAGTTAGAGTCCTGCTGAAGGATGCCTTCCCTGCACCACGGAGCAATCTTCGTCGGAGCCTTCCTCATCGTGACCGGGGGCTCCACCGCCTTCCTGGCCTCGTACCAGAGCCGCCTGCAGGCTTTCTCCCTCTGCTGCGTGGTGCTGGGGGTGGTCATGCTCATCCTCGGGCTCTTCTGGGCCATGAACAGCAAAAGTGCCGTGAACTACAACCACCAGGAGTTCGACCCCGATTGCCCACACTACCCCTACAACGACTACCCCAACCTCAGCAGCCATGCACTCTTCACCCCCCCGGGGAGCCGCTTCCCAGAGTCCCAGTCTGTGTTTCTGCCCAGGTGAGTCACTTCACGTTAGCATTGATCAGCTGTATTCTGGGAATGCCAAATCAGTCTATACTATATGGATATCATGTTTTTACATTAGAATTAGAACTATCTATTTGTCTATTCTTATGGCTTTTATGTAAGGGCATTTAGGTGAACACGTTTTCTTTGATTTTGTTTTTCCACTTTGTCTGCATTGAATTAGAACTAACTAAATGTAAAACCTAAGCGGCATGCATCTCATGAAGAAGAGGTTTATTCTTCCTTTACTAGTTTTCAATCGTTTGTGACAATTGTATGAGAGGTTTTCACAGACCTGAATTACTGCAACTTTCAAAGATGAAAATTTGATCTCTTTGTCTCTTGACTTTTGATAAATAATATACACATATGAATCAATAGCCATTAGCAGGAAAGTGCCAATTTGTCTCTTGAGTGCTGCATAGGATGGGATCAGAAGGTTTTTCTTTTAATCGGAACAGAATAAACAGCCGCCCAGTTTGACGAGTATGTGTGCGTCGAAAGAAGCCACGAACAATACAGTTTTATAAACCACTGCTATTGTTATGGAATACTATCTTGTACAACCAAACTGTTGATGGTAAGACTGTGATATTCTAGTATTCATCAGGAGAGCTGCTTCTTTCTACAGATCTATTCAAATGCTCACTTTTTTTTTTGAACATTTGCATGCAGGATACATAACGCAATGTTGCAGATCTATTCACACTCCCCGCCTTTGCCTTCTTTGCCCGTAGGACCATGGAGGGCCACAGGCACGGCGCCCGCCGTGAGGACTTCGACTATCCTCCCATGGATCCGGGGGGTTTCAGTCCGCCGCCTCACCCTCCCCCGTGGCTGGAACCGCCACCCCCCTACGAAGTTGCCATCAAGACCACTTGCAGCTCCACACACCTGCGCCGCGCGTACTCGGACACGCACCTGGCGACAGAGCCGCTTTTCGGACAGTCGAGAGAGATCAGCTTTGAGGTGTGACAGCTTGGTGGCTGCAGACTTACCCAATTAATCACATACTTGAAGCATGTTTCATTCTGATGTGGGTCACTCGGTCTTCGCATGTTCACCCCCCCCCCCCTCTGCCTCCCCCATTTTTTTTGTATTGCAATGCGCATATCCGTTTCTGTGGTGATTGTACAGGAGGATCACAGAGATCGGCCTCCTCAAACCAAAAGGCAGCGCAGTGATTTATGTGCTTCTAATGTCTGAGGCTACTGTGAGACCGCCTGTCTCTATGGACAGTGATAAAGTGTTTTTTAATCTGTTGAGACAAAGCCATAACAGTCTCCCACCCCCCCAGGAACTAAGGGTGGGTTTTTTTGAAACTGAGGCAAAAGTGAAGCAACTCATTGGAGTCACTGATTTCAGTGATTCCATAAACCGTACCCACAGCCAACATTTTCAAGAACATTAAAACCCAAATGATACAGAGCAGAGCAAGACCACTGTAAAAAGCATTAAAAAAGTGGGAATGTCTTTGGTGATGTCTGGCCCAGTTAGCTTTGTAGCTTCTCCTCCACAAAAAAGCCCATTTATCACAGCACACGCAAACCGTCAAAAGAGCAGATATAACTCTCAAAGGTCCCTTCTATTCACATGGAGGATGATGCCGATGTCTAACAAGGAGCCGAATGTTCATTGATCACGAAAAGGAAAAAATCCACTGCTGCAAGGAAGGATTATTTGTGAAGCAGCAGTGTGACTGTTATTTAACAGGGATTTTTTTTTTTTTTTTTACCTTAGAAGCCTTCCTCCATCAGAACTGTTACTGTAAATGATAATATTACATTTCCAGAATGTTTTCCCATAGAGATATATGAAGAGTTGCTTTTTTAGTGTGTTTACATTTTTCTTCTTTGTTGTTTCTTGAATATTCTAGTGTATTCATTAAATACTCGGCATGATCCACTTGTGCTGTGGGTGAGACGTGGTGGCGGTGGATGTTGATGTGTGCTCACAAATGAGTGGGCAGAGCTTTCCAATGGGAAAAATAAGGCCAGTGAAAAAGTGCCTTGAACCTGCATTCTTTTAAGTGGCCAGCAGGGGGCGACACCTGCCACTGCAAAAATAGTACGTGAGCTTGTATGAGAGAAAATTACATATCTTTTTTCCCTCGCTTGATTTATTTGATCAGTGAAGATTTTTCTTAAGGAGGGTTCATCTCTATCTTAAGTTTAAAGTCTTCAGTAGTCCACCGCATTGTGTAAGTAACTGTCCGGTGAAGCACCAAATACAACACACACGCACGCACACACACACACACACACACACACACACACACACACAGCAGGGTAAAGTCTATTTTATGAGTAAATAATTGTCATCACAGAACTGAATGGCCATGTCCAATGTCTGTCACCTTTGATCAAAATGCCATTAAGGGCCCTAAGGCTTTGAATGTATTATTTACACAATTTGAATTGAGACTTAAATCTCGATCTCGATTCTATTTGTTACATTTAGTGTAAAAAGGCTCTGTACAAATCAGAGTTTCTAGGTGTTCTCTGTTCTTCACACTTTAAGCTGAAGCCTGTAAACATGGCAGTGATTCACAGGATGACATACAGTCTGAAGGTGGGTAACAAGCACAACAGGACAGAAATAAAGCCCTTAAATTCATGGTTATTGGATGTTGTCGGC
>CAESWR010000154.1:374093-385777 GCA_903171835.1 Mullus surmuletus | reverse complement strand
ATGAAATACCAGCCAAACATCATCAGTCATCAACCCAGATTTCTAAATATATATGTAAGCAGCTGGGCAGCAAACACTAACCTGGTGATCTCTCTTCCCTCTGGGCCTACCAGGTACTGAACCATCCATTGACACGCCTCGCTGCTCTTTGACAGTAGCACCTCCACTGTGGCCATCCATTCCTCTGTGTCCACCCTGCAGGGAAGTCAATAGAACGACTGTGAGTGACTGAAAAAGTGCGAAAGAGCTGAAATAAAAGAGCTTGCATTGAGACAAAGTGCCGGTAATAATGTCTGCTCATACCGGAGTTTCTTTTTGGTGTGCAGGTAGGTGTGGAAGAGGAAGTGAACCGCGAGCTGGAGGCTCTCTTTGGCCATGGCCTGATAGTCTGGATGCTTCAGCTTCGTCTGCAACCACAAAAACTCCTTGTTGATGGAGGCAGATCTCGGAAAGTCATGATGGATTTAACTTTTAACTGCTGTCATTTTGTTTCTTTGTGATAAATGATGGTGTTGTTAAACAACACAGCAATGTCTGAATGAGCAAAAATATGAGCAAACTGGGAGCTGAACAGACAAAAGAAGCACTGCAGTCGGGGACAAATAACCATGCAAATAATGATGACGTGACAAAAGATGATGCAGAGAAATTGAAACACACAATGGAAACGGAAAAATTCTACATCTCGTGAATCGGATTCACCACTGCAACAAAACAGCAAATCGAAAAGTCCATTCATGACAAATAGCAGCAATGACTCGACATTTGTTACGCCTCGTCGGCCTCTGGGTTGTGGCACACAGACAAATGGCAGAGACACGCACCGCATTGACAGAGGCCAGGGAGAGGGTGAAGTTGAAGTAGTCGCTGTTGTAGACGTCTCTGTTCCTCATGAACTTCAGATTCTCGTCCCTCACCATCTGGCGCCAAATCAAACAAAAGAGGTCAGACATTCCCGCGCCGGAGACCACGGAGTGGATTTCCTTCGTCGTGACCTTGTTACCTGATAGATGCTGGCGGGCATTTTCTCCACAAACAGGCCCTTCTTCTCCCCCTTGCGGACCAGGCGGGTGAGGAGGGTGAGGCGGTCGTTGTTGGCCCGGGGTGGGCGAGGGGAGGACTGTGGAGAAACGTCGGGGGAGGAGGGGGCGGATCTGGCAATAAAGAGACGACACGCCTGGGTGATTTCTCAATAGACATATGGGTCAGGGGGACGCGGTGACTGATGCGCAAGATCAATGAGCAAATCAGCTTCAGTTCACTCACAGTGTAAGGTCCTCGGCCTCCTGCCTCATGATGCTGACTCGGCTCTTTTTGGGAAGGACGGGCGAGTTCTGCTCACTGATCTTCTGATAGAACAACATGTAGGCGTTCCAGTATCTCCTCCGCACATCAGGGTATGGGTTGGCTAAACACACACACATACAAAGTTACATTAAGCATTCCATTCTATTCAAGTTGTAATTTTGTTCTTTTTTATTCCCCGCGAATATATACACCTATTAGGGCTGTCATGATATGAGATTTTCACTTCGTAACCATCGTTTGCAAAAAATTGTCATGATAATGATATTGTTACAATATCAACAAAAAATTAATTAATAATGATACAATCAATTAAATTGATCTTTAACATGTTTATGATTTTTTTTCTCTTTTGGCAGATTAATTACAATCAAAATACCTGTCTAAAGTGGTATAAAGACAATATGGAAACAGTAACTGTACAACTGCATACAAAAAGTGCAATTACATTCAATAGTAAATAGTAGTAATGTAAAACAGACACTGTTTTCAAGTGGCAGTGGATCATACTATTATCATATCTGCATCTTTAACATGAAATTGAAATTTCATTTTTTAATACGATTATTGTCAATACACTGCGACAGCCCTAATACCCAGAAGGATTTACATGTTACGTTTGATACTTTCAATCATCTGCTGTGGGAGTAAAAGCGCAAGACTTACACTGATCATACACTTTGGGCCGGTACTCTCCTCCGAAGCACTCGTACTCCAGGGTCTCGTCGTTCATATCGAACTCCTCCACCACATTGTCGTTGAACTTGTACCACCGTCCGCGGGCACTGCGACAGGGACAGACACAGGCGGAGGGGGAACATATCAGACGAGAGATAAACGGGGAAATATCCAAACAAAGAAAAGGGGGTGTGGTGCCTCACCGTCTATCTTTGATGAAGGAGTAGTAGTGCCCGGCGTGCGCCTGGCCGCTGTGGACGACGACTCCCACGAGTTCGTAGTTCTCAGAGATGGTGACTTTCTTCCTGGGCGAGCCCCCCGACGTCCCGTCCACTCGCCCCTCGCCGGCCTCTCCGCTGCAGTCCTGACGAGCCATTCCGGAGACGGTGTACGGCTCCATGTTCAACACCCAGGGAAACTAGGCACCAAAAAGAAAAATATAAGGATTTACATTGGATTGGGGGCTATTGGGTGCTGCCCAGACACAAAAACACTCCATACCCTGATCTGCTCGTCGTATTTGATGGAACGTCCACTCTCCCAGTCGAAGCCAAAGCGCATGAGGTGGATGCAGAGAACACTGGGCAGGGATTTGATACACGTCCTCTTCACCGTTGTCCTCTGATGTTACAATACACACAAATTTAAATTAGAGCAATGCATTGTAATGATCATTATCATAAAAAAATAAATAAAAAAAAAGCTTGTTACGGACCTTTTCCTTGCATTTCTCGCAGTAGTAGGCGTTGCTGCCCTCGAGCACCTCTCCTCTGACAAACTGGTCTAATGATATCTCCAAACTCTGGCAGGACGTCACTCCGAGGTTTAACGCCATGAATGTTTCTTCACGCTCATACCTATGTAATAATAATAATAATAAAAAAAAATCCAGGTCCAACCTCTCCATAATGAGTTTCGCAATGTAATAAAGAAATGATTTCTGCCTCACCGGTGGGGACAGTCTTTGCAGATCTTCTGGTCAGAGAATATTCCCTGAAATGTGTTTTTGAAGATTTGCTCTCGACCCATTTTCTAGGAGAGGGGAGATTCATCATTAGCTGGCCCCATGTTCTTATGAGACATTCAAAATGAATATGATTTTATAACTGGTGTGTGTGTGTGTGTTACCTTGAGGTGCTCATCAAGCTGGTCCACCAGGCTGGTGAAGAACTCATAAGCGTCTTGTTGTTCTCGCACGTACAGTTCTTTGTTCCACATTTTGAAGATCTACGAAAAAACATTTGTATACACAGATAAGAGTCTAATGGATGTCTGTGATGATGTCCGCGAAATCCCTTGGAATAAAAAAAATCTCAGACTGCTGCAGCCCTGCAAAATGACATGTTCCATCCTGTACCTCCTGTGGAAATCTCACTTGTTTTTTTTTTTTTGCTCAAGACAACATGACTCTTCAAGCTTGTCACTTGTGAGGGGACATTAATGTGCTCGTCTTGCTAAAAGGCAATACTTGGCCCAGTATAAAGCTGTAAATAAATTTCCAATAAGCAGTCTCATCTTCTGCTAAACTACTAAAAGATGAGACTGTTCCACATATAAAGGGAAATGTTATGCAAACATGTACGACATGTGCATCTACAATGTCATCATATCATATATATCACTTATTTATATCATATGTGCTCAGAATTATGGCAGAATTACTATTAAATAATAATGTAATACCTTCCAGAAGTTCTCAGGTATGTAATACTGCAGTTTGCTTTCCATCAGGTGGCCAAACAAAGACTGGACCTGGTAGAAAACGCTTTCCTCAGGCTGGTCCGTGTCGTCCTCAATGGACAGGAAAGCCTTTCAACCAATGAAAACACAGCACATGAGTATCAGTAGATGTATGGATTCCCGAGACGTTGAGTGCACTAGGTGAAGTCCACAGTGAAAACAGGTGTACCTCTGGTAGGCCGGGCTGCATGTAAAGCTGTTGGAAAACTGCATTCATGTAACATGTGGCTCCACCGTTCTTTAGTCCGACAAAACCTGAGACTGATCTGCTCTCTACTGGAGGGAGATACTGACCAAAAAAAGAGACTCAATTTAGACCAATGTTCATACAATTACATCAAAAAACAAACATTTTGTGAAATATTAGTGTCCTACATCGAACTCCTTGCAGAGCGAAGGGTCCGACTGGTGGTGCATGGACAGTAACTCTCTGGTGATCAGCCTGAGGTTTGGGAGGGAGCTGTCTGCCAGCATCACTAGCACCTCATAGGCTGCCAGTCTGCTGCTGGCTGTGCTGCATCTGATCAAACACACACACACACACAAACACATGTAAACTAACACCAAGGCTGTGCAATATCTATTTTTCACTATGCAAGTAATGCGTTTAGAAAAAACAAAAGTCATACTTGGGGTGGAAGTCGTGGCTGGGGGTCGGGGAAGGTGTGGGGTTTGAACTGTTTATGATGATGCGCGACGCTCGAAACAAGAAGTCATCCAACAACTGCTGGATCAGAGACGGACCTGAAGAAAGAGTTACATGTTCACAGGTTACTAGAACTCCGATTTTGCACAGAGAATAGAGGAGAATTATTTTTGGTAAACAATTTTCCAAAGCAGCACAAATTCGCTTAAGATACCTAAACACTCACCGAGGTGCTCCTTCTCGTTACCGCAAAGCGAAAGCAAGGTCTTGATGAGCCGGAGGTGTCCCGCCAGTAGGATGTTGTCTGCCTCACTGGTTTCCATCTCGGAGCTCCAGCTGGGCTCAAAGTTGTCGAGCCAAGAAATTTCGTCTTCAAGCATGGTGGCGGTGCTCACCTTTAACACCTCCATCTCTGAAGCTGTGAAGTCAGACAGACGGTTGGTGAGAAGGAGTGAATGTTTAAACATACTATTTTTTCTTATTTCACTAATACCACCTCCAATATTCCTTCATATGATTCAATTACTTGTTTTAACATTGAGGAATTGACTCTTTTACAGGTTCTCTAGCATTTTCCCAGTGTCAGTTTTGGAAAAAGCAGCGACAGGTCTATCGGCTTACTAGTGAGGTCATCCAGCAGCTGGCATCTCAGGTCAAAGTACTCAGTGCACTGGGACAGCAACCTGACAATAAAACAACGACAACATGATGAGCTCACTGTAAAATTAACACCAATGTCCCCTTTTCTTGCCAATGCTACCTCTGGTTAACGCCTCTCATGACAGATGTGGGACTCCATAATGGCAGCTGGGCGGTGAGAACGACGGAGAGGAGAAACAAGTTGGGTTTCTGGACGTCGGGGAAGGCGGACGTGTCCGACTGGCTCAGGGTGTACAGCTGATCGCAAGCCACGCGGCGGATCTGACGGTGACAGTGGAAAACTGAGTGAGCAAGCACGGCACTGATGGAGATATTTCTTTCTCCAAGCGGTTTATTGAGCAGAAAGAGGGTATTGTTTACCTCTCCACTGGGAGATCCCAGCAGCACGTCAATGATGAAGTCATTGACAGAGGGAAGGTTGTAAAAAGAGGCTGTCGAGAGAAACCGAACACACACAAGATTTAGTTTCATGGGGGACGTGAGCGGCAATCAAACGAGAATTTTGTAGCATTAATGGCTGCTGAAAATAGGAGTACGTTTGTTCTTACATAGCTGCTGACAGCGTAACTGAAGACAGGTAACCAGGAGCGACAGAGCCTCACGGGCGATGATGGCATCTTTGATGGAGACACTCTGCTGTCTGACGCAAATCCCAGCATGCAGTGCAGTTGGCGTGGTCTCACCCTCGCTGCTGGAGCTGCAGTTACTTCCTGTGGACACCCGCAAAAAAACATTTTCTTTGATTCATTGTAAGGACTGGAAATGTGAGTTGTTGACAGACCAACATCAAAGCCTTAGTAGGTCATCAGATTGAGATAAACTACCATGCTACCATACTAGTCATGCAAACAACAAAATGAAGTGCAATCTCACCTGTGCTACTGACTCTGGTGCGGACACCCTGCGGCAAAAGCGAGCTGTGGGTCTCTCTGATGGGCTGTGGGCTGCCAACCAGATCCAACCGCCCGGCTGCAGCCGCCCAGGTCAGACGCATGAAGCAGGCCACTGTGGACGTGAAGTCACCCACCTCCATGGTCTAATGAGGAGAAAGCACAAAGACCGTACTTGCAAATACTCTTATACAAGTACTGATTCAATGGTTAATTTGCAGGATACTGAAAGTACACCTCCTGTGAGTGTTACCTGGATGGCTACACGAGCGGCGGGTATGATCTCCTCCACTCTTATGGATGAACGCTCTGACAAAGACATTTGTCTGTAGGACGACTTCTCCGGTGTTCCACAAAGGGAAAGCTGCCGCCCGCTTCGTCCCGCGTTCCGGAATGGACGGGACGACAGTGCCTCGCCATCCCTGATGACATCGTCATCTAGAGCTGCAGGCATGCTCTGGCCAACCAGAAGGAATCTGCACATATGACAAAATTAGTATGGAAGGATTCACAATGGCTGCGCTCGTGTCTTTGAGAAAGGTGGTTTTGCACCTGGCCAATTGAAGACAGATTGAATAGACTCCTTGTCTGGTCTCATAGTCAACCTCTGATGGGATGGAATCTCTCTGCATCACATTTACCACCAGGCTGCACAGAAAACACAGATAAATATTACCGTCACCTGGAGAAATAAAAAGGTCCCGCAGGGCATTGTGGATCAAAGCACACATCAAGTAGCACAGTACAATGCAGCTTGACAAGTTGGCTGACGCTTACCAGAGCGCAATGTGCATAAACAAAAACAAAAACAAAGACGCAGTAAGACAGAAAACTGCTGTAAACAGGTTTGTTCACTCGCTCTGCTGCTGCTGTTACCTGAGGCCACCGGCTTTGAGGAAGTTCTCACAGAAAGACTTGCTGCTGGTTTTTGCCATCTCATCATCAGACGTGGGCATGAGTTTGGAGCTCAGCACCTAACAAAAAGGCAGATGTTGGATGAGAAAAAACTAAATCAATGCTTAAAAAAAATGTGTTTAAAAAACAAAACAATAAACATTTAGATTGTGAATATGTTTCACATTTTGGAATCAGTGTACTGTGATGGAGCGTACCTCCAGGTTGTACAGCACCCTGAAGGTGGACATGCCCGGAGCCGAGGATCTAAACAGCGACTCCAAGATGGAGGCAGCGCTGGGCTGGTGCTGCTGCTTGGAGGCCATAGATGGAGAGCGAGAGCCTGTACCCTGGCCGAGTGTGAACAGCGTCTTCTAAATAAAAAACAATAAAAGACAAGACAACTAAGGAAATACTGCGGATGGAAGAACGAGAGATGACAACAAAGTCACTCCAATATACCAAAGGACAGAGTGGTGTACCTGATGACTCCAGACACTCGATTCTTTGGGGACAAAGTTGTCGAGAGCATCTTGCACCTCTGGATCTGTTGGGATCAGCAGCAGCAGCTTCCGCACACGCAAAGTGATCCTGGAAGCAAACCAAACCACACTGAAATGAAGAGCTCTTCCTGCGCCTACCACGGTTATTATGATATATTGATCTTTCCAGTAATGAGCTCATTCCCTACTGTCATTGTTACATTAATGATCGATAATTTCTCTCAACATAATTGTCTTCACAGATGTCTTCACACCACGGATATGGATTAGAACTAGTTCCAAGAATCTTTTCCCCTTCTGAATAAATACACTGAATCTAAATTTCACTTAATTATTAATTGTACTGATTTCTCCAGTTACATGTAGTCACAATAAAGCATCTCCCTCACCTTGATTCATCCAAGTTGGCCAGCTGGTACAGCATCTCAAAGACATTGCACACCAATGCCATGACCACACCAGGCAGGGACTTCTCCTGGGGAGGGAACCCAAACACATCAGGACCGATACAAACCAGCTGAGCCTGTATCGACTGGGCCAGTCACACCCTACCTGCTCCAAGGCGTAGGCAGAGTTGAAGACGGCGGAACTGGAACTGCTGGAGGCGGAGGCGGAAGACTCGGAGCTGCCGGAGGGAGTGCCGGTGCCGGAGCTCTTCACAGTCAGACTCTGTTCGTCGCTAAAGCCAAGCTGGGACAGCAGTTTCTGGTCCCGATTCATGGTCAGCTAACACGTGGTGAGGGGACAGTGAAGGGAATGAATGAGAGAGACAGAGAAAAAAAGGGAGGTTGAGGTTGTACAAGGCTGTGTTTCCCCTGCCACACAACGGACGCAGTCAGCCAGACTGTGTGGCGCTCTGCCTGGGAGAGTTTACAGTGCGTTGACTTAAGTTTGTGATGTGTACTGGCTTCAGGGGAAACACGTGACTGGGAGAGGAGTAAATATCTTAATGAGGGGGTGAAAGATAAAAATAGTACATTTAAAAAATAAAAGAAGAACACAAACAGCCTCTGCCATTTATAGAAATCCCCTGTAGCTTACCACGCTATCATTGGCAAAGATCTGGACATTATCCACCGGACAGCTCAAGTGCTCGGATATCTTCCACCGGATACTTCCTACTGTCTCATTACTGTGGGTCTGCAGCACACACAAACACACACATTGTTCCATCTGGAGATGCAATCCAACATAATAAGGGTGTATTACTGGGGGAAACGGCGTCTGGCCTCACCTCGAGAGAGAAAGTGTCTTTGGTTGACTCATAAGTGATGTTGAGAGTGACCGGGTGTCCGTTGTACGAGGCCCCGTGAGGTAGAATTGTGCGAGGAACCGAGTACATGTCCTACGAGGAACCACATTTAGGTCAACAACTCACAAAATAATAACAATCATTACCGAGTGGCGGAAGGTGACACTTACCTCTATAGTGATGACGTAGCGTTCAGCCAATAGCAGCAATCTTTCGATTATTACCAGTTTAGTGGATCTGGAGATGAAGGGAAGAGGGTAAGATTGCATTCTCAAGGGTTTTGACCTCATTCATTTTGTGACAGCATAGTTGAAAAATTAGTTTCCACGACCACAGGTTAGTAGAAAGAATGAACACTTACACAAATATGTTTTTTAATAAGATTAGTAACTATGTTCTTACCCAAACCCCCCCGTGTACCTGGATGGTGATTGTACAGATGTGGCCACGGTCGGCATGGCAGTGGCCGTCAGCATCTTAGTTGCCCTGGTAACAGCATGTGTCAAAGTAGGCCCACCGAGGGCCGAACTTGCTGCCTGAGAAGAAGACCGGAGGGAAAAGCGCTCTCAGGAGGGAATTTCTACATAGTGTTGGAATAAAGTCAGAGTGGGGCACGTCACCAATTACCTCCAGTCGTTTGTAACAATCAGCAATGAACTTCTTATGCAATGACACAGAGTCCTGTAAGGATGAAATGTTAAAACAGTTAAGGGCCAGAGCACAGAGTTTGTCTCCAGCATAAAGAGGAGATGTTTGGCAAGAGAAAACCCCCAAAAATGTGTCAGTAACCACGAATCAACAGCCATTTTCATTCTTGGCCTGTTTTCAAAATTCTTTTAATTACCGCCAAGTACTCTTGTAAAGCATTTTGCTCACAACGAAATGATGCCAAATAAGAAGCCTATTACGCTGGATTTAAACAGGGAGGCAGTGAGCTTCATGAGACCTCAAAGAGGGGATTTGGGGTCGGGCCACACTCACCTTCTTCATCTTGGGATTGAGGTTGGTATAGCTGTATGTGATAATCAGCTGGATTGCTTCATTGGCTATCTCTTCATCTGGAGTTTCCATGGCGATGCGCCAGATAAAATCCATCCCTGCTAGGTCAAGGCGTTCCACACACTGAAATCAGACCGAAAAACACATCACATCAATTTCAACCATTAGGGTGTCTTAACTGCAAACACATTTTTCTGAGCTTTTTGGCTCACTGACTCGACTGAGAGTGTGTTTGTCAGAGGAGCTTAAGGACTGACCAGCTGAGTTCCTTGGCGCTTCAGTCTGTGGTCACACAGATTGACATTCTCAAAGAAGGTCTTAAAAAGATTAAAACCTGAGTAATAAAAAACAAACAAACATTAAGTGAGACATGAATCCATTATAAAAGGGTACGGATCAGTCACCAATTGTTTTTATTACCATTCATAGTGATTTCATAGGGCTCCAGTTTGAGGATCTTCTCCTTGAAAAGCTGCTGTTGGACATCACTCTCAAGGTCATGTTGTCCTTTTGTGAACCACTCAAAACACATCTGCATGTGTGGGGAAAAATGGGTGTTAGAGCATCAACGGGCTGATCTCCTAAAAGTAAGTAAGATATTTCACAAAAAGACGAAGTGGGCAATCGGCAGAGCAGGAGACAAAAAGCAACTTTACAAAGGGAATTAAGGAAAGGCAAAAAACACCTGCTGAGCATTTAATTGAAACTCATTTAAATGTCCTTCATTTCCTTGCTTACTGCTTCTATCCTAACTAAATTTATAAGAGATTGAAAAAAAATCAGATGGATAGTTTAAATGAAGAATTAAATTAAATTGTGATTGTGCTAAAATCTAGATTAAAAAAACACATTGCATCACACGCATAACAGTTTCCATACCTCGCGGTCAAGTTCACATATATCCGGCCCCGACACCAGGCACTCCCAGAGCTCCTTGGCCCTGTTCCAGACCAGGTAGAGGCTGGCTTCCTGGAGGAAGAAGGCCAGGAAGCGCAGGTGGCTGTCCAGATACTATACAAACAGTCAGAGAGGCACATAAATATCACATACAGAATGTACAAATAACTGTAAAAAAAACTGTAAATGTAGCCTAGACGGACATCCTGGTAGGTGTATCGTCCGTCCACCAGTGTTGACCCTGAGAGGCAGTTGTTTCCCGCCGCGGTCACAGCCAGCCGATGGCAGCACACGAGGGATCCTGTTATCAGCTTGACGATTTCAAAGTTCTTCTTCAAGTCCTGGATGATGCTCTGTGAGGAGGCAGCAGAAGATGTTACCACTAGGGCTAGGTCAATTTTCGATACCAGTACCACTACCAGTACCCTTAAAACGAGACCAATCCCAACTGATTACTTCATTTGTTTACTTTTTGTTACTTCATTCAATATTAATCATGCAAATAGAAAGCACTCAGTTGTGCAAATGTCACCACTCCTCCCCATTCAAAAGATTTTTACACAAATACATTTTGAAAATGCTCAAATTAAGGTCTTTTATTGTTACACTTATTTACTTTATTATTACACTTTTTTCTATATCTGGGTACAAAAACAACCGATTGCAGGTATCGTTTGACAGGTGCAGGATTGATACTACTTGGTACTGGGTTGTTTCAGTCGATACCTGAAAGGTATCGAGTATCGACATTGGGCTCTTGTTACCGCAGATTGCCGACTGTAAAACAGATCGTTGTGACGGCAAGCGGGTTCCCTCACCTTGTCTTGCTTCTGATAGGTTTGCTTGATGAAAGAACGGGTGATCTCGTGCAGCTGACGGAGGGCAGGAACGACCCAAACTGTCTGAGGACTGCTTTGCTGAGACGCCTGTGGTCACAAACACAAAGGCCCGATAATCAGACAGCTATCTTCTAAAGCGTGCGTGCATCAACAACATGCTACAAAAATGGTGGTCTGTGACGGCACATTGCATTTCTCATGTGAGGAATAAAGAATATGACTGAGAATGACACAGAATGCCCTGAGTGTTCGTCACAGACCTGTCATTTTTGTAGTGTGGGCTTTGTGACTCGGCAAAAAAAGAGAAAATCAGGGCCACAGATGTAAGAGCAGTCAAATATTGTTACATTTTAGTCTTTTGAAAAGGGGTGTTCAAAGTCA
>CAESWR010000154.1:317000-329707 GCA_903171835.1 Mullus surmuletus | reverse complement strand
AACTCCTCAATCCAGAAGACTTTCATGTGCATTTATAATTCCTCTTTGACCCCTCAACCCTGGCTTTGTGCACATTCACAATAGCCCTTTCAAACTCCATCATTTTCTTTTCCTTGCCGGCTCTCCTGTTTTTTCTCGTCTGCTCATGCATTGACATCGACAAAAGGAAGAAAGCTCCACAGGAGAAATAAAGCTGTGCTTGTAAACCGGCTGAACTTGAGACCAAGCAAGTGCACCTCACACTGGGGGAGGAACAGAAACACACACACACACGCACACACACACCTACAGACGCACACACACACACATTTTCACCTGCAACTGGTTGGATTGCTTGATTCCACCACAACTACTGGGCTGCTTTCCATGAATTTCCCCTTTAATGGAGCTCAGTGGAGCCGAGGATGAGCCCATTTGCTTTGAGGTAAGATCTGTTAAACACTGACAGCGTTTTTTTTTTGGCCCTCCAATGAGATTTTGCAAACACCGCCGAGATGATTTCCATGAAATTGGGTGGAGGAAAGAGGACATGGAAAAACTCATTAAACTTTGCAAGCCGATTCGGACATTTTCATTAAGATCGCAAGGCAAATTCCAACAACTTTGGCGAGAGAAATGGTCTCGAGGGTGCCCTTCAAAGGCTTCATTTATTTAGCTATATTTAGGTGTCGGAGTCAAATCAGCGGCCAAATGACCTAAACATCAAATTGACAGCAAAAGTAAACTTTCTCATGAAATAAGTTTTGGCCATTGGAGCCCACTTCCTGAAGCTACACCCGGAATAACTGAACACCTCAGGCTCAATTAAACCGCTAGATCCTGGCCGGTCATCTGCTGCTGGTTTGGGAAGAAGGAATGTGAAGCAATGATGCACGGTCTGTGCGTAGCTATGTATGTGTGTGTTCGTGTGTGTAGCCATGTGTGTGTGTGTGTGAGAGAGAGAGAGACAGAGACAGAGACAGAGAGAGAGTGACTAAAGTGGGTGACAAACACTCATTTTCCGCCCTGATAGCCAGAGCAGTGGGAACTTCCTGTGGGCAACACACTCACACGGCAGCTTAAGCCCACAGTCAGCTGCCACACACGGCCACTTAGCGCCGGTGTAACTACGGACAGACATGTCTCCCATCGACAAATTTACATCACATTACATAATCTATCATCTAGTGTAAAATGTCATGTTATAAATTAATAACACTGGAATAATCTAGCTGTATAATTGAATATGGCCCTTTTTCTTGTATCCATCATTTTGGCTGCTGTACATTTATATAACATTCACCAGAGGGAAATGTCCTCTTCAGCAGTCCATGCATGTCTTATTTTGACTCTATGTGACCTTGTAAAGTACCCCATCAAGGCTAACCAATTCCAGCAAATCTCAGGCTTATACCTCATGCAGGCTTATATCTCATTATATCTTGCTTAATTTCATAATAAAACCGAAACGAATCAAATTGAAAGTGACTTTTGCCCTATGATAGTCATTTGAAAAATCCCGGAATCGTATCAAGGACTGGACAGTTTCCAAAGTGAATGAATGTGATGTTTCTCAGTCCGAGTCACATCTTAAGTGAAGATTTTTCTCCAGGAAATCCGTCAGCAACTTCTTTTTTTTACAGTAACAGGTGCACCTTTGAGCCACACACACTGAATTATGAGGTCAAATAGAATCGGCTTCGGTCTTTTAAAAGGGGCACTGCACAGTCCAAATCAATTTACTCATCATGTTCCACACATCCTGTGAAAATACGTCTAAAGCAGCCGTGCAAGAGCTTTGTCATCAAAACAACCATGGCAACATCGGGGTTATCTCAACTCGCTTTGAGAGATGACGCATTTCTAACACTTCGCTGGACTTTCACACAGTGGACCTTAAGGACATTTGCCAGGCAGAGAAGCTGAAACAAAAGAGAGAGGAAAAAAGAAAGAAAGAAAGAAAAAAAGTCCTCGGTGGACACTGCAGGATTTGTTGTTTTTGGATTAAACCTGTACTGTCCTCTGAAAGAAAGGAGCTTTTTTCTTCCAACCAATTGCCTTTCTTTACACATAAATGTGCCTCTATCAAGTCCTCCCAATTACCAATTCACACAGCTGTCAACTGAACTGCTACTTGGGGGTAATAATTAATCTAATAATGATTGTAAGTGATTGGTACTTCACAGTACTGGCACAGTAGTGGTGGTCTCCACTGTGAATCAAGAGTCCACTCAGTCCCAGACCCCGAGACAAGGCCGAATAATATTCCTTCGACTCTGAGACAAGACCAAGACCTTCACGAAGTGGTCTTGAGACCCGTCTTAACACCAAGACCAATCAATGGTCTTGGAACCAAAATGGACTAATGGACAAATTCCGATAATGTCAGAAATGTCAAACGCCGGTCTCATTATATTGCAGATGCTACCCGGGTCAGCTAACCGACTGACAGAAATGCAGTGGGAAATGATGCAACCGACACTGGCGCTAAACACAAAAAGGGAACATTAGCATTCTTCAACCATTAGCCGTCTTCTCTCCCCCACCACAACACACGTTTTCCCAAAGGCTTGTGGATGTCACGTCTGCGACGGCTCCCTTCTTGCACTGGTGAGCCATAACTTTTCTCACACAATAGCGTTGTAGATGGATGACGCAAGCTAATACACCGCATCTTAACTGCGTCCTGCGTGGTAAGTTGGAGGCCTTGGACGTGCCTTGCTGTGGCAGTCCTGGGAGACTTTAAAGCGATCTGCCAGCAACCGTACAAAAACATCTCCTGCCGAGGGGGCGCTGGATGACACGGTTGCCCAAAATCCCTCTGGGCCTCACAGAGAAATTGGGTGAAAGGGGGCAAAGTTACTAAATCATGTGTAATTCTCCAAACCCTCGGCTGTCTGAATTTTTGTGGGCGGTGTTTTGTAAGCTTGACTTGACTGTAACAGCACATGGTGCCGTTATATCATGAGCTGTCAGTGTGTGTGTGTGCAGGGGTGGCGCTGATGGTGATACCATTCTGGGTGTAGACGGGCCGATTGAGAAGGGAGGGTAATGGGATACCACCGCTTCTAACTATGGATCACTATGTCTAAAGATGTTAGAAAACTGGCTCTGATTGGATTTTTTTTTCTTCCAATACACACACAGATGGAGACACGCTGCAAGGCCACGTGTATAACAGCTCGGGATCCTTGGGGGTAAATCACGGTAAATCAACACAGACACATGACGATGACCAGCTTCCGCCCCGTCCCATGTAAGGCCATGTGCTCACCGCTGGCTCCCTGATACTCCCTGTAGTCCCTCACACGGTTTGACGTTCCAGCGCTGTGTTTAGGTGACATCACGCAGTTACGCACGCCGCTCACGTTGTTGTGATTCCATAGAAACCATGTGGGAACACAGTAAAGGTGTACGCTTGTTTGTATGTAACCTGCATGCTGAGGGTTAAACCCACGGAATGCCGAGTGTTTTGTGGTTTTGAGCTGTTGGTTGATTTGGCGTCGTCCTACCCTCAACCCCCACTGGCTGAATCAAAATCAAACACATCACGGCTTTTTTCTTAACACATTTCAACATGCAAATGATATAATGACGCTGCATTCTTCTCTCTCTGTGCACTTGAATTTTACTTCCCGCATTATATATTTTGGAAAAAAAGCACATTCTTCCGTGGATTTCATCCTGCTGCTGAATCACCAGTTGTTCCTCTGGTCCCAGCTCCTCCACTTCTCCAGTCCTGCAGCGCTCTCTGGGGAACTGGCAGCCTTATATATTATACCTGCAGCTATATGGCTGCACTGGGAGCCATGTTCCCTTCCAAAAGTGCACAGACACTCCGACGCTCTGCTGTCAGACTGGGCTAAGGCTCAGCTATCGGCACCGCTGGGACCCAAAGTCCGTATTTCTGTGCGTGCGCGTGTCCGTGCGCACACGTGTGTGCAGTTATTATGATTCGGGCCAAAGTTTGCCACATTCTTTCCATCATTCTAAGTGCACACACACACACACACACTCAAGGAGGATGAGTTTGGAGTAGCTTACAGAGTCATGGTAAATTCATCATTTGTGTTAGGCGGTCGTGCATGTGTGTTTGTATTTCGTGATATACTCTTGCGCACGCACGCATGCACACACACGCACACACACACACTGACTGGACCCATCCAAAAAGGTTGCGAATGGCTTTTTGTTGTGGAGAGAGTTGCAGGTATTTTCCACTCCTGCTCCAGACGGATCCAGCTCTCCCCCCCCTCTCCCTCTCCCTCCTGAACGGCCTTATTAAAGCACGGTGACCCACTTAGAGATGAATGATGGCAAGCAGTCGCTATGACACGGCAGTCCCTGACTCCATGCCTGCCGTACTGTATATACACACTGGAGTTGCAAATTCTTGGGATGCCCATAATTATTCTGGCAAGTTGCGCTCAGTCTAAGTGCAATAGCTGAGGTCTTGAATTAGCAATTGGGTAATCAAACCACCAAGGAGAGGTCCCATCTGTTGCTGGTTAAACATAGCTGCCAAACATGATCCCAACACACTGTATTATTTTATATCACCACTACCACTGATGTTTGGCTCTATCGCCGATTGCAACAGCTTTAACTGTTTTGAGAACGTGCTGTGCACAGTTACCAGGAATATGGAAATCGCTGACATTTATCTTGTTTTTGATGGAGGTGAAGATGAGAATCATTTGTACACTGGCCCCGGGCCCATTCGCTCCCAGCCATGTGCGCTTTTAAAGAGAACCGTTTGAAATTGTCAGAAATACAGTATGCTGATTTGCGCCGTTGCCAAGAGTTGGACGAGAAGATTGATACCATGAAGCAACAGCTCACGGCCAGAAACAGAAACAGGGGAAAGTGCTGCGAGCCCACAACTTGTCATTACTGCATGTCATTTTTTATAGATTAAAAAAACAGTATTTGAAGTGGTAATTAGCGAGCTTTGGAGGTGTATTGATTTTGAAATCCTTGGACTGAGCCTGTTCACTCTTCTGCGGAACATGCTCAAAGTTCAGTCCAGCCATATGGAAATAAGCAAATTGACTTTCATTTCTTGCACTTCTTTTTTAAATTGAGTAACTGTCTTGGAGGAACATGCCTGGATGCCGGCAAACCAGTAGTTCCAACAATGACTTCTCAAAGGATGCAGATCTCCTACAATGTCAAGTCCGTGTACTGGATGTTAGGAAACAAAAGTGACCAGCTTCTTCTACAAAATTAGTTGGGTGGGGAAACATTTTGGCGTCTTGTGATCTTCCCCCTTATTAATGATTCCTTGTGATCGTCATTCGCTTACGGATATTTCCCAAGACCGGTTGGGCGCGCTTTTTCAAATGTGTTGCAGATGTGTCTGACGTTAAACTTGTTTTTGATCCATCCGAGTCTTGCACTGATTTGTCGTAAAGTCATTCAAATATTCACATGAAGTTGCTGGAGCGGCGCTGGTAGCTGCATCTGAATTGTCAGCTGTGCTCGCTCTGATGACTTTCAGCTTGTGCGTTGGTGAGCATATGTAGTGATACACAATGATATTATCAGTATTCAGTTCCTCTATTTTTTTCAATAGTAGTTGTGCAAATAAAATCATTAATCATAGCTTAAACTTGTGAAGTGACCATGATAAATGAATGCATGCATTTGCTCATTATTGAATAAACATGTAAATAGCCTCAGTAGGTAAAGTCCCAACACGTGCAGATGACCATGCTGTTCCAGAAGAAGAACTGTTGCCATAATTAATGATGATCCCATGATACTTATACGTGTGCTGAAATTGTCTGGGTTGCATCACCGATTTAGATCGCATTAGGTTTTTGTTTTTTTTAAACAAAATATTTCAAATATTACTGACGGGGGAAATTTCCCATCACCTCTCTTTGGAGTCCGTAGAAATATATGACCCTAAGTCTCACATTTACACTCTCAAATTTTGCTTCGTAGCAGGTTAGCACAGGAGATATTTTTCCCACACGCCCTGGGGATTATATAAATACATGGCATCTTCTGTTACTTTTCGCCATCATTTTTTCCCTCCTCAATTCCTCTCCTGTTCTCCCGAGTTGGAAGAAGATGTGTTTGTCAGAGAGTAAGGTGGGCAAACAGCTCTGTTGGCTCGGACTTAACCGAGGTTTGAACCGGGCCCACATATACAGGAGATGTATTAATTTGCAAAAACCAGGGCATTACGGGCTTAATGGATATCCTGCATCGCACCTTCACTGCCAGCTATAATAAAACCTAAAATTAACACACACACGACCACACGCAAGATCATTTGGCAGGTCTAAAGATAAACACTTATCTTGTCCCTCTAAACAATTTAGACAAGAATAGCCGCTCTGTTTTGAGACTGGCAAGGTTAACGTGGAGGGCTGGATAATGCAAAATCATAACTCATGACCGCCACAGTCTGGGAGTCACAGAGGAGCGGTTATAATCCTGCTTAGACATACCTTAGGAAATGTGATTTAGAGTTATTAGTTAATGTGTATCATGGGACGCTCCAAAGTGTGCTCTGCAAGTGAGTCAAGCGCGGTTAAAAGTAGAAAAATCACATGAAGTCGGGTGTCGGGGCATTTCAGGAGGGAGTGAGGGGAAGTCCAGCTCGTCTCCCTCCCTCCCTCTCTCCCACCCTCTCTTTTTCTTTCTGCAGCCACGGTTCACAGTTACAGCTTGGCAAAATATTTTCAAAGGAGTCAGATGTAAGTTTTCACGCGCTCCACAGTCTGTGTGTGTGCGTCGTATGTGTGTGTGTTAGACTTCCCACCTGCGGGCCCGGGATCGCTTCGCCGTCCAACCTACTGTAATGTGCCGTTTCTTTTTTTTCTTCCCCTAACAAGGCAGCAGAGGGGGTGAAGTCATTACATGTGGCCGGTGGTCATTGTGTGAAGTCGGGGGGGACGAGGGGAGGGAGGGCCCGAGGAGGAAATATCAGCACCTCAGGCTCTCCGCGTCTATCACAAACACTCATCTATTGCTCTTTGAAAGCTTTTGAAGAAACGCCTCACCGTGGGGGAAAACAGTCTCACATCTTTATGACCTTTGAAGATTGCAGCTTGGTTGGTCAGCTGGACCTGCGCGTGAATGCATGTGTGTGTGTGTGTGTGCGCGAGAGAGAGTTGGAGGATAAACACAGGAGGGAAGATATAGCTTCAGGGTGTAAGGGAAACCACTTACTCAGCAGTCTTCCCAACTTCAATCCCACACTCTCGCCCTGACCCTCCTTTATGAGTGATGTGCAGGAAGGAGCAGGAGACATGGGCCGGCGCGCATTCGTTTTTGTGTGTATATTGTATTAGACACACTCGCAACGATACACAGAGATCTGGTTAATGGGAAAGATAACAAATCCTCTGGTCAAGAGTGAGACTTTTGGCAACAGGTTGCATAATAGCACTCAATAACCCGGCGTCTGTTGGATGTACTGTCCACTTGAACAAACGGACCAGGACCGGGGGACTTATGAAAACATCTCTTAGGTATGATGTGCTGCTTCAGAAAATATTTCCTCCTCTCTTCTCCTCATTCTCCTTACAAAGCGCCTATTTGTGTGTTGAGCGCGCTGCATTCCCACTGCTTCGGCCCCTCGTGTTGCCCCTCATGGTCCCGGCTCCGCCACAACAATCCACACATTATTGAGCCATTAGCCACTGACCTCTGGCTCCATGGGCAGCCCGGACCTCTGATAGGGCCGAGGAGCGCCTCAGAGGATGAGAGTGTGGAGATGGCACAGTGGGGGCTTTGTGGGGCGCAACAAAGGCGGCGTTCAATTAAAAATCGGTTGAGGGTCTTTACTGCCATCCCTTCCTAAGTGGCTCTGGACGGGAGCCAGGAGCGATGCCATCCAGCGCTAAGAAAGTGTTTGACTCTCCTGGGTGTTACAGAAGATGCCGAGCTGCTTGTCGTCCAACTGAGAAATGCTGAGAAATTTGCACATGCGTCTCCAATTTTAACCCGGTGGTCTTTTTCTGCTGCAGTGATTTGAGCTCCAAGCCTTTGCATGAAATACAACCAGATGCAAGAATCCTGCAAAACTTTCCTGACATTGCTTGTTGATATATGCTTCGGTTTGAGTCTGGCAGGACGATACCTAAGCAAACTTTACTTCCTCACCGTCTCCAAAGGGTGAGAGGCCATGTGGCTGAGGGGTGAAAGTTTGTAAGGTCAAAGCCTGCGTTGGTGGGAAACTTACCATCTCGGTCTCCGGGCAACTACAGGTTTGCAAGTGACGGGACACGGTGGAAGCGATGATCCAACATCCAACTCTAATGAAAAATAATCGAAAATGATGCACGGAAGCCCAGCACAGGCCAATTCCTCGCCATTTCCTCCAACCAATAAATCAATACCACCCTCAAGCCTGCATTACAACTAAGTCAGTAGTTCAATTAAATTTAATTGTCTGCTCAGGCTGCTCCATTACCGTCCATGTAGTTCTTGTGGGGATTTGGGCACAAGTAAGTAAAGATTTACTGCCAGAAGTGGCCCTGTGCTCTGGCTCTGCGTCTGTGCAGGAAGGCCTCTGCATCCCTGGCTTGGATACTTGAGAAGCAGTTTGCGGGTGAAGCTTTCCAGAGCTGATGGGTCACCCGCTTGCATTCCTCCAGGAGTACGTCCAGGCGCTCTGTTTACTTGTTTTGTCTCACATCCACCGAAGTCCAACTCTGTTTTTCCTCTTGTGCATCAAGGAAAACGGCGTGTGGTGGATCGGCGTGTATGTTTGTGTACGCTTGCGGTATTCTCGCTGTCATCGTGGAGATTTTGCGTGTCTCCCTTTGCTTTGTCAGCGTTCGCTCTCCTGCCGGAGGGAGTATAAGTCGAAAGCAGTCAAAGGTGCCCGTCTGCACTCTTGTGATTTCTGCCTCTCAGAGTTTCCCATTACAGCCTGGCAGGACGGCGTGGCTGTCAAAAGATCGTAAAAGGGATTAGTGATTGTGACACGTTTTTCTTTGAAGGAGCCTAAAAGTCCGAATTAGTGGTTTGATGTAATGGAGGCAGCACTTAGAACCCGCAGTGTTAAATGCATTAACATAACTAATTCCAGTTCTTGTTAAAACAACCCGCACATATATAGAGCTGCGGAGGAAGTACAACTTATAGTGCAGAGCTGATTTAGCCGCAGTCTTTGACAGAGAACAGAACACCATCCACTCACCACACACGAAACCCAGCATATAGCGAGCAAGCATGCAAGTTCCCCCGCTTTGATTCGGTTTATATATTCTGTGTTTTTGTGTTTGGGGGGTGTGAGTGGGGGGGGATCTTTGTTTTTGCAGTGTGAATCACAGGGGAAAAAAGAATAACCAAACACAAAACCTCAGCTAGGAAGTCTCAGGATGCGAAATGAGGCCAGTCCAGCGTTGGTTGTTTAATTGTACCTTTTGCTGTGCGGATGTTGCCAAAGTTCTTGAGATGTTTGGCAACAACGATGATGGATTTCCCTGACCAATGAGGTGCAGTTGCTGCATAATCCTCCGTGGCTGTGTTTAGAAAGCAGAGTGATTTTTAGGCTGAAGAAAGAAGAAGAAAAACTGAGTAAACTGTTGTTCCAAAAATGAACAAATACTATAAAAACACGCAAAGCTAAATAAAACTGAATGCGAAATGTCTGCACGCACTGACGGTGAGGAGCAGGATGTCCTTATTTCAACTGTGGTGCCAATTTATCAATATTTTCATGAGATTTAAATGTGTGCATGCGTGTGTTGCCTTCCTTTTGGTCAGTCTTACCCAGTATGAACCTCT
The DNA here is from genome assembly GCA_903171835.1 of Mullus surmuletus. NCBI lineage: Eukaryota > Metazoa > Chordata > Actinopteri > Syngnathiformes > Mullidae > Mullus > Mullus surmuletus. The sequence goes on along the minus strand of CAESWR010000154.1, from coordinate 319,975 downwards.
TTGATCAGTCACAGATGTCACAGAAATAGAACTAAAAAGGGCCGAGATCGTTCCAGATGTGCCTGGACATTCCGGCAACTCATGTGTATCCAGAAACCTTCCACGACATGTTGCTATTCCTTAACCACCTCTCAAAGTCCGCGATGCCAGATGGCAGATCTGAAACCGATTCTTCTTTAAGCCATTAAGTAGCCGAGGAGCTGAACTTTTCTTTGGGTAAATGAAACCACTGCTCATTTAAACAACCCCGAGCGCTCATCTCAGAACTATGTCACATCTCAGCATGATGTGGAACTCGTCGCGGCAGACGCAGGTCGTGGTTGGCATCTGTTTGAACGAGCGCAGGATGATGCAACAGCTTTAAGCGATGCCCCTCGCCAGGATGTGCTTAATGGACTGAATTAGTGTTTAAAGGCGAACTATATATATTTATGAGGTTTAAATGAGAACGTAAGACAAACTGCTTCCTGCACTCATTTACCCTGCAGACGCCACTGGGACTCGCATGCCAGAGTTCCACTTGTGGTCACTCATTGACAGGTGCAGGGACACACACTCTTCACACGCACACACACAAATCGTGGCGCACCCTGTCCGATTCGGCCAGCTCAGCTGTCGCGGACGGACCTTAAGCTTAGAGCGTAGCTTGCGGGCTGGCAGGATTCAGAGAGGCATTCCAGTCCTCCCAGTCACTCTTGGACCGCTCCTCTCGGGGGACTTTAGTCAGCTGAGCGGCCGAACCCCACAGTGACCTGGGTGGAAGTGGGTCATCAATAATCGTGAATCACCTCCGTCATTGAGGGGAAAGTGGGGTCCGTGGATGCGTAATGACGAGTGTCGGACACACCCACTTCCTCCATCTGGTCCCTCTGTCCCCAATGTGTGTAATGGCTCAATAGGATGAATGGGAATGGAGTCGGGGGTTGGGGGTGGATTCGGGGTCAGGACCAGAGGAGCCACGGTGAGTCACCCCACCAAAGAAAACGACACCACAACTATTCTATAAGGATGCTGTATAAACGTCTTTGCTGCATGTCACAAACATCCGCTGAGCAGTGGTTGGTATTTCGGGAGGAGGGGGGGGGCTGCTTCTAAAAGCGGCCCGGCGGGTGTCGCGCTTCCAGGTGGATCGAGTCCGGTAAGAGAGACGGACCATAGCGCGGGGAGGTGCACCCACATGCAGGCCTTCTCCCCTTACCAGCCCGGTGCCCGGGATCAGTAACGCAGGAAATGCTTTGATCGTTAAACGCGTTGGCTATAAATGACAGTGACAACGACTCCCCCTCGAATCCTGCCAGACCTCGGGACTGCCAGGTACGGGCAGCGGACACAGAGAAGGGGTATCGCTGCACACCTGTCTCACTGCTCATTGACTGAAAGAGGATAAAGCCTTATAATGCTGCTGCTGTGGAGGAGTTGCCCACTGGACGGCTAAACTTGGTAGGGTCTATTTTTAAGGAGGTAGAGACTGAGGGGAAAACCGAGAGCTTTGGATTTTGGGACAGATGTCTCCTCTTTCTGTCTACCGGAATATTTGTACTTTGTTGCAAATAATTCAATTCAAATCATCTTTATTTGTCCCCAAGGGCCAGTTTAAAAGGGCATGACAGCAGCTTAAAATGACATACAAACAAACCACACAATTGCACATAACAGAAAATAGACGTTTAACATTTAAAGTGCTTGTATTGGGAGTGCATTTGGAAGGGTTGCTGAGTCTAAATAAAGAAGCTAAATTCAGGATCTTTGAGTCAATGGGTGGTCGTCTCGGTGTCGGGTTATTAGTCCGACACCTCTTCATTCCAACGACCCCATCATATATGAACGTTTTCCGATGTGTCAGACAGCCCACGATGACAAAAATGTAACTCTGAAAGATCACTTGTCTGACACCTTTTAGTCTGACATCTCATTAGTCTGAAATCCTGGGAACATGAAATGGAAAAACACAAAAAACTGGAACTGCCTCAGTAGTTCTATTGTGGCGAATTGGACTTTTAAAAATGCTTCAATTATGCCTTCTGAGTGGAATTTAAACAAATAGGGGATTTAGAACAAGAACCACAAGCAGTACTTGATTTCTTTTTTGGGTGTGTGGGGGATTTTTCAGTGAACTGGCACTTTAAATAGCAACACAATCTACTTGTTGCAGTTTATAAAAAAGTATTTACCGGTGAGATGAGCATCTGGACGCTGTAAGGGTTATATATCCGCCTTTCTTCCTGCTAAATGGAAACGGTAAACTGATCCGAGGTCTACAGGAGCAGCCAGAACCTGTAGCTCGCCTCCATTCTCGAGTTTTGACAGTAAGGATTTCCTATTAAAATGTTTCCCACTCAAGAGCATTTTACAAGCAACTATAAGCACGGTTTGTGAAGATGCCTTTACAGCAGTTTTTCCCCCACAAAAACAAAAAAAGGTGAGAAGTCCATGACCCATTTTTCAGCACCGGGATGAGGACGGAGCTGAACACTTGGGCTGAGCCAAACACAGTCATGCCTGAATTCTGCTCCAACACGGAATCCAGCATGTGGATCATTTTCAATTCAGACATCGCATGTGTCATTGTTTCTCATTTGCTGTCTTCCAACCATCCATCCATCCATAATTTGATACCCACTTATCTGGTTGTGGGTCACAGAGAGAGCTGGATCCTATCCCAGCATGCATCAGAGGACATGCACTCATGGGTTACCATCCGATCACGGGGTCCACACAGACCCACGGTTGCGCAGCGCTAGGCCCCACTCAGCTCCTCTGTTTGCATATTCTCCACATGTTTCGCCAGGGCTTCCTCCCAGTGCTCTGATTTCCTCCCATGAGCAGGTTTCGGGGAACCAGACCCTCTCCATTTCATGTGGGTGTGAACGCGGGTGTGAGGTCCCCAAAGGTTAACCTAGAAAAGGTCAAGCTGGCGGCTGCTGCTTATCCGATAACTTAATACCGAGATTAAAGTTCGGCAAACATTGGTGACA
>CAESWR010000154.1:258885-295659 GCA_903171835.1 Mullus surmuletus | reverse complement strand
ATAAATATTCATCGACAGTTATTGTTCTGACTCTCAAAGGAGACATTATCTTGTCGCTCTCCAGGCCCCAGAGAGACAACAAACAAGCATCTGGCTAGGAGGGGAGTTTACGGCGCCGTGCCACACCTCGGCTCGGCTCGGCCAGAAGTGATCTGCGGAGGGCGAGCGGTTTTTGGTCAATGCGCAAGTGATATTTGAGCTGGGTTTTGATTTAATGAAAAAAACATTCAAAAGTTGTAAGTATGTCATCTTGGTACGCCATGAAACAATGCAAAAGATGCAAAAGTGTGAAAATGACTTCTGAGAGCCATCAGGCGGCGCATGGGGTTAACTGTCGGCCAAGCTGAGACAAGCGTGAAATCTACCATTAGGGGCTTTTGCTTTCACTCAACCCACCTCACCCCCCGCCCACCCCCACCAACCCCCGCCCCCGTCTGCGGCCCTCAACCACATTCACCGCCCCCCTTTAGCACAGGAGCGCCCCTTTTGGAGAATATAATGGAGCAGATGAGGATACATCTTTCTGTCGGGGGATGACTGTCCACTTACCTCACACAAACAACCTATTTCGTCATGTATGTTGTATAAGCGTGCACATAAAAACATCCAGAACATCGCAGATGACGGATGGGCTTTGGGAATTTTTCGTCAGACGCCGAGGCAGATTTCCCAACTCGGGCCTGGTCCCTCGCCCGAGCTCGTGAAACCTCGCGGAGGGGGCGGCGGCCTTCCCCGGCCTCCCGCAGAGGAAAACAAAGCCGATACCAGAGCTGAATCACGCGTGGCACAATCAATAACTCCCGCTTTACTGTATTCAGTCGCATTTCGAGCGGAAAATGCGCAGATTCCAGTAAATTCCTGCGAGCGAACATCACAGCTTTACAAGGATGATGGATGAAGCAGCGGCTCTGGAGCAGGTAGTGGGCTTGGTGATGCAGCGGCCCCACACTTGTTGAGCTCAGAGTTGGCTCCCCGCAGGATGACACAACGGATCCGCGCTCTCACGTGGAGGAGCGGTAAATCAGGCCGCCGCCGCCGCTGGACCGCGGCCATATCGCTGGACCGCGGCCATATCGCTGTGATAATCGCCGTGCGGGGGCATTTTGTGTGTGCGGTTTGTTTGCGCGCGCATGTGGGAGCAATAAGGGTTTTAAAGTGCTGTTGTGCGTGAGCAGGTGAACCGCGGGGAGTTTTCTTTTTCTGCAACTTTGGCTGCGTGACAGATTTTCTTCCTGGCACCCTGGAAAAAGAAGGAAGGGCAGAGAAAGAGGAGGAGGCAGGCGGAGAGATGCTTGCCTGAGTCTATTTTGTCCATTTAAAGGATCATAGGGACGCACGTCTCAGTTTTCTAACCCCATTTCCTCTGCACGCCTCGTCGCTCTGCCTCCTCCTTTTCTTCGTCTCTCCCTCTTTTCATCTGCTGTAAAGAAAGCGGACAAGGGGGAAACCGATTCCCCTTAACTCCTGCGTTCACTTATAACTGTCCGACCGAATCAGCAGATGCGACGATTTTTTGAAATTCGTCGGCACGTTTGTAAAAAATTTGAGAAGTTATTAGATTTTCCCTCCTTGAAGTGGAGCATGTGGTTGCAGGGATCATCTCTGGCTCAGTGCAAAAAACATTCAAATAGCCATCAATAAAAACCTTCTTCTCTTCTGTAAAAATCAACATCTAGTAAAAAAAATTTAAAAAGAGAAGTTCAGAGCAACTGAATCCCTGTGCTCCCTCCCTGACCTGCCCGCCGTGCCATATGGGCCGTGCGAGGGTCCGAGGGGAGGCGGGAGGAGATGTGTTTTCCATACAGGGAGCAGCAGGACTGAAAAGAAGAAGATTTCGGAATGAAAGCTTACACAGCGAACAAACCGTCGTCGAGTGTGTCCGTTTTGAGAGGATTATAAATGGGTCTTAATTTGCCGTTTTGGGGGGAAATATTTTGGATGAGAGATAAACTGCGAGCAAGAGCGTGGGTGGACACTGACGCTATTGATGCAAAGATGACATAATCACCTGTTTCCCCCCGTGCATGGCCAACATCTGTGAAATTTATCAACTTTCTCTCCCTCTTGCTGGGTTTCCATCCAGCTCACCACCCCTGCAGACACTATGTCAGACTGGGATTGGGTTTTTTTTTTAATGTGTGAAGCCACCAATTAGTTTTTATTAGAAACTGAGACTTGAATTAAAAACTGTGATTTCTGTTTAACTGGAGATGGCAGATGTGAAATGAAAAATGTAATGTTTGTTGGTTGAGTCTCTCTCTGCAGAACTCTTCACCTAGCAGTCATGAGTGGATGTAATGTCAGCCAGCTGTAGCCCGGCCCATCCACTCCGCGGCGCGGGGGGTGGGGGGGCGGGGGGGGGGCATTTGACAAACTCCACCTACCTTAAGTGCTGGAACTTTGCTAAGTCAATTGCTTTGCCTCCTGGTTTCATGGTAAAAAGGTTAAGCATTTTATTTGGGATGCATGTCACTGTCAAGGTATATTTCCAATGTACATTAAAGTAGTTGGCCTCAGTTCTGTGGAAATCAATTTAAAATCAGCAATGAAAATGAAATAACGATATAAAACTGGACATAATAACAAAAAGTAGAGCACACTGGGCTTGTAGAATAACATCGGGTTGTCATTCCATATCAAATCTATCAAATACCAACAACATAAGGTAAGGTAAGGTAAGGTAGTGTAGGGTAAGGTAGGACTTTATTGGTCCCACAATGGGAACATTTGGTGTCTGAGCATCTAGTACACATTAAAATGCACAATGAAAGAAAACACACAAAGATGATCTTCCGCAGAAATTGGGTTGTGATCACTGTTCACATTATGGTCATGATATTATTGGTTGTGATTGATGCAGGTTCCTTTGAAATCCTACGAACTGTACCTTTAACAGCATCATATCTAATAATGTGTTTTTGCAGTTGCTGACTGTGATTTCACCTCTCGTATTTTCCAGAAAGAAACCTTCAATTTGGAATAAAACAAAAATAGGTTAATCCACTCTTCCTGTGTGTCATATTTCTCTAAGGCTTCATATCCAAATCTGTTTAACACCCACACGGATTTAGGCTGTGTTCATATCAAAAAGGGCCAAACTATTCCCCCGCGAGACAAAGAGGCAGTGCTCTCATGCAGAATCATAATCATAATATTGTGGCATTAATCCGGGATATTAATCCTCCTCCTGCCTGCACAAATGCTTATTGATTGCTTTGATAGCAGCATCCGATGCTCCACCATGCCTGTGTTTTAATCAGTGATGTTCATAAAACAATACAAAAAATAGGTTAATACATGACAAAAATGAGTGCAAAACAAGCGTTTTAGAGCACACATCAGCAAAAAAAAATTAGGCTGCTGATATAAGTCTTTACTGTCATCAGCTGTTGGTGTCAAGTGAGAAGTGAGGTAGCACCTCCGGTAGCGCCGACAGCACAGCGACTTCACACAACACATGCAAATTGTTCAAATACAAGCAAAATTAAATTAAATTAAGACATCCTGCTTTTTGTTTTGTATTGTTTTGTGTCTGTGGTTTTGTGACTCAAGATGTTATTGGAGTCGGATGTCCCCGGGCAGCGTCGTGAGATGAGCAAAAAATGTAAATGTTTTTACAGAGGACGGCGGTAATATTGTCTGAATCATGCAATTGCGATGCTGAAAGAAAGCCAAAGAACGCACATTTTAGCCCCTTTTGCAACACTTCTCGTAGCTGACGTGAAGAATGTGCGTCACGGAGGAGAACAACAAAACAGACAACCACGCAAGCGGACAAACAAACCAACAAGCATGTGCAGATTTCTATTCTCCAGTCTGTCTCATTTGCAGCGTGTTTTTGGAATATATTTGCATGTGTTTTTGTAAATTGCAGAGTGCTGTCCAGCTCTCAGGGATATTTTTTAAATCTGAGAGCGTTGGACTGAAACTTACCCTTTCACACATTTAAAAAAAAAGTTTCCTCTGGCAGACATTTTCGCCCTTCTCTCCCTCTGTGTGTGCCGTGGGTGGGTTATATTATGTCTACTCGTGTGTTAAAACCTGCAAAACAGACACTGACATACTGTAAACACTCACCCGTGGAGAGCCGGTGCTGCCATTTCCCTCAAGGAAGTGCAGAGGCCGGCTGCTCCGACGTTTCGGTCGGCCCGCGAGCTTCCCCGAGCACCGTTGAAAAAAAAGACCCTCAGAGCTCCGAGGGCCTCCAGACGGCTCTCCTGGAGGTGCCACATTCGCCACAGTCCAGCTCCGTCTCTCCCTCTTACACACACACTCGCAACCTTCCAGCCAAACCAGAAGTGCCCACAGTAGCACTCTTGTTACACCGTGATGCTTTTTATATCATATGTGCCAGTGGGCCATTTAACTGGGAGCCGTATGACTGGGACCCGCCGCACGGCAAGAGAGGACGCCTGTTAGTCAGACGTGTTTTGGATCGCCAGCTGAGAGCCACAATAACCACTTTTACACACTCCGGGCCACTGTGTAGAGTTAAATTTAATATTAAAAACGATTCTCTCTCGCACTTTGCATACTCCTGCCTGCTATATAATTCTCCCCCTGTGCATGTGACATTTTTTTTTTCATTTTTTGTTGCAAGAGAATATATGCATTCATGCAGCGTTTTCAGTCAATTCGGTGCGCGACATGTGGATACATGTGTTATCAATCTGTCAGGCTCTCTCCTCTCAGAAAGTGAAGGTTTTCCGCAGCAATTACGCAGGAATCTCTAACAAAGTCCAGTAGAGCAGAACAGGGTTAACTCGCCGCTGACACTTACCAGCTGTCAAATGACACTTTATTTTTCACATTCAAATGCATCAAGATGTGTGTGTTTCAATCATGCATCATCTTGGATCATTGTGTTTTTGTGTCATTGTGTGTCTTTTGCAGGGTTTCGACAGCTTGTTAGTAGGTCGTAGGAATTTCTCAGCCTACAGAGCAAGTGTTAAAATGTCAACATTTGCACGAATTTTCAGCAGGGACCAGCATCTCAAGTGCTCCACAAGCCCGAGCAACACACTGATGTAAAGCGAACGAGGGTAAACACGTTGAGTGAATATGGAGTGATGGTGAGGAACACACACCCGGCACACTGAGAGAGGTACAGCGCTGTGTAATGCCTTGGCCTCACTGTGGCGGCCCAGTGCCAGCACTGCTCCGCTGCTGCCAAACAAGACCACAACATGGGCCTCTCTCTGCCTCAGCAGCAGGCCCTCCATTACAGCCACGCATGGCCGACCCCAGGCCTACCAGCTGTTCACAGGCAACGTAAATCTCCGTTTTTTTTCTTTCAAGCTGACCTCAGACCAGCTGTACTGTCGCTGTCAATAAAAGGCTGCACTTTACAGGACACCGAAGGGAAACACGCATGCCACAATAATGATAACATCAGTCAAATGACGGGGCCTAAATGACCGCCTTTCTACCCAGTTAACTCTCACGCTGAGTTCAAGTTGTTCACCGCTTGAGATGGGTCTGTATTATTTAATCCTGTCAGCCCCCCCCCCCTTTGCTCTCCTCCTTTTTTACTGTCTTATCCACATGAGAGCTCATCTATTCCTCGGTGGCACTTTCAAAAGCCACTTAGTTGGAACTGTCAGATTTTATGTCCATGAGTTTAAAACTATGCGAATCTCATCAGTTAATCATGTGACGATGTGCTTCCAATGATTTGTTGTGCATGATTACACTGTGTAGCGCTTTGGATGACACGCTGTCCTTTGTAGGAAAGTTGAAATGGCAGAAAGTGTCATTCAAGGCTTTGCTCTCCTTGGCGGAAACATTCTGTGGTGGAGAAAATGACACTGCTTGTTTAGGTCAGAATCACAAACCATGATGGCGGTTGTGCTCTCTCGTTTTTTTCTCTTTCCCCTCAGCCCTGTAAAAGACACTCAAACGATGACGCCAGCTACTCTGGTCTGGCGTCTGCCAGAGTGTGAAATCACACACGCACGCGCCTCATGGGCCCTCTCCTAAGTGTGTGTAATTAAGCCCGTATTTCATGTGGTATTTTTGACAAAAGCGACTGGCCGTGGCGCGGTCAGAGAGCAGCAAAGGTCCGCTGCAGTTTCTCCTGCACTTTCTATATTAGTCGCTACGAGTGTAAACAGTTTTCGTAGAAGTCAGACAGCAGCAATTTCCCTAAATCAGACCCTTTGAATAGTGCATCCAAAAGCATTCTAAGAAAATAACCACAGGTTTTGATCATCTAGATGGAGGAAAAAGAACAAAAACTGCAGTTTGTCAGTATCAGTGTGTAGTTATTGCTCATTAGTTCACATTTTTCATCTTGTAGAACATCCATGTGGACGACAAAGCTTTTGATTGATTGTTGTTCCACTTTGTGCTGGCCTTGCAACGCATTTCCAATATAAATGATCAGGAATGAAATCCGCACATTTATTTTGTGTGGAGATGCTTTCCAAAGTCCAGTCAAAGTTGAGCCAACGGGAAAATTATTATGTCTGAGTTGGACAAAACAGGTGGGTGTTTTCCAGCTACGGCTTTTTATGTCTGAACTCTTTGTGTTCCTCAGAGCAAAGAAATACAAATGGAGAAGTGAGATGCATATCTGTTGATAGAACTATTTTGAACCATCTTTGTTAGATATACAGGCAATCTCCCATCACTGTTTGCACAACTTCTAACTTCTCGTAATGACACTTTTCCGAAAGTCTGAGAAGTTTGGTGATTTTGTATTTTGTGAATGTGAATCATTTCCAGGAATCCATCCTTCATACACGTACAAAGACAAGCCAACGGTGTGTTCATAATGAGCTTTTTATTTAAAAGCACATGTATTAGAGCTAGGTACATTTAGCAGAAAAAACAGCATTGCTACTATCTCTTTTGTACAAAAAACAAGACAATACAAAAATACTAATATTGAATTTTAATACAATTGTGGGTGTATTTTCTGAATGAATATTACAAACTTAACTATTACAATCTACAATAGTTTAGTCTTCTAGATACAAAAATCTGTCAATTGATGCTTTTTAAGCAGCTTGTTGTATTGAACACAGGTCTGTAATCATAGTGGATATATCTAAACATGTTAAGAAACAATATCTTACAGAGTTAATTTTAGTGATCTATACATTATTTATATATTTATAAAAAGAGTGAAAACGGCTTCGAGAAATGATGGGACGGACTATACGTTGAGAAAGATGTGCAACATGGCGGAGTGTGTTTGTTGGAGGAGGATATCTGAGTAGACTGTAAATAAAAAAAGGCTTCTGTGTCTGGTACTGTACAACTGTTAGTGATTATACAGGTCAGGCTATAAACATACAAGGTTAAAGATGCATTTTTTTTTTGCAGAGAATAAAAACATTAGATCCACAGTTTTTTGTAACGTTCACCTGCTCTTTCACTCCTTAACACAGTGGCACACGCACACACATACACACAAACACACACACTTGGCACAGCTGACAGTGTGTGCGTGCGAGCGTTTCATTTGAGTACACACAGTTTATCAACAATGGGGGAAGGGTAGGGGGGTCCTTTTCACAGGGCACAGTGCTCATACATATGTACACACATATTCACAAATACAAGATGTACAAGTACAAGCACGAGCGTACCCACACACACGTGTACAGGACACACACGCATACACTGAGAGACAAAGATCCATTGCCAATGAGATTGGGTGGGTGAGAGCCCCTCCCTGCCAGCAGAAAGAGCCCAAATCATCCCAAAATAATGTGCCAGCTTAGCTGTAAATCTTCACCCTCTTTCTATGGTGACAGACCGCACCCCTTCACTCAGCCCACCCATCCCCTTCCTGGTAAGGAAGCCAAACAGATGGCCCCAGCACCGAGGAGGGGCATGGCACAGCCACGCCTCTCGTATAGGAGCTGGGAGGCTGCGAGATCTGCCCTCCCCCTTCCACAGAAAACGCCCCCCCCCCTTTACTACATCTAACCCCAAAAAGAAATGCAACATCCCGGGTTTAAGGCCACGCTGGCGGTCCATGACAAAAAGCTTGATGTGCTGATTTGTAACAGAAGTGTGAGCGCCTCCCCTCCACAACGATGAAGACATGGCATCTGTGTATGTGTGTGTGGGGGGGGGTCTAGTGTCAAATAGGTCAGGGGACTGTTGTTAAGGTCCTGCGGGGTCGGTAAACACGTAGGTACTTCTCGTGGATGCCAGCATCATCAAGTTTCTTTCAGTCAGACACGTCAGGTAGCGAGTGGTGATAATGGACAATGGACTTAAAAAAACAGTGCTTTAAGTTATATTTTTCTATTCTGTTAATATTTCTACACTGCTATTAATTGCAGTAATATCCTTCCTGTAGCTAAGGAAGTTGTTGTTCTACGGTGTTCCAAGGCCACAGAGAGTTCAGAGAGGAAGCTTCACTCGGAATCCTTCTCTCCCTAGGCAGGGGGTTTGCCGTTTTTTGTCTTTTTTCCTTTTTTTGTCTTTTTTCTTCATTTTTTTCAAGTGTTTTCCCTTTATGCGGTCACACTTCCATTAAACCTCCACACCCTCAACTCTGCCTGTCAATTTCTCAATTCATCTTTTGTTTAGCTTCCAATTCGTTTGTGCTCAAAAAGAAAAACAAAAAATAATAAAAACGATGGGCTCAAATGTTGATTAGTAGTTAACATAATAGTAATTCATAAGTCTGGATAGTTGAGAGTGGACTCTGCTGTGCAAATCTCAAATCGGACACCCTAGTCCACGGAGCGTCGCGCTTGGCGACGCGGGCGAAAACAAAAGCGGGAGAAAGAGGATGCCGTTTGAGAAGCAGCTACAGTCTCTCGTCGCTACATTCTACTGTCCGATGGGAGGCGAGCAGCGCCGTGGTCGGCTGCTCGGGTCACAGGAAAGGGTTGCGGCCTCTCTCACACCATGTTGTGGTGGTTGTTCCTCTCGATGATGTCGGACGAAGGGAGCAGCTCCTTCTTGATGGGGGAGGGCGGGGGCGTGGCCGGCTTCGCCCTCGGCTTGAACAGGTCGGACACGTAGAACACCTGGCGGGACGCAAGAGAGCAGAGCAAGGTCAGGAAACAGAACAGAAAAAACGACTAAAACAAAGTTTAGAAATCTGCTGGCTCAAAAAACACATTTGGAAATGATTATATATGAACACTTGCCCGGTTTTGCAGCTGAATTCAAATATACGCACCCACACTCGGAGACGGCCAAGTTAACATTTGCATAGAGCATGTTATCATTATCTCAGAAGATTTGACTCTGCCAGCAAAGGCTCTGCAGTCGGTTCCCACGGCACATCTAACAACTCGCCACTGCGTTTATGCTCCTCGGCTTTACGGCTCAAACTGTTTTGTGGCACTTTATTCAAACCATTTTTTTTCTAAAAACGACTGAAATCCGATTGAAAAAAATGGCCACAGTTGATTTTTAACAGTCTGCGGTGAACTGTGAGGATCCTAGACATGGTAATAATAGAACGGCAAGTCTGGGCTGCACTGATATGACACCCAAAGGCTATTTAGTCTGCAGGGGAGCCATGAGCTGGCGAAGACTGAAGTGTGTTAAAGTTAAAGGCTGTATTACATCAGTGCGCCATGCTGAGCAACTCCCTGTCTCCTCCCAAACCAGCAACACTGAGTAATCTGGCTGGAGGAAGTGATCTTAGTATAGCTCACCCAAAAAATGACAATCATGTTCATTCAGCACGGGCTGATTCTGCACTAAATGATGCCATCATCAGCGGAGATGTGAATCCCACCCCTTCCCTTTTTTCACCATCTGACAGCTTGAAGTCAGCCGCCTGGCAATGACGGCAGCGAAAAACAAAAAGGCAGAAAAGAAATCTCTTCCTGACATCCTGATGACATCATATGTCAAACAGGAAAGCGAGCATGGGTGGACAGGAAGTGGGGAAACTGATGTCCACTTTTACTGCGGAGTACTGTTTCCACTTGCAGGGGTCCGAGGCGGGGGGGGCATGAGTGACTGTGGCTTCAGCTGCAGATTTAATGCGCACAGAAACACACACACACACATACGCTGGCAGGCGTGGGAGCTTTTCCTTCCGCGGCTGCCAGTGGAGGACCAGCGGAGGACCCGTGCCAGTAAGATGAGGGGTGGGAGGGGGGTGGGCAATGAGTGGAGGCTTGCCATTATTCGGCATGAAAGGGAGCTTACTGTGTATGAGGCAGGCTCCTCTGGGAAAAAACAATGTGTGGGCGAGGAAAACACACCAGAAATGTCCCTTATAGGAAAATGCAAGGTGATCTCACACTGACTAATGTGACGATAAGAGGAATTGCATACTGTGATTGATCCATTTCTGTGACTCATTATGAGCTGTGGGTGATACAAAGACATCCTCTTCTTTCATAGCTTGACCTTTACTGCCCATAATATGACCTTCGTGGGAGGACCTTTGACTGACGGATGACATCACACAGCTGCTCGTGCTTTTAAAAGGACTCTTTGTGTGCATGGCAATTAGCTCAGCCCATCACTATAATGTATACGTGATATAATTAAGGGGAGCGCCGAGTCATATCACAGTGCGTCATGGGAAACATTCAGATTCTTATCCCTACAGGATCCAAACGCAGCTGGCAGCAGAAAAAAAACCAACCAAAAAATCCCTACAACCCATCACCCCTGAACTCGCCATGGAAAACTTATCAGCACCTCACTACTTCCCGTGCGTGCTATACACAAACACACACTCATGCAGTCTCCAGGCCTATTGTGTTGAGTGAAGCAGACTCAGCACTCTGGTTCCAGTACAGTTACATACAGAGGAGAGGGGGGGGGGGAGTCAATCCATAAAGAGTGTATGTGTGTTCTTCGACTGTGTCCTTAACTGCTAGTGCATTGTGACGCTTGACGCATGATGCATCTGATTCATAAGGAAGTGAATGCAGCGATTTCATAGGAAGTGTGAACGCCTAAAGAAACCACCAGATTACTCACGAGATGCCCTTCGCGGATGATAGATTTTCTTGCACGCACATGAAAGTACCCTTGAACTGCACAGCACACTATAAAAAGGACATTACACTGAATGAATTAGCACTTATTTCTGAGAAAGAATGACAACTACTTCCTTAGAAGTGTTGAGGACAACATGAAAATTAAGACGCCAGTGTGTCGTCGGTGGACCAACTTGCTCAGATTACTGCTTCAATTAAAACCTCTCTTGTGTGTTTAAATGCTGCATTTTTTCAACTCGAGTCATAGTCCGCTGTGACATTGAACCTCAAAAAAAAAAGGGAAAAAAAAAAGAAAGAGGCCCTGCGTTCTCTGTAACAGCTGCTTCCTGCTGGTTTGGGGCCTCTTGACCCTTTATTACGACACGTGCTAGAAAGTAGGTCACGTTGTCTGATAGGAAGCGTCAGGTAAGATAGTCAGACCTCTTCCTGTTGTGGTTTGCTCCCCAAGACACTCTGAATCGAGGCCCCGTAGGCAGTCTGGAGCATTTGACTGGAAACAGACACTCATTTACATATTCTTCTTGAAAACAACTGCTTGTATGCGACACAGCCACCACTACCTAACATTGAATCTGAGGATATACAGACACTTTGACAAACAAAGCAATTTTTTCACAACAAAGTCGGCAAATTTGCAGTTGGACACGTCGCTACATCTGAATGCGTCTAAACTTGCCCAGAGTTTGTATTGTTCATTTACTGGCACTCGATGGGGGTGCACTGAGGTTAAAGAGGTAACAATTGCCTGGGGAAACCTGGAAGAGCAGACACCATAAAGTCATGGAATGACACAAATCTCTACAGTCTGAGACGCATTTGGAGAGGAAGACACTTTTTTCCAGCCGGCCGTATAACTGCTCTTGTGATACTCAGAACAATTGCTCACAATTGCACGCTGGAGACTGACGTGCAAATCCACTAATTCATCCATCCTTTGTTCTGGGAATCCAAAGTTCTATCTGCGGTTTGTGGAAACACTTCCTGCATGTACACATTCCTTTAGATTTAAGCCTGAAGGATTAAGACGAGCACATCGCCCAGGCTGCCACTGGGAGCACTGGGACATCAGCTGTTTCTGGGTCATGAAACAAGTTATCCAAAGAAGTCAGGTCTGTGATGCACAGTGGGTTTGCCAACTTCAAAACAGTGTTGCTGCAGTGCAATCTAAGTGGCCTTCAAAGACAAATCAGAGTTGTACATACATAAAGCAACCAGAGCAGGCATTTAAAAGGCTGTTTTATGTCTCTGCGTGGTTGAAAATATACGCTCTGACATGATTCTATCGTGTGAACGTGTGCTTTTATTCTTACTCTTCCAGCCTAAAATCAACTGAACCAGCAGACTGGTTAACTTCAGATCTGAAGATGTTCATGGTTTGATTGAACACTCTGGTTTGTGAGGATTTAAACTCTCTATCCTGCCTCCCGCTCATCTCCTCCTCCTCCTCCTCCTGTCGGGTCCTTTCTGCTCGGCTGCTCATTGAGAGGCTACAACAGCCGAGCTAAAGTGTTCACAGATGTGTCTCTCTACCAAGACTGGGCAAAATCACTCAGATTGTAAAACTAACCTCTTTGGCTTGATCAACAGGGCTTTGTGCATGTGTGTGTGTATGTATGGTTATATACAGTGGGAGTGGTGTGTGTGGATCTTTCTCTCTGTGCAGGAGCGTTGTGGAATAGCTGAGTCAAATGAACCGACGCGCTTCCCCGAGCCAAAACGCAGACAAGGCTCCTCTCTGCTGTCACCTCCCTCCCTCTACTCCTCCCTCCACTCCTCCTCCCACTGGATCTGCCCATTCAGGGGTCAAGCTTATAAATTGAGCATACTTCTTCTGAACCCCCCCGACAAGGCCAATGTTGTCCAGGAGCTACACCCAGCTGGAGGAGAGCTGATCCTGCCAGAGCATTAGTCTATTGTTGCTCACGAATTTCTGCTCCTCCAACGATCCTGGCATTCAAGTATCCCGCAGTGCTCTGCGTGTGTGTTATAGAGATTGTGTGTGTGTGTGTGTATTTAAGCTTTGCCAAGGACTGCCTAGGCGCCACTACTAAGGTCTTGCAAAATTTTATGAATCTAATCCCTTCCATGTTCATGAGTTGGAGTGTGTAGAAAGGTAAAGGGCTGCCTGTGTGTGTATGTGCGTGCATGTGTGCGCGTGTTTCCATACAGCAGAGTTTAGCTGGTGCCTGCTGTGCTGATAGAACCAGAGCCACCAAATAAAAAACCCCCCGAAATAATTAACAGCTCCATTCCTCTTTCAAAGGCTTAACGCCCCCCCCCCACCCCCAAACCCCAACTCAATTTTCCTTGGCTCCGGCGAGCTCAGCGCGATGATGACGCTTATGAAAATCATATGGCAACCGCTGTTACGATATTTCACCAGT
The DNA here is from genome assembly GCA_903171835.1 of Mullus surmuletus. NCBI lineage: Eukaryota > Metazoa > Chordata > Actinopteri > Syngnathiformes > Mullidae > Mullus > Mullus surmuletus. The sequence continues at coordinate 282,332 of CAESWR010000154.1, read as the reverse complement.
GTAGTGAAGACGTGAATATAGATTCACACTAATGCACGTGCGCACGCAAAGACACACAATGACACACACAATCCTGAACTGCAGCCAGGCAGCGAGCAATGTGTTATTCATTAACGGGAATCAGATTCTCCACACTTAGCTGCCTGTGCCGTTCCTCTCTCCCTTTTTTTCACAGGGAGCAGCAGAGGTGACTGAAGAGAGCTGAAGCAATAACACATACAACGGCTGATCCGTCTGCAGGCTCCCGCGTGGTCAATTAGAGAAGAGCTTTAACTTGCAGACAGGTTTAAAGGTCTCCCCGTATGCGTGCGTATATCTCTCATGTCTTCATACACTTTGCACAATAATGATGCATGTATGTGTGTGTGTGTACTCACTATGCAGTAGGCCACCAGGGCTCCCTGCACGAAGCCAGCCAGGACATCGGTGGGGTGGTGCTTGTGGTCGGAGACACGTGATAGGCCGGTGTAAAACGCCATCATCAAGAGGGTAAACTGGAGCAACGGGCGGAGGAGACGGGCGCCACGCCATGTGAACCTTGACTGGATGTAGAACTGTAAAGACAAGAATGATAAACTTATTTGGTGTCATGGTGGCAAATGGATGTGTGTTGTTACATTCATTAATTGTATTATATGAAATGCTGCATCAGTGCGAGTCTTGCTGTTGCCCGATCCCAACACACACTTGGCTTGAGTTTCACACAGCTCATCTATTTGGTACTGGCATTCTAACCCACCACCTGCAGTATGATGTGTGTGTTAATGCTGTCAAAGAGCTGTAGACCAAATCAAAGTGGGCAGGCTGACCCGACCTGTGGAGAAACACACACGGTCTTCCACAACGCACACACACACACGACTGCCTGCAACCTGTGGACATGACTGATTCATGGTTCTACATCCCAGCTGTAAAAACAGCACAACCGCAGAGAGCCACTGGATAACACACACAGCAGACACACACACATCCATACGATACATGTCCTGCCATGCACATTTCAACACTGTTAGGATTAACTTTCTGCCCTCCGTTAAAGTAAATAGGAGACAAAGCGGATGTTACCCCCCTCCTCAGTATTCAGCCTGCAGCCAAAGACCACTTTCTGGGTCATGATAAAGACCTGAACAGAATCAAAACAGGAACGAATAAGTCCAAGGCTACTTTAACTCTTTCACGAAACTGCAAATGCGTGTCTCTTTCCTTCGCCAGTATGTGCCCGCTTCACAGAGTGGTGAGGTCAGGCCAGGTCCCTCAGACATCCTGTGTTTCTGCGCCACTCATAGACCTTACCTTCCTGTCTCTCACATCCAGACACTGAGGGCCTGGGAGGGCGGGTCCTCGGCCAAGGTCTACCCAGCCCAAACCTCCAAGCTGGTGTCTTATAATCACTTAGGCTAACAATATCTCCAGGCAGCCGCAGCGCCTCCCACGTCCACTCCGAGCCCCTGTAGGTGTGGACGTAAAGCTTCCTCGCAATTCCTCTACGACACTCTATCATTGTTCTTGTCCAGTGCGGAAGCGAGCAAAGGAAGGGATCCCTCCCATCCCTTCCAATCTCTCCTCCCTGGAAGCAATGTTTAGACTACAGGCTTCGACCGTGTTGGTTCTCAGGTAGTGGGCAAGGTCTTCTGATAAGTAGTTTGACGTCCTGCAGCCCAAAACGGAATACGTACGTTAAAAAGATCCATCCCAAACCTCTCATCTTTAAACACCCGTTGGAGTAAACATAAGCACTTGAAGTCAGACAAAACAGAGAGTTATGCTGACCTGCCAATCACATTTGAAGGGCGGTGAGAAAACCCAAATATCCCATCCAATCCTGATCTGACTGGCGCGTGCAAATCTAAACCACGACGATTAAGAGTTGATGACCTTCTCAAATCTCAGAGTGAAATGTCTCCAATCAGAAACAGATTTTAAACATGAGACTCCGAGCCATCTGCCTTTCTGACCCTGATCGGCCTCCCTGAAATCCGCCGCGTCTCAAATAGTCTGCTCTGAGGAAAACAACAATAAAACACGACAACAAAAGAAGTCACAGCAGATTCCCATGATGGAGGGAAGCGAGAGCGACACGAAGTCTGGTGGTTTCCAAAGGAATCCAGCTCATTCCAGGAAGATCTTCTCCCCTCCGTCTCACATGCTCTGATTCAGAGCTGGTGTTAAATGAAAGAAAACACAATAAAGTGAGAGAATGAGAATGTGGGCTTGTTTTACACACCAGCCCCCCTCCCCTCCACTTCACACTATGAGACAAAAGCATAGCTGTGGTTAAGGCTGGTTATCACAAACAAACGCAACGGCTTTTATTTAAGGACCGGCTTGCAGTGATAAAGGTCCTGCAGGATGAATAACTACCCAACTATTCCGGTGCCCTGCTACTGAATAGTACATGTGCGCAGACAAAACACAAAATAACTCAGTGGGACGCTTGTTCCCTGTGGCTGCGTTGTGTAGCTGTGGACTGTGTGGTCAGGACTATCTGTGCCATCTCTTGACGGCTGTTGAGTCTGCTCAAACCACATCAGTCGCAGACGCAGCGCTCAGACACGCTTGACAGGAAATGAAGTGCTGCGACAATTAACGGATGACTGGTGTGTGTGTGGGTGTGTGAAGGGGTGGGGGGGGGGGGGTCTGAGAACAAGGTGACAGCCACATTTGGGGAAATGACAATTTGAATTTGGTGAGCAATGGCTGTGGGGTTTAAAACAAGGGTTATATAAAATCCCTTCTGTGTTTTGGAATTTTGGTTGCACAAACAAATTAAAATTCAGAACAATGTCCCCTTGCGACCTTAAAAACAATTTCTCAACGAGTTCCCTTTTGAGGCACTGTAGTGGAACACGAGAGTGAAAATATGATGTCACGTGACATTTGTTGCATGGTTTTCAGCCGGAAAAAAAAGAAAAAAGATGCCACAGACTATTTCATGAGCCATGCCAGAACTGCGGGCTTCCCTGAGGCTGGTTTTGTATTCCAAAATACCACAACTACAAACTCACAACTCCAAAACATCACTACCCATCTCTTCTACGCCCTCCGTTCTCCCTCTCTCTCTCCCTCCCAGCGCGCCGCAGCCTCTGCTGGCTGCGGTTCTGCACTGTACTGGTCTCTGGCTAGCGTGCCAGTGAGCGTGAGGTCTGGATGCAGAACATCTCCATTCCATGTCTGCTTTTTCATTCTGTCTATCTACCGCGCCTCGACCCGCGAGCAGCTGTAGTTTCACCCAGATGCTGGGAAATACCCGCAGCAAGCTCTCACTGCACGACAATAGCCTACATGACGTACTTTTGAGTGTCAGCCGAATTCGAGAACCAAAGACCACCTTGTAACCGGGCTCGGTTCGGTCAGACCCCGAAAATATTTTCTCTCCCGTCTTCCCCAAGGCTCTCGGCGTAGCATGCAGGAGGAGGTGGAAACTTGTGGTGTATAAACAGAGGAAGAAAGGGGAGGAGAAGATCGTGGAGCTATGAGGCAGCAATTGTCTGTGTGTGTAATTAGACTGTTTGAAGCCTGAAATGCCTCGAGGGTGCTAAGCCCCACCAGACACCCACAACAGGTGGAGAGGGAGAATGGGAGAGAATGGGAGAGGGCAGGAAGTGCACACACAGCTGCTCTGAAGAAAACAGGTGGAGTGTATCCATCCCGCTCTCTTGAGGGGAGACAGGGAGAACAAAACTTTTCCCAAACAGGCTGACGGGAGAGAAGAGAGGAGGAGGACGTGATCTTTTTTTTGTTCTTTAAATAGTGAATCCCCTAGATAAGAGCCCAACCTTCCTCCCAAAAAGTCCCCCTGTAATCAATAAACTATTGTTTGGGTCTTTCGGCTTGTGTGTGCTTGCGTGAGTGCGAGTGGGTTGTGTGTGTGTGTGTGAGAATTTAATAGCTACTTACAGCCAGGTAGAGCATGGAATACATCGAAAAAGAGGCGTGCCCTGAGAAGAAGGATTTCCTGTGGAGGGAAAAATCAACATCATTAGGTTTTTTCAGTTACGGGAGCATTTTGATAGTCGTGTGTGTCCTGTCGGAAACAAACCTGGCCTCTTGTACATCACTTTCTTTGCCGGTGCAAGTGTATTCTGTGATGTACCCCAGGGAGCAGTTGATGGTGGAAAAATCTGGTTTACACACATCTAAGAAGTGGGGTCTCATGCGGCCCACCGACACCTTGGCGATGTCCGTGAACGACTGGCTGACTGCGCAGCCGAAGATAAACACGCCCATCTGCGGAAACGCACGCACAGCCGTGATTAGACAAGAGCACTTGGCAGCTGATAAGGCACCATAAGATGGGGATGTTTGGAAAAAAAAAAAGCACTGACCTGTTTGTAGAGTGCCGCCACGTAGGGATTCCCCACGAAGGACTTGGTCCCCTCGTGCAGCTGATGAATCCTGTAGCATTCTCCAATCATGATCTAAGAGAGGGGGTGGATCTTTGAGATGGATGCCAGTTGCGTAATTTGCAAAAAGCCATGCTGATGTGCATTAGATTTTAGGTGCAGATAACCATGCAGTGATGTTTTGAGTGTTTCATGCAAGGATTTAGTCACAGGAAGGGGTCCAGATAATGCATGAGAGACAGAGATGAGAGGTGGAGTTTCACACAAACACAAAACATATAGAGTGAGCATGGCCTGCCGTTCCCTCGGGCAGTGTTGATGCAATGTGAGATTATTAATTCTCTGTAATGAGGGGGACTTTGATGTCTCGGCAAAGGCGATGGAAAAAGGAAACATGAAGTCTCAATCATGGGTGCTCTTTGATATAAGAGGACTTTATGAGAGGGTAATGGCCTGCTTAGCTGGAGTGGACTAACCCTGACTCCTGTGATATATCAGCCAGGTGGTTTTAAGTAGAGTTAGGCCCCATGGATAGACCTCTTCTACACCGAACGGGCTTAAGGCGAGCCAGTCTCGCAGGCACGGACACGTCAATCACGTCTACGCCACCTGGGGTATCTGATTGACGGAATGGCCGTTCTACACCGCTAACCACATCTCCCTTTTCCTTCCTCTTCCCACACAAGGCCTCAGTCTTTGGACTACCTTTCTCACCCAATCTCTCAAGAAAATATTTACCAGCCCATCTGCAACGCAGCAGACATTCGGTACTGCGAATGTGAGCAAAGTTGCGGACTTTGAAACTCATCGACTGAAATTCTCAGCATTTCCCAGACATCCTATTGAACTGACCCTGATACGCGCTGTTTATGTGTGTTGCATTTGATAAACACACCTATGCTGCCTATTGGGTGGTCAGCTGGCAGGCTCGCTGCCAGAGCAAATAAACACGGTGCTGTATTAGTGTGTTTGAGCTATTGTGTATGAATTGTTCTGATCAAAGCTGGAGATTAGAGCCACAGGAGGTTGATACTGGCCCAAGATGTTTATTTGGATAGTCCAGATTAGCATTCAAATGGCTTCTCTATCTTTACAGTTTGGGAAAACTTGTATCTGACCGATGGGTGTATTTGAATCATCAACTATGTCACAGGATTTCTCTTCGTAGCACAGCGCTATAAACAACAGTGCCTAACTTGAAACTGTATGTAAAAAAAAATAAATGGCGCGTATATGTGTGTGCCTGCACGAGTGAGGGTGCGGGCGTGTTAAAGGAATGGTGTCGGCATGGCAGTAGACGCCACTAATGGAACACAGCTGTGTGAGACACGCCAGCTTTGCCCACACATGAACATGCGAGGGAACTAACTATCACAAAACGGGAGTCTCCTGGTTCTAATAAGCAGAAGCGCTGAGTTGGTACAGTGTGCGTGTGTGTGTCTGTGCACACCGAGATTAAGACGATGTGAAGCAATGTCTCAGTCTGGGGAACTTATAAGGGGTCCACGCCGCATAGAGTCTGGCGGCTGTAAAGATCATCTAACCTGACCACGTGGCACTAATTGACATACATGTGCCCCTCAGCATGTCATTAAAGCATGTTTCCACCAACAACCAACCCCCCCCCCCCCCCCCACCCCCCTTCCCTCTCTCCCTGCTACGCAAGAGCCATTCCCAACATCACAGGAATGAAGACTTCATGCTGTTGCTAACTAGCAAGGCTCCTCAGGCTATCAGGGAAGCACTCCAAGTATGGGAGAGATCACTGACAAACTCACCCCCGTGTAATGTGCAGGGCACGGGGGGGCACGGAGTCGGGGGCAGGCGTGCAGGCGGGGAGGGGGCATGAGAACTCATAAAACCCCTTTGGTCTTTGGCATATATGCGTCAGTGCAGACAAACTTCCTAATGTCACTTGGGGGTGGTGGGAGGAGAGGGGGCTCTCACTACTACCGACTAGCTTGGCAATATAATAGCCCACAAATGGTTGGATGACTAAAGCTGATACAAAAGAATAGAGCATGATGAAGAAAACATGGCAGGATAGACATTAAAAGCACATTTATATGAGGAAAACTGCATGATAACCACTCAAACTCACTGCTTAGGTGTATCTGCTGTCATGTTAGAATGGACTAATCAAGAATTAGTAGACTAATTTTTAATATTATAAAAGGTAGAAAAATAAAATAAAAAGAAAACAAAGGGACGTGTGGACGACTTACAGAGATGATGGCAACAAGAATGCCAACACCACAAAGCACGGCATCGCTAATGGTGTCTCCCTCTTTTTGGGGGTAGTGGATGGACTCGTCCGAACAGTAAAACCCGCGCTGGTACGGCTTTATGGTGCTAGTTTCAATGATCAGGAAAGGCAGGCTAGCTACAAAAGACAGAGAGAGAGAGGGACAGGAAGACGAGAGAGGAGAGAGAAAGCACCAGGTCAGTGACACGGACATAAACAGGCGAGAATAGGGAGCACAAGGGGCACTCTGGCAGCGGAGGGCAGGGGGGTCATGGGATACGGCAGAAGTGGGTAGCTTAAGGATGTCATGTAGAGCGAAGGAGTGATGGACTTCCAAAAGGTTCAGGGGCGTATTTACACCGTAAAACTCCAAAGGATGACTTCAGAGGAACATTATATCAACTTTTCCAAAATTTACTAGATCTGGTGTCGCCACTCCTTCGCAGCTGACGCAATGAACATGCAGGCCTCCACGTTTCTGCACCCCCCCCCCCCCTCCCAAAGTATCGTGCTCGTTCTGGGCGGCAGGGGAAGGAGTGGGGGGATGGGGGTGGACTTACGGACACTACAGGCAGTGTCAACCCAACAGTAGTGAGCACTGCGGAAGAGATGGTGCTGTTCTTGTAGGGGTAGTTGAGGCTGTAGTCGCTGCAGTAAAGGCCCCTCTGATAGGGACGGACAGAGGCGCGGTGCAGGACCAGGCTGGGCAGCATTGCTACACACACAAATGGACGGGATGGAGGCGTGAACACACACACCCTCTCGCACACATTTTGAGGTTTGCTCACACCCTCTGTGGGGAATCTTAAACCGCGCCACATTTGTAAGACTTACCTGTTAACCTGTAAGAGAAGCATTTAAAAACACTCAAAAGACACCAAATCCTCCACAGGTGTGTGTGAGCTCGCGCTAACAGGTTGTTTACTCCACAAACCCCCCTCCTGCTGCTTCTGTTGACACTGTGACACAGGGCAATAGAGGATTGAGGATAATCTTTTAGCATCATGAGACCCCCCACCTTCCCTCCTTTTCCTGACAGGGCAAATACACTGACATTCAGTGTTAGGGGCCTACTAGTGGGGACAACAGAAACACTGAGGCTATGTCAATACATTTTCATGTTATGGACTGAATTGGGGGAGGATGCCATTCCATGTAGAGTGTTGAAATATCTGATTTGATGAGAGCCATTGTCAATAATTCGGGATACTGAATGAACTTTGCAGAATCAAGGACAGTGATCGATGCGTCATCAGTCATGTCAACTCGGCCACACATACATACATACACACACAAAGAGTCTGGTCTAACAAAGGGAAAATAAATACGTATCTCGAAATGAAAGAAACACAAACACAGGCATGCAAACTTTGGCTGGGACTGTCGAAATGTTCCCATAAGGGATTATAAAATGTGTGAATACCAAGGAAAACAAAACCAAGCCCACCCAACTCTGGAACATTTTTTTGCATGAGAGCATGTTTGGCGTGTGCACGCAGAGCGACTCATAAATAGAAGAGGGGCTCAAGACACAAAGGCGTCCCGAAGACTCGCGCAGACACACCAGCGTATACATTCAAGGCTGTGCGGAAAACATTCCCATATGCAGCTCACGCGGCCGCCACACATCACAGGGACTTTTGACATGTGGGTCAATGTCGGGATATCGACACGAGTGTTCCTAATGAAGCTGAGAACCACAGCCAGTGATGGCAGGGGGGGATTGTGTTACAGCTTTGTCCCTCATAACGGAGCAGACACACCGGTAACCGCTCGTTTGAACTCAAACATTCCTAAAAACCTCAGAGCACACTTTCATATGCATGCTTGTGAGCCGCACACTCGGGTCTCTCAGGCTCGCTCACGTCCACCCAGCGACATCTGCGCCTACTTGAAAGAGGAACGTGTTGCCTCAGGTGTCGGGACTGACCGGTGGACCAGACATTTAGGTCATGTCAACACTAATGGAGGAACGCCCTCAGTCTTTTGTTCATTGAGTAACATGGGAATTAGATCTTCGCCCAAAAGAAAGAATTGATCAAAAATAAAGAATTTGATATTTGAGGTGAAGCCAACATACTTTGTAAGTGCTCCAAAAAGCAGGAAAAAAATGTCACCGTTACCATGAGTACAGGGGAAACTCCATGTGCTAATCAAGGAAGATCATCTGATATCTAAACTTAAGCTCCAGACCTCCAGGTGACTCGACTGTTCCTCCAATGTCAATAACACACCGGCACACACTCTTAATCTTCTCATCTGAACGTGATGAACCCGCACTTCAAAGTGGAGCAGCTGAGATTTAAGCATTTTTCTATTGTTTAGACGTCTGGGTGTGTGACTGAAGCGGATGCTGCTCTCTTGTCAGTGGTTGGCAGAGGGCGCCAGATGGGGGGCGGTCACAAAGGCAGGCACCTGCACAAACAGGGTGTAGCGCCAGGGCTCGCCGGGGCTGCTGGTGGGCCCACACAGGGCTGAGCCAGGCTTTGGTGGTGTCTAGGAACCACACTGTCGACACAACACAGAGGGTTAGCGTCGGGTGAGACGGTTCACACACAATTAACAGGGGGCTACGATAGGGCAGGGCGGGGTGGCGTGATATGAGACATTCAGGTGAAGATACAGGTTTCTCGTTGAACGTTTAACACAGTGAGCGTGGCGACACTTTAATACTTTAAAACCCGCTTCCTTAAATCTGCACACAGATTTCTGTATGGGTAAACACTCAGCTGGGGTAGAAAAAAAAACTTTTTCATAAATTGAATCATTCTCCACTCTGCTGTCCTGCTTTCTCCTCCTCCTACCTCGCTCCACTCTGGCCTACTTGCTGAGGGAGGGGATTCACATGCTAATGAGGAGAAATGAAAGGAGGTCATGGACTTAACAGACATGGGAAACACAAACACACACACACACACTGAAACACACATGCTAACCAATGCTTAAAGGCTGAGCCCGATCGGAGACCGGCATGGGAAACTTGGGAGTAAACCAGCTGAATGGCTGAAAAAGGAAAAGTGAGAGGGAGCGATTGAGCACTTCGACACCATCTATTGAGGATTCATGAAAGCCTCTCTGTCCGCACGCTGCCTTCTCCTCTCAGCTGCCCGGCCTTGAGATGCCAAGCTGTTTTGTGCCGCCCCCCCCCAAATAACATCTCCTCCAAAAGCAGCCTGGTATGTGGGCATTCTCCTCATTCCACCTTCAATCCAAGAACCTCCGGGTGCAAACCCAAAATGCTCCTTGCCTCATCTCCAAAGAAATATGACCTCTTTTATGCCAATGGGATAAAGGGGCAAGTGACCTTCACAGGACCTGCTGAGAGGGAGAGGGAGACGGGGGAGTGGCAGGGGAGGGTGAGATAAAAACAGACAGGCAAGAGAAAGAAAGAGGTGGGCCGGGCTGCTGGCAAAGGCCCGCAGTGCGTCAGTGAATTAAAAAACGACTATTTTACAAGCGTTTGTCATGAGGTCAGCAACAACCACTGATGATTCTCACATCCTCAGTGAGGATGTGGGAATCTTTTACTACATTCAACCCGCCTCCCGCCAATTGTACCTCCTGCAGTCGATTCAACCTGTTCCTTCCTTTGTTTTGTTTTTCTCTGCTTTTGCCTTGACAGAGAAGTTGCAAGTTCTGTCTTCTTTCAGGCTAATGAGTCCGATGAGTCATCGCGCTGCTCAGCTCCTTTTTAAGCGCACAATCTGGACATTTGAGAATAATCAAGAGTATGAATACTCTCCTGGACAAAAGGAAGGAGAGTAAAACGGGGGCTAAAATGCATGGTGAATGCAGCAAGAGTAAAAAAAATAAAAAATACAAAGTGGGTGGCTTGGCATGTTTGGGAACAGTTCTATTTGTCTTATCAGATCCTGTCATGCATTTCTCTCTTTCAGTGAAGGAGGAGAACCACTAAAGACCACTAAAGACCACTCGCCGCGGGGTCCGATAGAGAAAGAACGGGCAAGAGCGGAGAGAGGGAGGTATTTCTTCGGCTGGTTTACGCTGTGTTTATACGCTTGGGTCACGGCCGGGCCACTTTGCTCGTGTGACTTTTGTGTGTGTGTGTGTGTGAGTGAAGTGTGCTCTACTACTTACTTTCAATCAGTAAATCCACTCACATGTCTACGCTCCACTACCGGCTGGAAATCAGTGCACGTATGTTTCCATATTGCCTGCGTGTGTGTGTGTGCTTATATGTGGTATGTGAGACCACAGTGGAAAGAAAAGGTCTAAAATACACATTTTGGTGTTTTTCTTCGCACCCCTGTGAATCTGTCTCAAATAGAAAACTATAATAGGTGTAGCTCTCATTCTTTCTTGTGAAAGTTTCTGTCTTTGTTGTTGAAGTTTGGTTTTGTTAATCCAATGTTCAGATTTGCTGTGGAAAGATGCAACACTGTTTAACTTGATGATGCTAAATTTGCACACATGTTTACATCATTCCCCTGCAGTATCTGGCCATAGGTCGATATAAAAAGCTTGGTATGTGTTTGTGATTTGTTTGTGTCAAAGAGATTAACCTGCCGGCACCTGTTTGATTGGCTTTGGGGTTAATTTTGGTACAGTTGGTGATGAACCAGATTATCAGAATTTACTGCGCAAGTGATCTTTTCCAATTCCGTTTAAAATTTTTCATCGGACGTAAAAAAAAGTCATGTTGCCAATTTACGCGAACCAGCTTGTTGAAATTTGCTTTCTGATGTATGAAAGCAGTGTTCATTAACATAAGGTGCAGAGATCACTTGTCCCGTGGCGTTAGGATCAGTGATTTTATTCTCTGTCATGTTAAGACCGTCTGTACTTGCCAGATCAGGAAACAATAGCTATTCTTATAGCGACTAAATCCACGTCGCTTGAAAAGGTTAATTCCCCCTGACACGCCGCTAATTTCCCTGTCGAGCAACACCTGCGTGTCTGCTGGGACTCTCGTGGCAAATTTCCCGTTCTCTCCCGCTTGTGATTCTCACCCTTCTGGGCAGCTATTCACATTCAAATAGGCTTTCATGGCTTTCAGCGGCAGAATTAGAGTGATATCGTGATTATAGTGAGCGGGCCGGAGTGTCGGCAGCGAGTGTGAGAGGTGAATGGGAGGCGGAGCGGGGAAGAGGAAGAGGTATTGTGGTCTGCTCTAATGGAGGATTTCCTCCTCCTGACTCTCAAGCGTAACATGTGACCTGTCCCGAGGAGGAGTAGAGAGGCCAAGAGAGGAGCATTATGTGGCAGGTTGCTGGGGGGGGGGGCAGAGACTGAGGGGGTTTTGACTTCATAGACTGGCCAGTCAATTGGTCAGACTTCTTTCTTTTCTGATTTGTCTCACTGCTCAGCAACAGATAATATAGCTGTCGGTTGCTTGTATATGTTTACCATACATTTAGAATAACTGTTTGTGCCACAGAGATTCAAAAACGACAGAAGTGTTACAATATGCTGCTTTCTTTACATTTCGACATTTGTAAGGAAAGGTTTAAGCATTTTACCCTTGACATTGGCTTCTTTCCTTAATTCTTTTCCTTTACTTAAAATATAACTGTATATTGATGGTACTATCAGTGTTAGAATGGAAGCAGGTTATTCATCCAAATAGAAAATCAACTTCACATTTTCTTTCATATTATATGGAATCTATCATATTTTAAGTTTTAATAACCCATACATTTACCTCCAACACTTATCTAGATTATTTGGGCAAGTAACTGACAGGCTGATTGATATTAATGGTGATTATTAGCTTTATTTGCACGGAATAATCAAATATAAAATCTGACAATATTGTAGGCTGGTATATTGTATGCAATTAGTTCATTTATGTAACAAAGGATCTCAGAAGCAACCCACGGATAAAGAGAGTGTGTGATAAGAGACCTGGCGAGTGTGTTCAGATCAGTTACCTTCAGGACAATCCCGGTCTCTTGAGGAAACCCTTGACATATTTCTGTCACCTCAACCCACTCACACACACGCCCTGCAACATAACCTGCGTTGCTAAAAGGCACTGAGACTTGTGGCCTGCAACACTAAAAAAAGATGTGTGGATATTGTCCGGAGGTTATTCAATATGTGTGTGACTGGTGTGTTAAGCGAACGCTCTCTTAAAACTACATTGGTGTTTTAGTGTAGAAATCTGTGCAATCTCAAGGGGATGAGTGTGTGTGTTTTGGTGAGATTAGCTGGCGCCTTGTGTGTGTGTGAACTGTGAGTGTGTGCTATCTGGAAAAAGAGATCAGAGAGAATGAGTGGCTCTCTGCCAGGTCCACTTGTTGGCGAGCTTTGTTCTGCCAAAGTGCAGACAGGTGAGAAGGCTCAGCGGCGATTGTGAGGGCATCCGCATTCGTCCGGGTTTACACAGAGAAACTGCGTGTTATAAATAAAAAATCCATTATCAATACTACAAACATATCCACACATAAACTTACTGCCTTTTTTCACCAAAGCTAAATACCTCAAAATGAAGATGTTAACTGAGCCTCACACACACACTCATCTGCATTTCACTGAAACACTGCTGTGACCTCTGAGGTTTTAAATACAGCTGCCCGTGCAGATGCCTCGGATATCATGAATGCTGCACAGTGTTGCTAGCCCACACACTTTATCGTCAGGTCACCAATCCGTGCGAGTGAGTGTGTGTGGCCCCTCGACGAGTTTGGGAATAGAGCATATAGGTTACTGGAGGTTCACGAAAGACCCCGGAAGTAGCCACAGGGGCCAAGGGTCAAAGGTGAGGGACACACAGCTCTAGGATTATACTGTAACGTACAAGGCCAGGGCCGCAAATGTCATGGTAACGCCGCCCATTATATCTGCGTGTGTGCCTGTGTGTGGGGCTCTCTGGGTGCTAAATTGGATTACTGTGGTTTCACTGGCAACCTAAGCAAAAGCCTCTCTCAAACAGTCTTAAGTTGGTGACCACAATGGGCTTTAAAAATGCCTCTCGCAGTCCAAATAAACAAACCCAAGCTCAGTAAACAGAAAAAAACCATCATACACATAATCGCTGTTTAGGAAACATCATATAATCGCCCGCAACGAGCACTGACACATACGCACGGCAATACAGATGTTTGGCCCAAGATATTGGCTCTTTGTGTCCACGAGCTGCTGATGTGTCTCACACATGTACAAAGTTCACAAACACACAAACAGACACACACACAGGAGTGGCTGAGGTCAGCAGAGTGGCGCACAGAGTGAATCCCTGTCCCTTTTCCCCCCTCTGTGTGAATGCTGCGGCAACCGGGGGGCCGCTGGCTGAAACATGTGCTTACTCAGAGAGATTTTATTCATGGGAATAAATGCCTTTTTACACACAGGCATCTGTTGGGACACTCTCTGGGGGGACTTTAACCGGCAGGCACCTGTGAGGGCAGCCTCTGAATGAGGGGCTCATACCTGCCCGCTGCCGGTATTGCTGTTGGCTTTGCGAGCACGTTTTGAGGAGACATTCGTGGATTGTTTTTGTCGGAAATCAACTTTGCTCCACATGAGCGTCGTGCACGGGAGGCCAGAGGATATTTATAATGTGTTTTAAAAAGATCAGTTACAACTCATCAAGACATTCCTAATGCTTGGCCACACTCAGTTTGAAAGAGGAGGACGAGCGCTCAGCTGCTCCAGTGAGGGGAAATTCGAGCAGTGCCCAGGGGCCAGATCAGGCTATTTGGCCGGTCGGTTGGGCGTTCCTCTGTTGATGCCATAATGGCGTTATTACCCCCTGGGACAAAAGCCGGGCTGCAGTGAAGAGGGCTGTGGAGTCTTTTGAAACCTGACGCCTCTGTCTGGATAGTACTCCTACATTTGACTTACTACATTTTTCCCCCTCTTGCAGTCCTTACGCTCCTTCATTCCTTCCGTCTCTTTGCTCATCAGGCGACGCAGAGTTATCTGAGGACAATAGGTGTTAAACTGGAGCCACGGTGTGAATATTCTGCACAATGTTTTAGCAACAGCGCAGAGAGCCTCTTCTGCTCGCCCCTCCTCTTTGTATGTAAACAGGATAGGGCTCAATGGCTGCAGCACAGATAAGGCCTGGGCCAATATAGATGCTGAGCTGATTGCTGCACAGCGCTGGCCGCAGCACAGCAGATAAGCGCTAGCGGCCCGCAATCTGGCCAACAATGCCACTCAAAAGCAGCAACGGTTGTAAACTACTGACAGATAATCAAGCGGCCTTGAGCGCCCGGAGAGGAGCTCCCCTCACTCTCTCATCTCCACCTCATTCACTTTTTTTTCCTCCTCTCCCTCCCCATTTCATCCCTCTGTCTGCCGCGGGCCTATTGGTCCTCGTTAACGGAACAAAGAGAGCCCGAGATGCATCAAAAGGGGCATTGTTCTCAGCGAAACAGTGAAAACTCCCCGACCACCCCCCCATCCCCATCTGTGGATGGGCACAGCATGCACACACACAAATACAGAGGATTGTAGTGGGTAGTGTAGTAAGAGAAAGTGACAGACAGAGAGGCCCGTGTAACAGCAGGGAGGAGGCCCGGCCCGGGACAGTGGGCCGACAAGAGAGACGTAATGAGGCCTGCAGCTCTCATAATGAAGCACTGCTGTATAAGATCATCTGCTGCCTCTGCTCTCATTTACATTAAATGTGCCCACAGCCACCCAGCCGGGGGGCGGTGCATCTCACAACCGTGAGCAAACAGACATCACGGCAAGAGAAAACCCCTGCGTTCTCATTTCCACAGGCGTAATGGACAATCAAATGTTTATGAAAGAGCTCCAAGCCCACACACAGAATCCCACATAATGTTCATTTACAACGCGCTGAGAACGCTTAAAAAACACACGCAGGAATCACTGCTAACAAAAGTTTATGGTTGGGTCCTGCCCAGTAATCCTGATTTATCTAAATAAGCAGTTTGAGGGTGTTTACCTGTGAGGGATATAATCAAGAGAGAGAATGGAGAAAGAGACTTTAAAGGCAGGGGCTTTAACTAACTATTGTTTTAAAAAGTGCAAAAAGACATCTGCTGTTCTATTGTCAAAAGCTGAGTTGTTTTATTGTGACATTGTGACAAGTCTACTTGGATGAAAATGGCTTAACGCGTGTGCTTTCTCCACCAGCACAAAGAGACATGATCACATTAGTCAACCTGGTGCCCTCGGCGTGCCCAAGGGAATCATATGGGACACGAAAGAGCCACAGATGCCTCGCAAATGCTACCCACACACACACTGCAAACAGAAGTGTACACATGCGGAGACAGATTCGCCCTCTGGGACGTAGAGTCCATCTAATGACAGCTCTGGGCTCGCTCTCTCTCTCTGTGTCTCCCTCATAAAGCCTTCAGGACACACACACACATGTCCACGCACACACCCACACACCTCTAATAGCAGCCCTGTGCAGACACACGCCCTGGGGGTTTGTCATTTCACTCCTGCACCAGCAGAAACCAGCCACACGTCACAATGATGGGATATAACGCTCCACACACACACACACAGTCTGGCCGCAAAACCACCTCGGCTCTCCATTGCGACACATACAAAAACATACATTTACACAAAAATGCACATTTCCATACATCGCACGCATTCCTGGGAGCACCAGCCGCCCCACAGCCACATCTGCTATTGCGAACATCTGCAGATTATCTGTTGCTGCGACGCTCTCGTGCCAGAGGACGCTCCTCACCTTCCGAACAAGCCTGACCTCGCCTCGTCCTGCAGCCGTAACTCACACACACACACACGCCACAAACCCACTGCAGGGCTCTCTCTACAGCCACAGGTCAACACAGACCTAGTGATGTAATCATAATGTAAATACCAACACACATCAATGCTCACGTCGGAATGGAATCTGAGGGTTGATACAAGTCCGCGAGGGTCGGCGCCGAGCCTGAAGGCGTGTGTGAGCTATCCAGGAAATGTCACAGAAAGACAGCGTTCGATATGATTGTATTTTCTACCTGACCTTTGACCTTGTATGCCAAACAGAAAAATGGACTGGCAGGGAGCATCAACAGTGGGACTTTCAGTTTTTCTTTTCGGCACATGAACATGTTTCTGCTGGCTGCTTGACAGGTAAGAGCGGCAGCACAGGGGGGGGGATCAATCCTGAGAGCCGCGTCACTGCAGCTTGACAGCGCCGGCACCGAGGAGAAATCACAGCTTTGTATATCGGCTGTTACAGCATCAGCATGATGTTTTCTTTCTAGCTCGCCCCACGTCTTGATCTCTTTCGTGCACCTTTAACGTGGAGCCAGGTAATCCCAGCGCCTCTCATCTTTAGTCAGCTCTTGCGTCTTGCAGAGCCGCTGAGAATAATTGACCTCAGATTAAGGTCAACAGCTTTGGACGTGAGCCTGTGTTTGCGTAGGCCCTGTGTTTGTGTGTGTGAGCCTGAAGCATACTGTGTGATCACAGCAAAGCACTTGTCGTGCGGCAAAAAAAACAAAAAACCTGCTAATTTCTTAGTTTCTGCTTCTTTTTTTAGTTGCCAGGTCAAGGTGAGGGATAAGACTCTCCATAGGTAAAAACAAAGATGAGGTAAAGCAGAGGGGGAGCAAGCAGAGAAGAAAAGGGGGAAAGGAAGGATGGAAATGGGCTGCGAAGCAAAAAAAAAAGAAAGACAGGATTTCATTTCTCAACCACACCTACCTCCGACCGACACTACCTTTCCGCTTCCCACCCTTTCCTGAGTTCGGCTATACATACACACAAGCGTCGTGCCCCCCAGTTCACTCACTCACTCGCAAAATTACACCAGATGTCACATCAAGAGGCTCTGGCCACACCACTACATAGCCAGATGAAGAATTTGAGAAATTCTGGAAAATATTTGTAGAGCGGCTCAGGATTGAAGTGACTGAGGGGCTGGAGAGGTAGAGGTTAAAACTCTCCAGCTTTAATGAGGGGCCGTGGGACTGACTGCTGTAATGCTATAGCGGCTAATGGGAGGGGTAGAGCCGGGACGTAGCCATATAGGGTTAATGCTCCTGGACCAGTTATGAAGCCGGTTCCCAGTCAAGGCCAAAGGGTTGCTCTCCTCTCTGCGGGTGATAACAATCCCTGTCTTGTTGGTGATGGAAAAAATGTGTCACTGAACACCTAACTGTCGAAGAGATAAAACAGATAGCGAGAAAACTGAGATGGTGATGAAGAAAGGCTTTTTTGTCACCGTAGATGAACTTTTCAGATATAAAGGTGGTCTCTCGTGGACTGAACGCTATATTAGTTTACTACTGAAGGGCTTTCATCCCTGCGGTTGTAAGCCAGCAAGTCACTCACTCACACAATGCATAATCTCCTTTACATTGTGTAAAACTTAATCGGGGTTTAGGTGGCTACTTTTAGAGACGTTTTTCCACGAAAGCTGAAGTAGCAACACCAGCACCAGCACCAGCAGCTGCGGCGGAAAGTGTTGTCACATTAAACACCCGCCTTGCCCTGAGTGACAGTGGACCGGAGATGGACACTCTGCGTGTATGCGAGACAGGCGAAGGGAGAAGAATGAAAGTGCGGTCTGCCGAGTGTATTTATAGTGCAGTGTTTGCCTGCGCTGCTTATAGCGCTGCTAAATCAACTCTGCTCCTCATAAAAGAGGAATCTGAGCCAAAGTGAAATCAGCAGATGATGCTCGGGCCGCGCTGCCAAAAGTCAAACTCCTGTGGCCCGCGTGCGTGTCCTGGTCCTGCTGTGTTTATGCATCATTAGCCTTCATTACCAGAAGCAACGGAGGTCAAGACACCTTTTCTTTCTCTTTTTCTGTGTGTATGCATGTTTGGGTGCGTACCCATATGTTTGATTATGGATGGTCTCAGATGTGTTTTTTTAAATGCAAATATTATTATTATGTGCCCGAGGGTGTGTGACCGCAGGGGAGGAGCGCCAATGTATGCAAAGGTGTCACTGCACGGTCTGTGTCGCACCAGCTGGCGCATAGGAACTAATTAAAGGTAACGAGATATGAATGCATTAAATATTATAATGGTGTGCACTGTCCCCCTCACACACACACACTGACACACACACACATGAACAAAGGGCATTCAAGATCACACATTCTTCTGAGCCCTCAACACACCCGCATTCCTCATTTCAGGACCCCCTGATAACCCCCTCCCTCCCCTTTCTCTTGGTCTTTCTCCTTCCCCCTTTTAACCCCCTCCACCCACAGACAACCCTCCCTCCCACCCCCCAAAGTGCACTGCCCCAAACCACCAAAGTGGGCCAACCAATCATCACGGGGGCGGCCAGATTGTGTTTAGCATGACAAAGGAGAAATGTGTGTGTGTTTATCTGCATGTTTACATGCAATTGTGCATGTGCGCTCCACTTACACGCTAAGAGGATCCTACTGTAGAGCTGTTTTACAGGCAGAGGAAGTTGGGTTTGTGCAGGAAATTTGCTCCACATGCACTCAAAGCTCATCTACATTTATATGGGCGCAGATGAAACGGCACATCTGTCTGAGGTTCTTTAAAAAGAAAAACCATCATAAACCCACTGGAAAGAAAATACTTTTTTTCTATCGGGCAGATCTGCATCTCCCGCACTTAGAGAGAAGTTAATCTACACCATTTGTAACATCCAGGGCCAATAAAGTTGTGCTCCTGTGTGGCAGTGCCGCTTGCTTTACTGCCGTTGTTGATGCTTCACTTTTTCCATGTGGGGCCCGTGGGTCCTGCTGCCCACCTGCTCTTCTGACACCCGCTCAGCCACGGGTCCCGCTTCTCCCATCTCTCTCTCTCTGCTAGATTGGCGAGGCATTCCCCTGCCACAACACATGCTTAAGCAATTATTCCACGCATTCCCCCGGACAGAAAAGACGGCCAGATAGAGAGCTATAGACCCTCGAAAGGGGGGAGCAAGCGAGAGAGAGAAAGCAATTTGAAGTGGAGTGATCAGGGGCAGCTGGCCAGGGATTTGCGGGGCTCTGGGAGAGAATGTGTAGAAGTGAAGCACAACTCCCATAATCCTTTTCTAAAAGAGAAAGGGAAGAAGGGGGTGGGCTGGGGTAGGGGGCTACTGGGAGTGAAGAGAAGTAAAAAGGACCGGGCTACAGTGACAACGGCCAAAAACACTATCAAAGTGTGCGAGTGAAAGAGAAAGAGGGGGAGAGAATCTGGATGGGACACTCGCAGCATAACAAGTTAGAACCAGCAAACTCCAGACACACACACACATTGCCTGTTTACAGCCAGTGACACTTTCAGCATCCACACATCAATACTGTAATTAGACTTCGATTTCTCCTCTGGATGGAATGGCACCTCTGCATCTTTTAGGGGTCACATGAACCAGGTTTATGGGGGGGCAAAAAAGAGATGTATGTGCGTGTTGGAGGAGAGAAAGGAGGGGGGGGGGGGGGNNNGGGGTCACAAGCTATTTTAAGGCCAGTAAAAGGGCAGGTCACAACACTTCAAAACATTTATGCCCCCCAGGCATGTCGACAGGAAGCATAAACCCATCGGTCAGACTGATGCTGAGTGGACTTCGAAATGATCGACATATAATGATGACAACATGTTTAACTGAGGCTGAGCCACGCGCGACTGTGTCTCGTGTGTGTGTGTGTCCACACACGTGTATCGAGAGATCAATTTGCTTTTTAGACCACTTTATTCCACATTTATGACCTTGTCAGTGGATCAACATAGCGCGGCAGAAGTGCTGCGCTGGGGGGGGGGTGGGGGGGTCAGTGTTTTTGTTCTCCGGCGTGGCGTGGCGTGGCGTGGCGTGTTGGAGCCGGCCGATAAGAGGGATGAAGCTGTCTTGTGGCCGTAGATAACAATAGTTTAAAAACGATCAGCTCTTTATTGCCAGCCATTAGAAAGCGCGGGCTAGGGTTCCGTTATTTATGGCAGCGGCTTGCAAACGACGCGCAAATAATCTGACATCTTGTAACTTTTATACGGATTTCTCAAAATCAGCAAAAAAAAACAAACCCTAAAATTCTAAATAAAACTAAATGGCTTTGTATAAACTTACCAAGAAGTAGGCAGAAGATGTCCAGTGCTACGAGGAGCTTCTTCTTGCTGTTGTCAACACCATTGTTGTTATTTAATGTAGAGGTTCCTCCGTTTCTTGTCTCTTGTGCCATCGCTTTCTCATACATGTACTTTTGCATTGGAGAACTCCCCGTCTCAGCTCCAAATCCCACGCCACGCGGTAGGTAGGTACGCAGGCAGGCACGATGAAACTCTTGTCAAGCTCTCAAAAAGTCCTTAAGACGAAATGTCACGCAACCCTACAGGGGGGAACAGCACTTCCCCCGAAAATCGCGCGGGTCTTGTTCAAAGTTTCGGTTCTGTCGACTTGTCGTATTTCAGTTTAAAAGTAATATGTGGTTGTCAAAAAAAAAGAAGACATAAACGATGAGCTTTCAGTGCAGCCGCGCCACGGGAGAAAAGTTGTCTGCGCTCGAAATGAATGGAAAGCCCGCTCCCCTTTATCGAACCTGCTTCAAAGACTTGGAGTGACTGAGAATTGCGCTCATCAACACTCGCTCTTGTTGTATCAATCCTTCCTCTCCTCCTCCCCCTGTTCTTCAAGCTCCCCCGGCAGCTTCAAGGCTCAGCCCTCTTCCCTCCGCTAGCGGTGGGTGATCACCTCTATTCCAGCATGGAAAACTTTCTGGAGACTGGCTCTGCAGGGAAGCGCGGGTCCACAGCGACACCAGCGGTTACGGGCGGAACTGCGTGCGCACTGGAGTAGACGCGGTCGGACCCGCGGAGTAGTTATTGTATTATTTTCAATTTCAAAAAAATCATAATAAATCATAAAAATAAATAAATCATACACAATATAAGTACACAAGTCATAAAAGACAAACCCAACATAGCACATACTTCATTTGGTGATCAGCACCATTGTGCAAAAAAGCGACGGCAATTACTGCAAAGTGCAAATGCATATAAAGTGCTGCTGCTTCCTACAAAAGTGCTAATGCATGCATATAGTATATCAAAGTGCTGTGAAAAGCAAACTATTTCACACTGCCCTATTGCACATTACTCTTAGGAGTCTCTTAAATGTCACAAAGGAAGATTCTCTGACTGAGAGTGGTAGGCTATTCTAGAGCTTGCTACCTTCAAACGACATTACATTTTGACCTATTGCGGTCCGCCTAAAAGGAACTTCACAGGTGGCTCGTGTTTTTCTCATTGTATTAGTTCTTTGATTATCATTTAGTGGTGTTGGTGCAAATCCATGTAACACTTTAAAAATCATGCAGACAATTTTGAATATTAAGTTTTCAAAACTGAAAAAATTATATTTTGAAAGGATGTTACAATGGTGATAATGGAAAGGTTTTTTATCAAGGATCTTTAAGGCTCGTTTGTACAGCTCCTCCATAGGTTTAAGATTTATTGCTCCAGTAAATGGCCAGCACGTGATACAGTATTCGATGTGCGAGAGAATCACAGAATGCAAGAAGGTTAAGGCGGCTTCCTCATCAGAGAAGCTCTTATATGTTTGAAGTTGTACAGATTAAATTTGACAGTTTTGGATATCTTTGTGATGTGACTCTTGAAGGATAGTGAGGAGTCCAGAACAACCCCGAGATACTTAAACTCATCAACAATATGTAGCTCTTCTTCGATGACGATGTTGGAATGTAGTGGTTTTATGTGATGTTTTGAGAATATGATGCAGTTTTCTTAGTATTCAGTAACAGTGAGTTACTTGTCAACCATGACTGAATCTGAGTGGTTGCTTGTGAGAGAATAGCAGCCACTCCCACATTTTTTGCAGGTGTAAAGATAACAGCATCGTCGGCGTACATTTGGACATTGATATTATGACAAACATTGGGTAGGTCGTTAACATACAAGGAGAATAAAATCGGTCCGAGGGCCGAACCTTGAGGGACCCCAGCAGAGCACTCTTAGATCTAAAAATACAGCAACATTATTTTGATCTAAGAAGCACTTCGTTTTTTCTAAGAAAACAGAAGTAGCTGTCTCAGTTGAATGGTTGGCCCGGAATCCAAATTGCATAGAATGCAATATGTTTCGGCTGATTTTTAGATGATGAATGAGTTGTTTGGCTATACATTTTTCTGCAATTTTAGATATAATTGGAAGGATGCTGATCCGTCGATAGTTATTCATGTCAGTTTTATCCACAGATTTGAAAATTGGGTGGCCACCTTCCAAGCTTCAGGAACGATAGAATATTTAATAGACAAGTTAACTGGGTGTGAAATCGGGCGTATCAAGGATTCTTTGTACTTCTTCAAAAAGTTGGAGTCAATTCCATAGTTATCTTTAGCTTTAGACATTTTTAAAGAGCTTATGATATTTGCCACTTCTGCTTCAGTGATGTCTTGTATAGAGAAAACAGCGTGTGCATGGTCTACAGGGCAGAGATCATTGACTGGAGAAGAGAAGAGTTGACATATTATTTGGACAGAATTGATAAAAAACAGATTAAGCTCAGAAGCTATCATCCTCAGATTTTTCAGTTGATTTTTTATTTTGATTTCAAGATCATTCTTGTCTTTTGTATTTGTTCTGCCAGTTAATTTGTTTATGTTTTGCCAGATCATTTTACCATTCCCCTTAGCGTTCTCTATCATAGTCACAAAGAACTTAGCTTTTGCCTTTCTCAGGGCTTGGGTTGCTTTATTTCTTGCAGATGTAAATTGTAGTCTGTGTAAAGCTAGTCTAGTCTCTCAGTTTCATTAGCTATTATTTAAGTCAGTACCTTTCCCATGTTTGAAAAGTTTGTCAAGAGTTGTTTGTGCCTGATAAATAAATGTAATGCAAAATACTGAGGTCAACAAGTTATGTAGAGGGTATACCAAGATAATACTAATGGTAGTAAAAACAGATATATGCATTGATAATTTACTGCATCCGTATTCGATGATTTCTAAAGTTAATTTCTATTCAAAA
>CAESWR010000154.1:238376-257414 GCA_903171835.1 Mullus surmuletus | reverse complement strand
TTTCCCCCCTCGTCTGCCGGTTAAACCCTGCTCACGGACGCAAACTTTCAGCCGAGAAGCCAACACGGGGTCTAATTTCAGTTTTCTTAGCTAGTTAGTGACCTTGTGAGCTTCAGCGTCAACTCCATTATCACCTCGGCGGTTTTTGCGGTGCGCAGTTTGAGGGATGCAAATTCATTTATGAGTTTCACACTCCCCCCTAAGCCCAGACTGCCTTGCTTAACGGCTTTAAATGTGCTCAGTTGAAAATGACGTGTTTAAGCAAGAACTAGAACCAAACACATCTGCTCCTAGCTTAATCACAAATAAGCTCTGGCATTTGCGCTTTTAATGCAAATGATATTATGCTGGCAGTGTAGCTGTCAGGGCTGCTAATGAGAGTATTGATGTGGGCTCAGAGCCTCATGCAGCCAGCCAGGCAGACAGCTCCAGCACGGTAAACAATGAGGAGGTCAGAAAATAAGGGCTCGTTTACTGCTAGAAATACACATTGAAATATGATTCCTTCAGTGTCACCAAACCTGCTATGCAACAGGTCCCTGAATCAAACCAGAACCCCGTGTTGCTTGTGTTTAATCTGCTCTTTCTATCACCGGCACGCTGCCTCTGCCTCACATCCGTATTCCCTCTCTTCTAACAGTCGGCGAGCATCAGTTGACGGGCCACAAAGTGGCTGTGAAGATCCTGAACAGACAGAAAATCCGCAGCCTCGATGTCGTGGGGAAAATCAAGCGAGAGATCCAGAATCTCAAGCTGTTCAGGCACCCGCACATCATCAAGTTGTAAGTGGAGAGAGACGAGGTGTTCCTGAAGAGATAGCTGAGTTGTGTTCAGGCGGTGACTGTGGAGGGGAGGGGTTGCTTGTTTGTTTACTACCACAGCACTGCACTGAGCATGCCCATGGACACACGCACAGGTGCTGGTCAGATCTCTGGTCAGTAAATCTCCACTTAAGATGACAGAAGCTGTCTCGTCTTTTCTTTTTTTCCTCCTCGTTTGACCTTGTGTGTGTTCTTGGTGTTCTCCTTCTGGCCTGTTTCTCCTTGTCAGCCCTACGCCTCTGCGTCTCTCCCTCAACAGTCTGCGTGTTATTTTTAGGACCACAGTTCCACTGTCACACTGCAAGCTATGGCAGATATGCGTGCTGTCAGGCCGTCGTGGAACACTCGGCCACAGATGTATACATGCAGGTGCAAAAGCACGTCATAATTCACGCACACTTGGTTTTTATAGGCAGCTTCAAGCTCTGGTCCGGCGTGATACATCATTCCTCTTCATAGCATTAAATTTAAGTGAATTGGAATAAATGCTCATCGCTTACATTTCCCCAAAGTTTTCTTAGCACATAAATAACAGAAAAGGAAAGAGATTGTTTTGGTCTGTTTTTATTTCTCCCAGTGGTGGTGCCGGCAGCGTTGCTCTACACCCACCCGGGCTGACAGGAGTGAAGCAGATTGTGATTAAGTGCAGAGTCTCTCGCAGTCAGCCATTCTTGAGAATGGGCCCCTGCATTTAGATCAACCTGACCTTTGTAAATCAGAAAACAAAACTAATGCACGCACTCAACAGTCATATATCACAGCCTTGGTCTCACCTTTTCCCATGTGTTTATGTTGCAAAAGTGTCAGTGCAATGTGTATAAATGAGGTTTGTAAATATCAGATTTAGCCTATTACAAATATTTTTTTGTGAGTTCGGATGTAAACTTGGCTAAAGGGTGACCGCACATCAATGCGAATCATGCAAATGTGTGTTTATCTTGCAGGTACCAGGTGATAAGCACGCCCACGGATTTCTTTATGGTTATGGAATATGTGTCTGGAGGGGAGCTCTTTGACTACATCTGCAAACATGGACGGGTAACATTTCTTTCCTATTAACATACTTAAACTGCTGCCCAAATTGGATGTGACTTTATAATCTGTAACACACTGCTAGTGTGTATTACTACCTTTGCTCTTTGCCTACCTTGATTTCCCTCCTGACACATACACTCTGCTGCCACATGTTTTCTTTTGATGGTTAAGAAATTATGTGACGGTTGTCATGGCACATTTAGCGTGTGGGATCTTTTAGTTATACTCATTAAAGGCATCAAATGCTTCCTTTTTGCTGCTCATTTTTTACATGTTATGTATGAAATTCATTTCTCCCCTGCTTATCACCCACTGCAAATTGCGGACTGATATTTATTGGTCATGAGTCATGAGAATGTTTGACAGCAGTGTTCCCACACGCCATCACCACTACACCGTTATTACTGAGCGCTTCAAATTATCAATTTAAAACCCATTGCTTTAAGTGTTCACTGCTAATGTTTTCTGTTAGTGTTAAAGCTTATAGCAAAGCAAGGTCTCCCACGCTGACAGACACACAGCTGCCCTTTGTTTTGAATAAAACAATCATGTTTGGGCATGATGGGGGATCTGAGACGTAACAGCTTTAAGACCCCACCCAAACAAGATAGATTTGCTCTGGCACAAACTTCCCACAACTTTTTTTGTATTTTTTCCATAAGTGTCTCTGAGAGAAACAGAGTTCAGCCGCAGCTCACGTGTGTCCCCTCATTTTGTGTTTTTCAGGTGGAGGACACGGAGGCTCGCCGTCTTTTCCAGCAAATCATCTCAGCTGTGGACTACTGCCACAGACACATGGTGGTCCACAGGGACCTCAAACCGGAGAATGTCCTGCTGGACGCCAGCAAGAACGCCAAGATCGCAGACTTTGGTAGGATTTTAATGAGAGGTGCTGCAGCTTGACGTATGGTGGCAGAGAGATATTTTGCAGGAAATTAAAAATCATGCCTCTAAAGCTCATTATTCAATGGGAATATTTCTCATCAAATACATTTTAGCATTTAGTCCACGCTGATTTGTTAAAACTGATGCAACATGACCAGAGAAATATTTTTAAAAACACATGAAGGCCCCTGCGCACAGCGGGGTGTGTGGGGTGGAGGGGGGGGGGGTTTCCCTTAGCAACGGGCAGGTCTCATATCAATTCTGGCAGGAAGCCTAGAGGCCCGGTGTTATCTGATAGGGAAGGGAATCGGAGGGCGTGCGGGTGAGTTGGTGGGGGGGCATTCAGGGGTGCACAGGAGAAGAGGTGTGCTGGCAGACAGTAATAGATAGTGGTGAGCGGTGAGAAGGGACGTTCAGAGGTGGTGGTGGTGGGGTTAAAAGATAAAGGGAAGGTCATCACATCATAGAGCGTCTGGTGTTTAAGCGTTTGGCCGCAGCTCCGGCAGACACAGGGAGGCTCATCCAATTAGAGGAGCTTTGTGTTTAGAGCTTAGAGCCCTGGCGGGTAAAGGAGGATAAAGATATCAGCCCCGTCCGTTGAGGGTAGCTCTTTCTCCCATCTTGCTCTGAGCCATGTTCAATTTAACCTCTGTGCATCAAACAGATTGAAAGCAAGTCACTTGGCCCGACCTAAGGGGTGAGAATGTGTGTTTTCCTTGTCATTGGCCAACAGGTCTGTCAAACATGATGTCAGACGGGGAGTTCCTGAGGACGAGCTGTGGCTCTCCCAACTATGCTGCTCCAGAGGTTATCTCGGGAAGGTGTGTGTTTGTGTGTGTGTGTAAGAATCCCAGAGAGTGCACATAGTAATGAAATGTTATTTACAATATTACATTAGGCAGGATTTTGCAGGATTTTGACCAAGGTATTTTTGAGTGGATTATATACTGAAGTGCATTTTCAATTTATCCTTCCCAAACAAGCAATGACTTTGATTGATTGAATAATTATCTTATCATTACAAAATTGTGAAAAATTGTGAATTCTGCACAATATTATTAATAAGATGATGAACTGTAAACACACACACATATACATATATACACACACACATTTATTTGTTGAGATGAAGCTGTACTGATTGTTACTGTTAAACTAAAGGAGTAATGAAAACTTCCTGCAGCCACGTTGCACTGACAGTAGTAGCTTAGTGAGTTTGTGTGTGTTTTGGTCCTTCTTACATGATGTCATCACTCTGTCAGATTGTACGCAGGCCCAGAGGTGGACATCTGGAGCTGCGGGGTGATCCTTTATGCTCTGCTCTGCGGGACCCTTCCCTTCGACGACGAGCACGTACCCACACTGTTCAAAAAGATCAGAGGAGGGGTCTTTTACATCCCAGAGTACCTGACTCGCTCGGTGGCCTCACTGCTGATGCTGATGCTGCAGGTGGACCCTCTGAAGAGAGCCACCATTAAAGACATCAGGTAGGCACCACATTTAGTCAGGTTGTGTGACTCTAAACTTTTCCCTTAGCAACACTTAATAGTAGGCTATATACATACAGAAATTGGGTATTTCACAAAACAATTGTCAGTGCATTTTCAGGGTTAAAAATTTGAGTTTAAACATCTGTTATTTTCAAACCAAATTGGCTCAGTAGCTGAAACAGTTCTATCTCTCAGAGCTATTTTCATTTTATATTATAGATTCTTTTCTTTTTTCCTTCACATTCATATTTCCATTCTAATCACACTTGGGCAAGTTCCCCTATGTGAAGTGCTGTTGCATATACAGAATACTGTTTTCTGTGTTAAACTGTAAATGTCACACCACATGACTTTGTGATGTAAATCAACACTAGCTTTGTTCAAAGCAAAACATGAGCTTTGGTTGAACTGACTGATTGTCCTCTTCTCCATCAGGGAACATGAGTGGTTTAAGCAAGACCTGCCGGGCTACTTGTTCCCCGAGGACCCCTCATACGATGCAACGGTTCTTGATGAGGAGGCCGTCAGAGAAGTGTGTGAGAAGTTTGAATGCACAGAGTCCGAGGTTGTTTCCAGTCTCTACAGCGGGGATCCTCAGGTAGTTGAATGACACTCTTTAAACATGCGAGAAAGATTAGTTGCCGTATTTCTTGTTATCGTAGTTGTAATATTTACTATTAGTATATACTCACAGGATTACATTACATGCTTCTATTGGATCATGGAGCTTGTGTGCACTGTTAATCACTATTCAGTTAAGATATCAAGTTTAACACTGATGACATTTCTCTTTTTGTCTTTCTTCCGTCCAAGCAGGATCAGCTGGCAGTAGCCTACCACCTTATTATAGACAACCGTCGTATCATGACCCAGGCCAGTGAGTTCTACTTGGCCTCCAGTCCTCCTCAGGGCTCCTTCATAGAGGAGGGCATGCCGCTGCCCCCGGGGGTCAAACCCCACCCAGAGAGGATGCCTCCGCTGTTGGCTGACAGCCCCAAAGCCCGTTGTCCCCTGGACGCTCTCAACACCACCCGACCCAAACCCCTGGCGGTGAAGAAAGCCAAGTGGCACCTGGGAATCCGGAGCCAGAGCCGACCCTATGATATCATGGCTGAAGTGTATAGGGCAATGAAGCAGCTCAGCTTTGACTGGAAGGTAACAGCCTTTTCCTCACACACACCTAGACTCCTAGACAGGCTTACCATTTGACCTGTTTGCGTGGTGCAGGTGGTGAACCCGTACCATCTGCGAGTGCGGAGGAAGAACCCAGTGACAGGCAACCTGGTGAAAATGAGCCTGCAGCTCTACCAGGTTGACAACAGATCCTACCTCCTCGACTTCAAGAGCATCGACGGTAGGAAATAAGCACGATCGATTTCAAAACAACCCTAGTAGGAGTTATATTAAACTCATCAGACTTGAAAAGCTGAAATACACTGAAAGGGAAGAGAATAGCTGAAGTTCAGGTCAGCACACAACACCTCTTTTAGAGGGTGCAAAGAGCAGTATATATTAAGCAATCAAATGAAGCCCCTTACATAGGTTAGTTTCTTACATAGATTAGTTTTATGTGTCATGGCCGTGGTATATATTTTTGTATTTGGCACACATTAAAATGCCATGGTACAATGCAAAGATCTATCACAATGCCATGCAAAAAAAATCATCCCAAAATTCTGGCAATCCCTTTCAACATGATCATTTTGACTTATTTCATGAACCCATTTACACTCATTTACGTGCAGTGTTGATAATGAAGCAGAAGATGTTGAGCAAAAAGCTGAGTATAAACACTGCTGCTACTGCTCTCAGATGACATCATCGAGGCGGTGGGCTTCAAATCAGGCTCGTCCACTCCTCAGAGGTCGGGCTCCACCGCCGGCCTCCACAGACCCAGACTAAGCATCGACTCTGCGAGCCTGGCCATGGATCTGCCCCAGCTCAGCTCCTCCCTCCCAGGGTCCCTGTCCGGTAGCACGCCCCTCCTCACCCCACGCCAGGGATCACACACCATGGACTTCTTTGAAATGTGTGCTAGCTTGATCACCACGCTGGCACGCTGAGACCCAGCGTCTCTTCACCTCATTGCAACCTCAAAATCAGTGAGTTTATTTAAGCCCGTGGCAGATCTGGGGTGTACGCAGTGTTGGTGTGGGGAGAGACTTCCTCTTTCTGTCTCCTCCTCCTTCTCTCTGTCCTGTTGGACAGGAAGGGTGAATGGAAGCCTGATAGCCAATGCCTGTCAGGTGTTTGCCTCTAATGCAGGGGAAAGAAAGAGGAAGTGCCCATCAGACAGTCAGATTAATAGCTTTTTTTTTTAGCACCATCTTTAGGTCAGGGCTTTAATGTTAAAAACGTCAGGTGGCAGTCTCTGCAAACTGATCCCCAGTGGAGGCCACGGGGGCGACTGAGTTTTCAGTAGCGTCAGAGTTAGAAAGGTCAAGTTCACTGTTACTCCTCCCATAAATACCCTCTCTCTATTATCAACTGCTGAAATGTCATCATCTGCCATGACACCGTGTGGCAGGACATCCTGCTGAGTTTGGCCAGACACTGATCAAAGGTCAGTTGTGCATCTTGTCTCATATTGTGATAATACTACAGATTTGATTTAAATTGGGGTAGAATCTGTACCTGGGGGAGCTTTACCACATAGAAGATTTTATTTCAGGTTTTATATTGTTTGTAAAGAAACAGTTTTTGTTATCCATGTATATTATATTTATATTACTATCCTATTACATAGCCGAAGACAGAGACATACCAAATATCAAACTTTATACATCAAATGGAAGATTATCATTTAGATGTCAGATACATATTTATTTTTGAGAGATTGTTTTTTTTAGGCACTGTAGTTACATGATTTAAATACTGCATCAGTGTAGTTTTTTTCTGTTTTTAAATAGATTGTAGATGATTAATGAGCCTAGAGAGACAGCAGGATCATAGAGCGATAATACTCCGCATGGTAGTGACTGTGTGCTGTGTTTGATATGAATCACAGATACACACCGTCTCATGTGCAAAAGCCAAATTATCTGATCTTTCTTTGCAGAGCAAAGGACTATCCAGATGTGTTTTGGAGACACTATGCACACCACAACTTACATATCACAGCAATTTATTTCCCCCAACGTTGACTTGCATGCTTGATAACTGTCGAAAATATGCAACGCAGACGTGCACACAAAGCCCACTTGCACCTGATTCGGGTTCTTAACAAACGACAAGCCCAACAACTGTTAATATGCAGCCGGTCAGCCATGCGTGTACGGAATATAATTAAAAAGAGCACGCGGCCTGGTGGCATTAAAAGGACAGACATAGCAGTCTGTCACATATGCAGTAAACTGAGCGAAGGCAAGAAGCGGTGCCACACATGTTTTTTAGTCACAAAGCCCGTACAATGTGGAAAAATAATGAAAAATGTCCATCAGAATTAATCAAGAGGCCTCTAATTTATTTGCTTAGGTCAACGGTTGAAAGTAGATTTACATTTGGATTAATTTATGTATTTATTTGAATTTTATAGCTTAATGGATCAGCTAATTTGTTCCACAATGATAACATAATAAGAGTACAGAGAGTGGGGGTGGGGGGATGGGTGGCGGATCCATGTGAGGCGGTGTTTATCTGCTGCAAGACAAAAAAAGAAGCCACTGAAACCTTTCTCCAGTTGCCTTAAAAAATGCAACGCAGTAATGGTGCATATGTACATGGAGAGCGAACGCGTGAGCCAGTGTGTGTGATGGTGATGAGACAGTGTGTCGTGTGGTTGTCTTGCTTTCTTACCGACTCAACATTGTTTTTTTAGGAGGGTCTTTGGGGTTGTTTGAACATCTGCGAGGAGAGAGTGTTGGGGGCTCTCTGCAGATATGCCAGAGGGCCCGATTTTCTGACTGTAGATTCACAAACGTAAACTCGTTATCCTTGCTCTCCACATTTTAGGATGAATATCACAACGTCTCATCGGATCGTATCGTTGTGAGGTTGCGTATAACTGTTGTCATATTTTTTTTTTATACCCGGAATGAATGTAGAGTGAAAGTCGGTGCTGCTCAGATGAATCCTCCCCTTGTCTCTCCACTGGGCTTTGTTCTCTTGCTTTTAAAGCGGTGCTGTTTTGATGGGGAGCACTGGACTGTTGCCTTTCTACTGTTCTCAGTAAAACACGAAGGGATTCGGAGGGAGTGTGTTACTTTCGAGTGCTGTCAGAGAGATGAAATGTTACATAAATTTAACTTTTAAGTCGCTGCAGTCGGATTCAATTTATTTTCACAGGCTTGAGGCATGTGAACGGTTTGATTTATATGACATTGTTATAAAAAAGTGAGGGAACATTGTAATGATTTTGGTTATGTTGGAAGTTCACACGCAACAGTCTGGGCTATTGCTGTTCAAACAAAAAACACAACTGAGTAATCTAACAGAGTAATCTGAACTCAAATGTGAAGTGAGATTGTTTTTTTCTTTTTTTGCAAAGTTCACACAGAATCATCTTTGTTATGCTTGAGATGGATTTGCCTTACATGAGATTTAGGAAAGTTTGTGGGTCAAGAGTGCCGACTGCTTTATCTGCTGAAACCCTTTATTAGATGTATTGTCTTTATGTCCTGTCTGTGTGGTTGTCCTTCCTATCTGTGATGGTACACACAACACACACACCACTTAATATGCTTTGATGTTCTGGAGGAACTACGCCCCCTGCTGCAAGGCACATACAACTGCATACCCCACCATCTACGTTGCTCAGTCAGCCGTCTCTATCTCACTCCATTGCTTTGTCTTAAATGACTCGTCTACTGTGTAGTGAGCTGGTTTTTGGTCACATCAGGATGTTAAGATATTAAGCACTTAATCCTGATTCAGATGCTTCTGACACCAATATTATATGTTGACCAGTGAGGTTCACTATTTTGGAGAAGTTATTTGTGCCCATCTCCTATATAACCAGTATTTATTTGCCAGATGTAGTACTGTACATTACAACTGTGTGCAACCACCAGTGGCATGTTAGTCGTGTAAACTCTGGACACACACATGCCAGACAGCCTAATCCACTGCAGACTTTACGTGTTGTACCAAAGTGAGTATTTTCTATATTCATCTATGGTGGGGTTCTTATGATTAATGTAACCTTAAAATATCCCTGTGTACGTGTGAGTGTGTCTGTGCGTGCACACTGGTTACGAATGTGTATAAGGGTGTGTATGTGTGAAAGCGACAGTGCACTTTGACTGTCTCTCCCTGTCTCTCTGTGTGATTGGGGTTTGGGTTTATCTTGTTATGCACTGCATGATATTGCTGTTATGATTTGCACTTTAATGAGTATTTATTGAAAAAAACAATAAACAAACATATAAAAAGAAGATGTCTGTCAATTTGCATATTTTACACGTACATATGCACACACCCATCACAGGATTATTGTGTTGTTTTTTTCCCCCAGACAATATGCAGCTTAAGATGTCAACAGTATTTTACATGAGCATAACTTCAGGGGATCAAAGCCACCTTGCTTCCTCTTTCTGTAATACTTATTCATCAGCCTGAGGGAAAGACTTATAAGATACAGCGCTCATAAAAAATGGCACCTGCTAGCAATCAACTCCATAAAAAAATGAGAAAAATTAAGTTTCTGGGTGATGTTTCCTCCTGAGTGTGTACCATCAGAGAGCGTGCCACTAGTAGGATGCCCCAGAGTGCCTTTTGTGTATGATATAAGGTTAATTGTTTTGTTAAAACTACAATAGTAAAATCTCAGCATTTAAATAAGAAAAGCCACAATAAGCACCTCTATAATCCATAATGATCTTACTCAAAATGATGGTACAGGTGCAAGTGGGTATATATATAAAAACAACTGGATAACATGGCTGACATCAGATACACATGGTTTTCACAACTAAGGTATCTCATTCACATACAAAGAAGATTAATGGAGTCAGATGAAATCATTTGTGAGATGCAGGTGTACAGAAGCTCTGAAAGGCAAAGCATTCTGGTGATGCATCTGTTTTGAAGAATATAGTCTGAAATCCTGTTAACTGCTTAAATAACTATTACGACAAATAATTGGACAAAAAACAACCTAAATGTATGGATATTTTGAGTCATTATTTTCATATTGCATTTTTGTAACATTAAAAGGAACTTTATATGTTCCGTCTGCTCTGCAGTCATATGAATGCATGAAAGTGATTATATAAAAAAAGAAGCTCCCCCTCCCCCTGTTCTTTCTGCCACATTTTGGTTTTGTTTATCAACTGTAATTTAAAGAGTCTCTGGCGTCACAGTACGAAGCTTCTGCGTCTGCAACAGTTTGTAGATCCATTTGCTGGGAATAGCTCGATCCAGCGCTCAAAAGTCACAAAAGCCGCCAGTCAAAAACCCTCCCCGTCTGTTTTTCACACCGAGTGCTTTAAAGAACAGGACCAGTGCACAAAGAATCCCCTTTGCAGAGACGGCGTACGGCTTGTCGATAAATCCACCTTCTGTTGTGCCTCCAGTGGACCAAAATGCCGATCCGCAAATGCAGTCACCAGGTAAATAAGGTCACAGTCAAGAATGTATGGTCACAGTGGGGGGTGACTGGCAGGGGTCGCAGCGTGAGGGGGAAAAAAATCACTCCACAACAAATCCAGATTCTTCTGCCTGGCTGCTGCCTCTGCTGCTGCAAACAGAGGTGGACATCATGTCAGCCTGAGGAGCGCGCGGTGACGGGCGGCGAGAAAACCCAAGAGATTTGTGTGTACCGTGTTTGTTGAGGGTCACTCCAAGGTCAGATCAGCATACAGGTCAGGAGGAGGTAAAATCAGCAGCTCTGGATTATCAAAATCCATTTCCAGTGTTGGACCTGCCTCAGTCCTGGGGAGGAAAACACACTCACTTAGCTCGCTGAGAGTATTCAAAGATCGCTCAGCCTTTAATTCCACCACCTCCTTGCTCTTCTCTTGCACAGAAATTGCGATATTTGTCATCGCGGCTGCAAACGGGATGACCTCATTACGAAAATGCACATAGCTGAAAAGGCTCATTATGCGAACTTCACTTCCTGGAAGTGGGGGAGTGGATTTTCCATTTGTGCCCTTGTGCAAATACTCTCTCTCATCAACACCTTCGACGACGAAGGTACAGGTTGCACAACATATTTGGCATTTTTGTAATGTGTGCGTGCGTGTGTGCGTGTGTGTTGTACTTACGGCTGAGGTGCTTCTTCCTCCACAATCACAGGACCTGATATGGAACCATAAGTTAGTCTGGCATTTAGAGTTTTAGAAAACAAACTCTAAATGAGCTGGGTGGGTGAATTTCTACGACTAATAATATTCATAAAACACATTTTACGCATATTTGTGTATTTTTTTGATTTTGCAGCGTTTGCTTACTTGTCTCTGGCTCAGTGCTGCTGTGGAAAAGAGTGAAAAGCAAATAATTAAAAGCGAGAACTGATTCTGAATCCCAAGGCGTGTGTTTACGCAACAGGCGCACAGGTTCGTGCTTTCATACCGACCTGGGAGTTGGCTCTACAGGTTTGGGTGCATGGAAAAATGTGGCCAACTTTTGAAGTGCTTCATGTCTTGCTCTAATTAAGAAAAAAACATACACATTCACTGCCTATATTTTTGTACTATGTGCCATTGAAAATAAAGAGAGAAAACTCACTGGACATTGGAGCCGTCCGGACTGAGGTCACTGTGACTGTGCTGGTGGTTTATGCTGAGCTCTTTGTTTCCTTTGAAAATAGACAAGACAATTGAATATACTTCCTTGAGATACAGCGGTATTAGTGTGTAAAAATACTCAGGTCACCAACCCCCTTTTTTTCCCCGTTACACAATTTTGCGGTTTCCTGTTTGCACAAACAAGCAATGAGTCACGAGAAAGTGATTCACCACAGAGATAATTGGGGCCAAGAGGTCAATTAGTCTTTCAATGATGTAGAGACAAGGATAATACACAACCTACATTTAGAAATCATTGTGTCAATAGGTGAACAAAAAAAACCCAGCTTGGTGAGGCTAAGAATGTTTTTCCAGGTCCCGGTCTTCAGACGTGTGCTGGTGTGACTAGTTGACACACATGGGAACATCTCATTCATTCACCTTGACATTTTTATCTAAGATGTGACCCCAGCAGCACGAAGTCTAAAACTGCATGAATACGGTCAACATAAGCTCTGCAAGAGGGTGCATGATGCTATGAATTTTTCCATTTAAAAAATCCATCATCACGTCTGGATGCAAAACAAAAAGTCCATTCTGCATTTAAAACTTTCACCGATTGTAAACCTGCACTGTGAGAAAGACGTCTCCTGTTCCGTTTACACAAGATAGCAGGATCTGCATACCTGCATACAGATACCATACTTGAGATACCTCCTGATATGCAATGTTTCTTTCAGCCTCACTTTTTTTTTTGGGGGGGGGGTGTCAGCCCATGATAATAACATAATGGCTTTGCGATGATAATAATCATATCGTCGCATTCACACTAGATTCCAAACAGCGGTGTTTGTTCAGGTTCTTACCCATATCAGGCATGGAGAGCGTCCTGGTGTGGCCTCTGCGGAAAAAAAACACACCAGAGGGTTTTGGTATTCAGGCAAAATCTGCTGCATAATTTAGTGACAAGTTGGACTGAAGGGGGGGCTTACGATGGAGCCAGAGGGTTGACATTTTCTGTGGGAGAGGACAACGGCTCTTCTTCGTCACCGGTCCACTCACTATCATCTGAGACTGAAAACGTGGACATCAGACTCAAACCTCTGCAAAATATTTATACTGTGATTGTACTTAAGAGTGAGAAAAAACTTACAGCTCCCTGTAGATAGTGGGTAATGATTTGAAGTCCTGAAAGGAAACAAGACAAAACAACATGTTTTGAAATATAATTATTATTATCATTATTAATTATACAAAGTGCTCTACAAGGATGTACATAGAAACACATATATAACACACACAATAGGGGCACTTATGAAATAGGGACACAACATATTCCACCAAGAACAAGCACTGGGTAAGACAGGGGCAGGGGAAAACTCCCTTTTAGGAAGAAACCTAATCATGTATAGTTCACACACACACACACACACACACACCTGCTTCCTGTACTGGTCACTTCCACATCGATAACGTTGCTGTTGGTGTTGCGCGAGATGGCCGCTTTCTTCCCGAGCTCCAGCATTTCCTTGATGTCCAGCTCCACATGGTCCACCCCGACGTAGCCATCTGAAAAAAACCCACCCAGTCACTGACGGGGTCTCCGATCACGGTCGGATGCCGCTCTCATTGTCGCTTACGTACAGCCTTTATTACACTGTTACACTATGTGTGTTTGAGCTCAACATGTTGCAACTAGAAATCTGGATCCAACATGAAAGCCACTTTGTGAAGTGCCTGATTCATCGCTCCTGACTCACAGTTGTTGCTGCTGTCCCTGGCCAGCCATTTCCCTTTGGGGCAGTTGGTGGTACGGATGATGCTGACGGTGTCACCGCTCTTGACGGGCAGGTCGTTCTTCCGCCCCTTCGTCGTCACCGTAACCGTCGCCTGGTACATGGCTTCCTCCTGGCCCGTGATCTAATGAGAAGCAGTTACAGGCGTCAATGCTAGTTTCATCCCGCCTTAATTTGTTCAATGCACGTGCGCTGTGATGTTGCAGGTCTGTTTTTTAAGCGGGTTCATGCAGTTTAGTAGAGTGGCTGTCGAGGAGGGGAGCAGTCCGAGGATCAATCACAACAATGAAGCAATGTTTACACAGATTCCATTTACACCTGAGCTCGCGGCTCGGCTCACCTCTTTCCACATGGAGGAATGAATCCTGACAGGTTTGTATGCCAAGACATATACCCCGCCCTCCCCCACTGCTCCTCTCACCTTCCCTACCACCCGTCTCTGTCAAAACATCACTCACTTTGAATTTCTTCTTCATCTCGTTCTCTTTCTTCTCCCTCTCCTTCTGCTCCTTCTTCTCCTTCTCTTGCTTCTCCTTCAGCTCCTTCTTCTCCTTCTCCAGCCGCTGCTTCTCTTTCTTTTTCAGCTCCTTCTCGTCCGGGCCCTCCGCGCTGGCTTTCTTGTCGCTTCTGCGGAAGAGAGAAAGCGATGCAGCCTCTTTTGATGAGTGTGTTTTTTGACAGCAGGGAGGAAATAAATGCCGGCCGATGCTCTGTTGTCAGTAGCAGTGTGAGTGGGTGTGGGGGGGGTGGGGATGTGTGTGAAAAGGGTCAAAAAACAAGGCCTTACTTGCCAAACCTGATTGTCTTGCTCTTGTCTTCATTCTGTAAACACAAACAAAAAGATAAGGCTTGATCAAGTTGAGAGCACAACCGTGGACAGATATCCCACACTCAGGGCAAAAATACACTTACGGCCTCCTGCGCTGCTTCCGCATACGGGTCTGTGGTAAACACACATGTAGAAGGTTAGGAAGTTTCATCTTAAAGGGTTTCTTTATCTCACAAATTGAGTATTCTCTTATTATCTTCTGTCTGCTAAACACTTCAACCGCACTGGACCATTTTTGGATGAACTATCTATTGAATGCAAATGATCTTTGAGAGCATAAGGCCACACTGCACAATGTACTCTAGGTATAATTAAGTGCAAATTACACACAATTTCTGTCAATAAGCAACAATTATAGATGGAGAAATATAGGTCAATGCAGCCATCATCACTTTATACCCCACTGCAAAGTAAAATTCAAATCTTTCTTGAGCAGCTGACATAATGATCAGAGAATTGAATGAGGAATAAGACTTTTTGTATTACGATGGACCTATTTTGTATGAGGCAAGTCTGATGCCATCTTTGCTCTGGCCTTTCAAAGAGACTAATGTGATGTAAGTGTGAGTTTTTACTCTTTGGTGGTCCTTTGCGTTTCTTGCCCCCGTCATTCTTCCCTTTTTTCTTGGTGGCCGACATGGCGATGTCCTCGTAGACGTTCTCCGTACTCTCGTACACGCCGCTGTCACCTTGGTTTCTGTGCGGAATCGAACGCAAGGAAAAACGGTACATCAATAAATGGCCTTGGGTGTCAAAGAGTGTTCAGAAGCGGCTGAGTGTGTGTCTCTATGTCACCCTGCTGTTGCCGGAGTGTCCGGTGCGATGGGCAAAGAAGGGTCCGGCAGAGCGGGTAGTGGGCTATCTCGGCTGTCGTCTCCCAGCACTGGTGCCCCTTGCACTTCAGCTCCAGGAGCAGTTATACTATTGCTGTAGAGCTCTGGAGGGTCCTGACCATCTGGGGTTTCCGGACCAGCGTGCTCTCCATTCACCCACTCAGATGCCGGCAGCTCCAGGGAGTGGGCGTCCGAGGGCACGTCGTCAAACTCCGGGATGTCTGCGGTGTCAGTCTCTGAGAAATCCGTGGGGGCGGGGAGCTCGGCGGGCGCAGCGATGTTTGCTTCATACAAAGAGAACGTTGCTAGAAGGACGTGGTACACGAGCAAGATAAAGGTGATAAAGGCTGACATGGCCTCACCATCTTCTTGCAGAGGAGGAGGCGGGATGAAGTCGCTCAGGTTGACGGAGGGAGGTCGGGACGGCTTTTCCGGAGCCGAACCCAGAGACTCGGCATCCGGGAGGATCTTCTTGGGCGTTGGAGGCGGGACCACCAACAGCTCGGGGATATCCTCAGACCCAACCTCGGTCACCGGGGAGGGTTGCCCTGCGAAAAAGGTGACAAGTGAGTCCTTCTTTTTGCAACAAGGTCTCAATTTCAGATGAGCAATACGCTAAGGGAAGGGGGGAAAAAAAAGAATCGAAGCGACATCCTGTAGACAAAACACCCGGAGGAAGAGAGAGCAAGCTGAGCGGAAGAATTTCATTTGTGAGCAGACCAAACCAGTTGCTGACTGTGAAAGTTGTTGTGATAGAACTCTGCAGAGTGGACATAATGCAAGCTAGGGAAGAACAGCTGCTGTTTTGGCTCTGTTTCTACACTTGTTTTTTGTCATTTCACCACAAGGACTGATCTATAACCTACATTTACACTTTACATGTTTAAGTGCATTTGTACACAACAATCAACATTATGAATGGAAGTTTATATAGGGAGCAATGGGTGTTCTGGGATGACTGGTCTGTGTTCCAAATAATCTTCTGGAGGATATGGATGAGTGCTATCGTGCAATTTGGTCACCAGCACCTCCGATATATAAGTGTTTGTGTCGTGGTGGACATGCTCTTGTCACTGCTCCTCCTCGCCGTCATTGCTGAAATACCTGCGCAGCTCCACCTCTCCCTGTCGCTCAGGTGTTTCTGTAACAGGGGAGGAATGCGAGTTCTGCTCTGCGTACCTCCAAAGCTGCCTCTCCACCAACGACACCCGAGGCGAGACCGCCGCGGCACAAAAACCCGACTATGCATTCCAGTTTGGTCGCCGGCAGCTTTCCCTTTTCACGTCTATAAGCTGCGGAGTTCGCTACCTGAGGCTGCGTTGATGAGATGGGCGGTCATCGCGCGTGGTCAGGGTCCAAGGAAGAGCGAGCAGACGAGTCAAGAGAGCCGGGAGGTCTCGGTGAACTTACTGTGGTCGATGCCGTTGAGTTGTGGTGGGTGGGCACGCCCGGCCCGGTCTTCATAATCAATGGGCGGGAGCTCGAAGACGCTCTCAGGGTGGGGAGGCTCATCAGGAGGCGGGGAGGCGGAGAAGGAGGTGGCCGGTGTGCTCTGAGAACTGAGGAAGAGAAGACGCTAATTTCACTCCATTCCTGCAGAGCTTAAGCTGTGTGTGTGTGTGTGTGTGTGTTTTTACCTGGTGACCTTCTTGCGAGCTTTCTCCAGAGCGTTCAAGATCCTCTTGTCGGCCGGCGTGGTCTTCTTCGGCGGGGTCATGTCCTCCGCCCTCTCCAAGGCAGAGAGCGCCGAGATCGAGCGCTCGGGTGTGGGAGATGGCGGGATGGGTGAGGGGTCCCTTATCGGGGGAGGGGGCGTCTCCACTGCAGCTACGCTTGCAACCTCGGCCGCCGACTTGGGAGGCGACGGAGACGGAGTTTGGGAAGAAGACGGTGTGGAGGTGGCCTGGTGAGCGCGGTTGGGCGGAGGGGTGGGGGCCGCGCTGGGCGGGCTGGGGATGATTTCGTTGATGCTGGCAGGTCTGGATACAGGCGGGGTGGGGGTTTCTGCCTCAGGGGGGGTTTCTGTCACCGGGGTCGGGAGTTCAGGGGCAGGAAAATCTGGAATAACAGGAGACGGTGGGTTGAAAGTGGGAGAGGGGATGGAGGAGGGTGGGGTCGTTTCCGCTGCAACGCCGGAATCGGGGGAGGCGGGAATGTTTGGCAGAAGAGCCCTCGGTGCAGGGGGGTGGGGGTCCGGCTCCGGCTCCGGCTCTGCGTTTTCAGTGGCGGTGGTTAAGGGGATGAGCGGAGCAGGGCCGAGTACATCAGAACTGGGTGCGTCAAGGATGGGGTCCGCTGGAACCTCCACTGTCTCTGCCTTTTTGGACTTCTTGAAACCCAGGAAGCCCTTTTTCTTCGATGTGGTTTTAGGAGGCGGCGCGGCGGCCACCAGCTCTGCACTGCTCCCCCCCTTCTCCTTCTTCTGCTTCGGACTCACCGAATCGTCGCTGAGCTTCTCCTTGCTGCCCTTTGCCGATTTGTCTTTGCCACCCTTCAACTTCCCGTCTTTGCCCTTTGAGTTGGTCTGAATGAGGGGCTTCTTGCCCTCCTTCTTCTCATCCTTGAAGACCACCCTCGGGCCCAGGGGCGTCCTGCCGTCAACCAGGGTCTGGTTGATGGAGGTGAGGAGAGAGGGGCGTGCTCCGGCGGGGATGTAATGCGTGGGGCTCTGGGGTGGGGGGACCACCTTTGGTTTGTCTGGGAGGGCGGGTTTGATCCTGGGCTGCTTCAGGAGGAGCTCTTCCTCCTGGAACTTGGCCCTGAGGGCTTTGAAGTCCATCGTCTCCTCCTGGTGAAAGGAAAACACAAGCCAGTACAAGCGTGTATCAGGGTAAAAGTACTTATTTAGGGAGCACAGACATGATGTGACACTTTATTGCAGCGTGCTTATCATTTTTTGTAAGTCACTCCGGCTGAGAGGAAAAATAAAATCAATCATTTCTCCTCAGCACCGCCAAAAAAACAGCACTTTCTTTAGCTTTTATTCAATTTACATGAGGACGCCGCTGAACTAAGCAGAAAGACCTGATTCGCAGTGATTAGCCCAAATCAGGACAGACAGGAGAGTTTCAACACACTCGGGAGGGCGTGTGTGATCAATAAAGGGCTGTTTCCACAGTTTTATTGGAGGAAACACCTCACTGTGCTCCTGACTCTAAAATGTAGGTAATATGAGGATAAATAGGATGGATACATTGAAGTTTGGAATAAATTGACAGCTTGAAATCCCCCAAACAAACGTAAAAAACAACAACACGGATCTATCATACACGATGGCTGAACATAATAAGGATTATGAAACATACCTGATCCATTGTTGCAAAATCCACCGAAACTAAAGACTCCAAAGTAAAGAAAAACCTGATATTTTTTCCCCTCTTCTCCTCAGCCTCTCATTTTGTGCGTGGAAAACACATGTGGGTACATTTAATAATAATAATGATATATATTGTTTGAAATCCTGTCCGAAACTCCCCTTGGCGAGGAGCGTGCGTCCCACGCGCGCGGCTCTCAGCAGTGGAATGACGCAGAGTGGGAAGACGCGCACTCATCCTCCTCCAAAACAGCTCGTCTCGTCAAACGGGTCCGTCCCTGCTCCAGTGCGAGCTTTTAATGACACACATTTAACCGACGACTTTCAACAACGCGTGGAGGGTTTTGTGTGTGTGTGTGTGTGTGTGTG
>CAESWR010000154.1:194342-213260 GCA_903171835.1 Mullus surmuletus | reverse complement strand
AAAACTACAGCACTTGCACTTCAAGGATTAAGATTCATTCTTGTAATATTATTACTTTTAAAATAAAATGTCTAAATTAGTGACCATAATAAAAAAAAACCCTCAAATCCAAAATGGTTTATTCATAAAAGCTTTCTTTAAGAATTGGAAGTGAACCTCATTTACCTCAATCAATGGTGTTTCTGAGGTGTATTAAGTGTAGACATTTGTTAAAGTCAAAGGCCTTCATTTTTAAATACCTCCGTTTCATGAGGATTATTTGCCCCACGTTGGGCCTAAACAGGCTTGTTATGAGAGAACTGTGTAGGAAAACGAATAGGGACGCCTTTTTACGCACATCATAGTTTGTCTTTTCTAAGAGGGCTGTTTGGGTGTTTGCAAAAAAAGGCACTTTGTGAATTCATTTGAATAAATTGAGTTTCTGGTGTTTCAAAAACATTCTGGTATCACAAAATCAGGAATATGAAGACACGCATTCGCACAATCAAAGGCTTAAGTGCTACTGAGCCATTCGCTAGAATTCCTCTGCACGCATCCAAGAACCTGCTGGAAGGAGAAAAAATGGTCAAAATCCCTCAAGTGTGCACACAGAAACACACGCTGTCACACAGGGACCTTGTATCCCATATTAAACTGTTTCTAGCTCCCCTGCCCTCTCTAGTTTAGCCTGGGTGGGGAGTGCCAAGCTGGCATTGCCCACGGCAGATGGCTCTGTTTTTCCTGAGGACAGAGGGGGGATCAGTGACAATCACAGCTCGGCAAGCTGTCGACTTGATCACTTCATCTGTGCCCCTCGCTCACACACGCATAAACACACGCATGCAGACACGACTCACAACTTAATATGCAACAGTCCTCTGTAAAGTCACACTAAATGTGCGCTTTGTTGTTATTGTCAACGCCAGCTGCATGCTGGGATCTGAGACTCACAGTCAACATAACGACCCAGTAGCCCTTCAGAGCGCACTAGCGGCCGGAGCTCAATGCATCAGAGGCTAAACACTCACATCTGCTTTCTGTGAAGCTATTCCAGACCAAGACATGGCACAATACAGTGGCATCAATTTTACATGGGGGCACTGGCACACACAGCCACACACACACACACACACACACACACACACACACACAAACAAAGCCTCAGAAGAGATAGATAATCATTGTCTGAGCCATGTCTTCTTAATTTAATAATCAGAGTAATGATTATTATTATCACCTCTGATTGACCTGAAAATGACAGTCAGGGCACAGGCGCGCACACACACACGCGCACACACACACACACACACACACACACACACCTAAACGCACACACAGACAGAGCTCATATGCAGAGGTTATTGAATTATCTCTGGGTGGGTGGTGGAGTGACAAAGGGGGACTGTGATTCAAAGAGAGCAGAGAATGAGATGACTGCATAAATCCGTGTTGCTCATCTCCGTCGAGCGTGGCGTGCAGAGTGGAGACAATGTTCCACGCGCCACAGGTGTGACAGAGGAGTGTGGCGCGTGGCGTTTTCCAGGCTTCTGACGCATTACAAGAGACACGTATGAAGTATTTGTACAGATGAAAGAACGCCGCAGCCTTTGTT
Source organism: Mullus surmuletus (assembly GCA_903171835.1). Lineage (NCBI taxonomy): Eukaryota > Metazoa > Chordata > Actinopteri > Syngnathiformes > Mullidae > Mullus > Mullus surmuletus. The sequence goes on along the minus strand of CAESWR010000154.1, from coordinate 211,669 downwards.
ACTTAACGTTTTTCCGCCGCAGTTGCAGGCGGCTCTCGGTGACGCTCCTCCGCCACTTTGTGTCTCTTGTAGCGACTGGAGGAGCAGCAGTGGGAGACGTATTAGAAACATTTACTCTAAGTATCATAAAGCACTCATTACGCCTAATGGCTCCGCTGAGTCTTCCACTTGTTATGTAAATGCGGATTTACAGATGTACTCGGGTAAAGTATGTACCCCTATTGGCATAGTCATGTTTTATTAGTTTACAACCAAATCAAGTGTTATCATCACTGATCACATCACCAGCTCTCCATAAATTAAAATTATTTTATGTTTAATCGGGACATGAAAAGTAATTATACAGTAATATGTTTGGATTAAGTTTAACATAAGTAAATATGTGGAAATGATGCAAAGAACTGCATGCAAATACCAAATATTTATAAGGGGAGGGGGAATAAGTATATCAAAGCTGCCGGGGAACATCTATTAAGTGAATTCTGGGATGTTATTGTGTTCTGTCTACCTTCAAAGCTAAATCGCTCGGCGTGTTTTCTCCTTAAATGGGTGTTTTGATAAATGTTGAGGTTTTATGGGAACATTGTGAAAAACAGATTCTCCCTCTCAAAGATGTTTGGTGCAGGTCTGCCGGCTTCTTTCGCCAGTGCGATTTTCACAAAACAGGCGGGTGAAGAATGGGTCAATGAAGAAGCAGAGTCATTTTTGGGCCTTCATCCAGATATTTTTAATAAAAATCCTCAGACTTAAGGGAGGGTAGGAGCCCGGCCGGGCGCTCTTGAAGATTATTAATGTTTTTAAATAACATCACACCTTTTTCTTCTTCACAGAGCCTTTTATTGCTTTTATTTTTTGTTTAACATGAAGGAACATTATTTTTTCTTTTTTTTCTTACCAACCACGTGCACCGCTGTAACTGGTACCAGTGCTGCTGTCGGTGGATGGACATATTTACCCTCACATCTCGACAACATAAAAGCGTGATTACTGCGAATGTGTCAGTTAAATTGAGACCTCCGACAACAAATCAGCGCGCGGTAGTTAAAGCTACTGCGGAGTGGACGTTCGTTTTTATCACATCATGAACTTTATCTCACAAATGCGATTTGAAATTATCACAACGGCCCTCGAATGACGACTCTCAAGCGTCTGTATTTGTTTGACCACACGATGAGTGCGGTCATTTCGCTGCTTGTTTGCCTGAAACTTGTCAAGTGCGGCACTTCCTCTTCTTCTTCAGCCTCTGCTGTAAACAATCAGGCTGTAACACGCACGCAGATCCTCCTCAGATCTCTCGTCTATCACACCTTTTTTTTTCTATGACTGATGCGGAAAAACATTCAAAAAGGTTTCTGTTGTGTTAAATCCCAGCAGGGTGGACGCTCCCAGAGCAGGAACGACCGCTGGCGTCAACCGTCAGACGCCACTCAAAGCTGCTTAAATAGAAGCTTTCTCTGGGGAAGCCAAAAAAATCACTGCCAAAAAAAATCAAAACAAACAAACAAAAAACAAACAGAAAAAAGTTGGACTGTGTGCCGATTCCTTCTCCCCAGCATTGTTAAAATGCACTACGGTTGTCTGTCTCACGCACACACAGACTCACACGCACACACACACACTGAATGTCAGTGTCTCCGAGGGACTGTCGGCTGACTGAATGCCCTTCAGCAGTTGCTGTCCACTGAACCAAGATATTCCCCGTTACACTGTGAGAAGAGATGAAGCCTCTCTCTCTCGCTTTCTTTCTCCCCCTCTCTCTCTCCCTTTTCTCTCCCGCTCATCACATCCCCGTCCTGGAGGGAAGACAATCATAAGAGGACCTGTCCGGTGTCCAGCCCAGACGACAAGACTGTGATTAGCAGCTTGCTTTGATTTAATTGGCTCCTTGCGGGCATTAAAACCCCTCCAATCACGAGTGGCTCCCAGCCACTGATCAATGATCGATTTGATTACCCTCCATGCATAAATACACAAAGTACATAAAATCAAAGCTCTTAAGACGGACCTCTTCTCTCGTCACGACCTCTGTGCCATTAACACTTTTCTATTTTCTCACCTCCTCTTCACAGGAACAACTACGACGTGTCGGTGAGATGTTGTCAGCCTCCCATTGACCCCCCCACTCTGCTGCGATTCAAACCTCCTAAGGCGTGTGAGGGTCCAACGGTAAATATCAATGGAATCGGGGTTTCCTCTTTATCCATATGGTTACCGTCTCAGATCTTTTACGCGGTCCTCTCTGTTGGCTGAAGTGGTCCCGGTTCTACGGAGCAGGATTTATGCTTGGCGCCACCGTTCTTGGAAGATCCCGTTGATCTTGAAGCTCGTATATTTCGAGGGTCACTCTGAGGTGTTCAGGGACCATCAAAACCAGTATTGGTTAAGCTGAAAAGTAAGCTTCGATTGCTGCTTTTCGTCATAATCTACAATATTATAGGTCTATGAATCTACGCATTTAGGCTGTCGGCGATCTTCTGATAGCATTCTTTTTGGGCCTTTGCGTTACCATGTTACTTTTTAATTCCTGCCCGTCTGAGAAATATGTGACGCTGCTGCTCCCTCTTGTTTGTGATTGGTCGGATGTGGCCAACGCACAGAAGTTTGCAGTGCACGCGCTCATAGCAAACCTGGATCTATTCAAGAGGTTGATAACCGCCGTCGGTTATTCGTTTAAGTGTAGCGAGGTAGCTGAAAGACCATCTTGATGAGTTGAACTTGCTAGGTAGAACTGGACTAAGTTGATGTTTTCCATTTCGTCCCCCAGGGGACTACGGGGGAACAGGGGAGCGGGGCGGGAACAGCCTCTCGCCCTTATGAGTTTTTGACCTGCGGCCCCGGCGAGAAAAAAAACCAAAAAAACAAAGGGTGGCGGAGGGCAGCGTGCACAAATGTTCGTGCGCGTGTGAGGTGCTGAATGAGAGCCTGACACTAGTGCAGACAGCGGGAGAGAGAGAGAGAGAGAGAGAGAGAGAGAGAGACATGCCGGCCGGCCTGCCCTCTCTTAGATTAATGTCTCCCCTCTTCTTCTCCTCCATCTCAAGCACCACCTCCCTCCATCCTGCACGACCTTCCCTCATCCAAGAGAGAGGCCATCCATCCATTCGTTCACCCATACGTCCATCCGCCCATCTGGCTGACTGATGCACAGGAGGGGAATGAGACTGTCAAGATCCCTGAACCTCAGCAAAGTCATTCTCCACCCCCCCCTTCCCCTCACCCTCACCCCCCTGCCTCACCATTAGGAGTGGTTGAAGGACTGATAGTAAGGACAGCATATCTCTATACTTAATATTAATGCGCGGAGACAGAGGACAAGGTCTCCCTGTAGAGAGCTTTACTTTGACATATGCTCGCTGATTCTCCACCTATCCTTCTTACTCTCTTTAAGTCTACTTCTCAGCCATCTCCTCTTTTCTTTCTTTTTACGGCCTTTTGCTGCTTCCTTTTTTTCCTTCTTCCCCCGTTTGACTCTGATATCTCGGTCTACTCTGGTTTCTCTTTATCCCTCTCCAGTGCGTCGGTGAGGAGAGTTTGACGCGGCGGGACAGGCGGAAGGAGACAAAGAGAAATGATACTTATAAAAGGAAGAATGAAGGGCCGCGCTGCTGAGGGATGGGTCCGGCTGATTGCAATATGGCTGCCACCTGGGAGGCCACCAGTTACTGTGTCCTGCCTGCCTTAATACCCCGCACTCTTGAATTACTACTGGATACACACACTGGCACCGGCAGCGCTGTGCGGACCCCGTCGAGTTTTAAATCTTCGGGGCTTACCGTGTCAGCCACTAAAGCCAGGTTGCGGAGCGGCGAGCTTCATATCACGGCTGAACCACATTCGGAATCGGGGAAACAGAGTGATGGGCAATCGGAGTCAAGCTCGCGCCGCGCACTCGTGTGACGTCACTGCGGCAGATGTTAATGCCGGATTAGGTTTTAAGAAAGAGATTTTCACCCGGAAGCCAAAACAAACACTTAACACGCAAATCCAGCCCAGCATCTTAAAGCCTCTGGGATTTAATGCGGCACTAATTTTCTGTTACTGACACAAACAGAAGGCAAATGGGCAAGTTCGGCACGGCCAAGACTTACCAGAGCGCTGCACATCCTTGGGAATGTGAGCTTTACATCTCTTGCTCAAGGATGGCGTGACAGGTGCGGCCGATTGGGGATCAAGCCAAGATGTTACCTGTCAGAGCATCCTTGAGTAAGAAATTTAAAAAGAAATCACTGCACTCTGGTGGTCAGTTTCCCCTGGAGCTGCAGGTATCGTTACTGCATCCACACTGCTTACCATGTAAGTAAGGGTCTAAGGGTTTCGTATCGAATAGACAGGAAAAGAGAAGGGGGGAGAACGAGAAAAGGGAATGATGAGAGGGGACAGATGAGATTGGACAGATCAACTTGGACATCCACAAAAAAAGCCATGTAAGATTGAGAGTGAATAATCCCAGAGCATAATACAGGGCCGGTGTTGTCGTTGTTTGCAGAAAGGCAGACAATGGAATGGCCATGTTCTCTCATCTACTGAGGCCTTGTTCTCAGGGTTTCAATTAGGGCCTCCTGATTTCCCCAGAGGCACCTCCCTCTCATGGAGATGCCTCATTAACAGAAGAAACACACACACACGCACGCACAGTTTCTCCATGCTGGCCCTCACGCACACACACACATTTGCTTCTGAACTTACCCCTGACTTCTCATCAAAGATCTTGATCCCTCCAAAGGAAACGGTCAGAAACACCTTCTGTTTGTGTTCTCCTTTAGACCGCGCTGCTGCAGCTATACCCTGAGGTTAGGGACACACACACACAGACATATGGAAATATATTCATATGAGCAGCATTGCATGAATGTTGTCTTATCTGATGGCAAGGATAAGTCCATTACGACCCTCTCTTAGGGCCACCACGCTCTCTGAAAAACATTTCCTTGACTGATTATATAGTTATCTTTCCCTAGTCAATAACTGGACGAATGCAAATGAGCTCAATGCAGCATCGGTAAAAACATCACATATCCTCATGTTCAGCCATTCGATACGGTCCTATAGCTAAAAACAATGTGGTGCATTTTTAATACCGACAGTCTTCTCTGTAGTCCATATAAAGTATTTAGATGTGTGCTTGTAATGAATATTAACAGCCATGATATGGACCAACAGTAACTGCATAACGCTGAATATTTGGTATACCACAATGAGCAGTACACTTGGGATTTATGGAAAAGGAAGAAATACATTTTCGGGGGAAAAATGGCAAACACATGCAAATGAATACAAACTGGCTTTAAGTTATTGTCTGTATAAAAACTGCAAAGCCCCTTTAATGTTTCAGCTCGGAGCTGACTGCATCAACTTAACATCATAATCTCGACTTGCGAGAAACATTCATTCAAATGTAAGAAATCAATATTGGACAAAGAAGAAGACAAGACAGGTGGAGTGGAAAGTTAATTGGCAAAATTTTGTGAAAAACAGCTTGAATGCATCATGACGCATTGATGATTTATAGCACTATAAGTGTATCGAAGGATGGAACCCCCCCCTCCCCCATGTTCACCCAAAACCCTATTTGCAGAGGTGAGTCACTAATGTGGAAGGGAAAGAGAGAAGGAGCGAGATCAGAGGATCACGAGAGCCGGGCCCAGAGAGGGAGGAGTGGAATGAAAGAAGAGGTGGAGAGATCAGAGAAAAAGAGTTGATGGATTTCCTGTCTGAATAAATGAGGAGGAGGGAAGCCGTTTGATCAATGAGCTGTCTATCTACTCTTCCACCTTCCGTGCCTCAGCTTTCTCTACAAATAAACAAAACGTAAATGTAGTTTGCTTTTCTTTTTGGGTGCCAAATTTGAATATCTCTTCATAAATTTGGAGAGCTAACGAGCAATAATGTGCCCTTCTCAGTATTCTGACTCCGAGGCTGCACTTGAAATGTGTTCTCCAAACGCACGTCACAGTAAAAGTCGACAGAACGAGCCTGTTTGTTACTTAAAAATGCGCAAAATGGTCCGTTCTCCCACTATCCTCATCCTCTCTCGCTCACCTATCATCCAAATTATTCTCCTATGTGCCTCCTCTCCCCTGTTAACTACCCCATCTGTCTCCCTCTCCCTCTAATTGTTCCTGTCCTTGCAAATGAGACATTCACCCCAATCCCCCGTTCATCCATATGGCTCACCTCCCCACTTCCTCCCGCACTGATGATCGTTACACCTATGGATTAAACAGCTCCGCTTTACGTACAGCGTCTCCCTCCACCCTCCTCCTCCCTCCTCCTCCGATGGTTATGCCGCCGCGCTCGGCTCAACAACAGACATGCATATTTAAAAGTTGAACTCCAGAATATGCATGAAGTCGATTCATGTTCTGACAAACACAGATGCTGTTGATGTTGAGTGGGTTTTTGTGCGGGAAATGTAGAGGAAAACGCATCTGTAGGCTGCAAAATCAGTTACTGTACTCCTCCAACACGCATGCAGGAGCTACATGAAAAGAGCTGTCGATTGTGAATTTAGGAAGCTTTTGAAGTGAGGGTGTTTTCCATACCTTGAGCTTCATCATTGAATCCTGGCAGAGTTTGTCCCCACGGGCTGCAGTGACCTCGTCCAGGCCGATGAGCTTGGCCTTGTAGCGGACGCCATCGCCCTTAAAACGCCTGATGAGAGCCGCCTCGCTGCGATCCTGCCCTGTGGACACACATACACACACACACGATGTAGGCGATGCAGTACATCTCCCAGCCAAGGACCACCATCCCAGATCTCCCCCCTCCGGCCACCCTCAGGATCATCAATCTCATAAATCACAAAGGACCCGGACACACATAACAAACTCGCTAAGGGTCGAGCCATCCGATGTTTTAATTCAACTACATCAGAGCCGAATGTTGAACTGCGCGATCACATGAATGGCACGAGTCAATATGCTCAGACACATGAATCAATGAAGTCGGGGCAGGATTTGGGTTAGAGACTGTGACGGCTTTCCTCTCCAGCCATTTTCTCTGCAAAATAATGGGGTGACATTTTGCTCTTATCTCCCCCGCCACCCGCGGTCCTCCCTCTCCACTCGCCCCTCCATTGTCCCGCCGGATTGTCGGCATTGTGCGCACGCATTGGCGAGTGTCGGCGCCAATGCCGCCTCATGTGTTGACCTTGCTCCCATCCAGGAACTTTCTATGTTATCTCCTGAAGTGACTACGCGGCGCTCCTCTTCGTGCACAATGCCCGAACACAGCCGGAGAATACAGCCACTCGCGTCGGGTAAATTTGCCTCCTCTTTTGTGCCGCTCTCCATCTCTCTCCATTTCACTTCCTCTGTCTCTGACCCACAGACACAAACATTTGTTCATCAGATATTGTGTGGAGGGCGGCGCCGCGCTGTGTTTCTCTGAGCGAAAACTCAGAGAGTGAGAGTGAGAGGGAGCGGCATAATGATAATGCAGCATATTCAGATAATATATTGAGGCATTAGTTCTGTACTCCATAGCAGCGTGACTCTTGGAAGGTCACAGCCGGAGTGATGGAGAGGTCCCACTCCTCCTCTCCTTGTTCTTCCACACTCCCTCCTTTCACATACAGCGGTCCCTACAGCACTGCAGCATTTCCCGGAGACGAGCTCCCTTCAACCACGGAGAGAGAGTGTCACGTTATACGGCGCTTTTGAATCACCTTTGTCCAACACTAATCCCCCCCCCTCCTTCCCCTCCTTCTCCTCCTCCTTCCTCCCCCTGGCTTTGTCTGCTGGCCCACATACACAAACATGACACATTCATTTGCATCACCTGTGCTGAATTGCACTGACAAGGAATTCTAGGGGTTGGAAAACGATTACGGGCGTTTAAGGCAACAAAAGGCCTCTTTAAGAGAGAGCAGACGTGATTCTTTGGGCGGGGGGTGTGTGTGTCGGAGGGGTAGCCCGTGGGTTTGCCGCCATGTACTCCCTCAGCTTTAGAAAAAACATCTCCGAGACTGCTGGGGGAAATTCATTTGAGGATCTTTGTCCCCCGTGAATGATACTCCGGAAGTAACAAACACTCTTTTAGCCATTGATAAAAAACAAAACACACTCCAAGGTGACGCTGCCGCACTCAGACTGAAGCATGATTGTCTCCGTCAAAGTCTTGGGAGACGAAAACACTGCAGAACATCTGTCCTTATTTTGGAGATTGAGCGGGAGAGAGAGGGAGAGTCTGGATAACAGCGCTGCAGCTCTCTATTGTGTCATGTCTCAGTTGGGCTGCGATGAGAGTAACTGATTAAGCCACTGGAGGATCCTTCAATTCAAAACGGAGCTGCTAGAAGACATTTAAATATTGCCTACATTAGACTTGAAATGGGCCAGTGAGATGCATATACAAGCGACTGCAAACACACACGCACACACACTCACACTCACACACACACACACAGAGTACAGTGCGAATATTGCAATCAGACTATATCTCAAAGCAACCAAAGACAAGCAAGTGCGATGATCTGATCTGTATTTCTATGCAGTCAAGTGAAGATCGATCCACTACTTTCAAGTCATTTTTGTAGCTCACGTGTGTGTATTTGTCTGTGCGTGTGCGTGTGCGTGCAGGTGAATGTTAAATAACACTGGATGCGTCCAGCTGCTTTTGTCGCACGGGCCCAGCGGTTTTCATTTGAGCTTGACATTTAAGACCCGCTCCCCCCATCTGCATCCATCACCATTACTGCCACTATACTTAGCACTCCGAGGGGAGAAATAGAGAGAGATACAGAAGAGGGAGTGGGAGTGGGGGAGTGACCGCGAGGAGTCGACAAAGGCCAGGAGTGGAAGAAAACCGGAACAGGTAGACGGTCCAGGGTTACCTCTCCTGCTGAGTGTTTCATATTATTACCTTTTGGGAGTATGTTCCATGAGAGGCTTCCCAGTGAGTGAATGTGCGTGTGTGTGTGTGTGTGTGTGAGTGCCGGTGATGGAAACATTCAGTCTGCTGTAATTAAATGTCTGCTATTGCTGTGACCCCGCGGAGCTTCAAACACAACTAATGAAAGAATCATCCGTTTCATCTGTCATGACCGCTCCACACACACACACACACACACACCCACACACACACACGAGCACTCACACAGGGACACTGTGACACCCCAATGTCAGTGTAGCAGTTGCTGTTCCACAGGTGAACAGTTGTGTTATGTGCGTGTGTTTTTTTGTGAATGTGTGCAAGTACTTGGTATGCAGCGATGTTTTGTTCTGTCTATCTGTTGCAACAAGCAGGAGGGAGGGAAGGACATAAAGGGAGGAAAAGGGGATGAAAAAGAGGAATAGAAATTTGATGGATGGATGAATGAACCGGGCCTCCATTGGATAAGTGTCACTCAGGATTAGAGCGTTATGACAGGCAGAACCCCCGTGACGCGCACACACACACACACACACACACACACACACACACACACACACACACACACACACACACACACACACACACAAACACACACACACACACACGCACACACAGGTGATAGATGGCAGGTACAGTACGTCGGGCCCTTCAGGGAAGCCCCGAGCATCGCCCCCGGCAACTGTAACCTTCTGTCTACTTTGTGCCCCTCCATCACTCTCACCCAACTGGTTCCACATGACCCCCCTTCTCCCACACACACACACCCACGCTCCAGCCTCGACGTGGTCCTTCCCTGCTGGCTGACTTACATTTACATTGCATAAACGGTGAAATCTTTTCCCTATGTTTTTTTTTTTGTTTTTGTAATTCAGTGGCCTCTTTCCAGACATTGCACTCAAAAGAAAAATAACGGTTTATTAGACCTCAGTTCTTGTTTTTGACCGTTTATTCATCTTATAACATCATTCTCGCCTGGGCAATTTGTAGGACGAGCAATACAGAGATGGTTGTACCCGGGCTGGGCGAGGGGGCCGAAGCATTTGAATGATCAAATTGTACACAAACCGACAATTTGGTCAGATTATCTACATCACTTCACTCGCAGATGAAAGCAAAACATAGAGCGGTGAAATATCAATGTTGGTCCCTCGCTGCAGCGCTCAGCGGCCAGTCGATGCAGCGTTAGGGTGCGCAACCATGATGGCTGTCCACATATCACACCGTTATGTCCAGTCGGGGACAGTCTGGCTATGAATGAAAAGGATCAGGTAAGAGAGGGAGCCTTAATAAGAATGTTAGGGGCTTAGTCATGGCGGAATGCATAGACAAACAGCCCACCATGGAGTCATCGGGTTTGGGCGAAGGTGGGGCATTGCAGGGGGTGCTGAACAACAACAACAAAAAACCAATAACCAAGAGAGGGCATGTTTCAACTGGGGAAGCGACGCGATCACGGGCTAACAGGGAGAGACTGTTGCTGTGCTTCTGTACAGGAAAGAACAGCTGATCGATCGGCGACATCCCCGATGGATTGTGGCAAGGAATGAGCGCGGGAGTGCGAGGAGAGTGGAAGGAGAGAGCTGAGAGAGAGACGGAGAGGGCGGCCACCTCTTGTTCAGAACTTGTTTTGCATATATTTGGATGATTGTCTGGCTGCAATAATCTAATAATCTGCCAGGTTATGCCAAAGATGTTCAATTTCCATCCAACTGTATGAAAATGAGGCCAAAAGAGGAACATTATCTCGTAGAACTGGAGTCTGCCCCTCTGCTGATGGTTTAAATGGTTCAGTGTCATGCAAGACAACTCATTTTTCTATTCAAAACTACGGAGAGTTAGCATCTTCATCAAGCCAAAAGTGACAGCAGAAGGAAAATGGAACTACACTCGGCGATGTCTAAGGACTCATTATTGTGCCACGTTTCCTTTTGCAGTGAGTGTCCCTTTGTCTCATCACCGTTACGGATGCATTGAAACCCTCCCTTGCACTGGGAACAGAACCGCACCCAGTCACTTCTATCCCGCTTCACGCAGAGAGCGAACAAACCGACGGGATTTACACTTCACAGCCATCGCACCTCTTTGATTGCGCTCAGAAAATTAACTCGACTGACTAATCAGGTGACCCGGAGAGTCCTCTCGTTATCTTCAATTGCGCAGATTTACGCTATTTACATGTATGATCATCAATAGACCGATGCAAGGAGTAAGGTCAATAAGGCGGGTTTATTAATTTAATTAGACATTAGAGACTGAGCGCGCCAATGTGAGCCTGCTGGATTCGAAAGACAGCGACACAGCAGCTTTGTTTGAGGGGGCTTTGGAACTACTTTTGCCATCACGTCTCGTATTTCTCACACACTTGGTCGGGCTACGGACGCTGATAAAGGTTCCACGCCAACAAATCTCTGCGCTTGTTTTTTGACGTGGCTGGGAAAGCATGTAGCTGGTTTTCGCCGCGCTCCTGATGAGGAGGCACCCAGAGGCGCTTAACTGCAGCTGGGATGGCTCCCAACAAACACTCAACAGCACATGAGGGAGCCCGACAGTTACTCCCCAATTAATCCTGCTTCTAAACCCCCGCCGCAGACCGCGTGTGCGTGTTTTTTCCTTTCTTTACCTATCAGACACGTGTTGAGATGAAGTGCTCGCTCACACAATCAGACCGACTCCTTTAAACCCACAAACAAGCATGTGCCAAGAAAACAACACGTTCCCCCTTCAGCTCCATGCTTAATTCTGGCAGATTGATTTGGCACACAAAAGCTCACACTCGACTGAGAATCGCGTATGCAAATATTACAAAAACACTGCCATAGTTTCTGAAGTGAAACGCCGGGTGTAAAATGGGATGATAAAGTACTCTTGCCACTCATCAAATAAGCCAATGCCGCGCCTATGCTGATGTGGACTTATTTACTGCGTGACTACCACGCTTTTCTAAATGAAGAGGCCTTTTTTGTGAGATATGGGAGGTGCAAAGGTTTCCGCTTAGTTTTGTCTCCATCAAAATGACTTGCTTTTTATCTTATTTTTCTCATTTAACCTTGAGGCCGTTTGCTGTCCAACCAAAGAGCGAGACCTGCAGCAGGGTGGAGAGTCTCATATGTGGACCAGCGGCCAATTAAAAAAGTGAAACACTGTAAAATTGTCATCATCTACCCTTTTTTTCACCCCCTCACATCTTTGATTCCTTCGCGCTCCATTGCTGCTTTGTCCCTGTTTCCCCCACTGAGCGTCATCAAACCGCTACTCGCTTGCCCTGACCTGGATGACACATGGACCTGAGCAGCCAGCGCAAGGAGGTCTGTGTGTGTGTGTGTGTGTGTGTGTGTGTGTGTGTGTATGCAGGCGTGTCCTGAGGCTCCCTGCCACTGTCTCGAGACCTATCCACTCTGGCAGGAAACAGGGAACAAATTAGAGCTGAAAAATACGTCAGGGACGGACGCAACACATCGGCCATTACCGTCCCACACACACACTCTGGGTCAAGGTCACTTTGGATAAAGTTCTGACTTGGAAGAGTTGAGGAATGCCGGCACCTGTTAATGGAGCTTTGGTTTCAGCATTTGACAGCCTCTCAGTCCATTTGGTTTAGCACAGGTACTGAATATTTTTACTTTTTCTTTCTTATACTATCTTTGCTATAAGGCCAGGTCAGTCCACCACAGTGCTCTGAGGTCCCTTCCTTTTCTTGGTCAATGTCGCTAGGTGCTTGGACATGGGCGGCAATATGGAATCTCAAAAATATATTTAAAAAAGTGTGAATACAATTTATCATGTTGCAATAAATGTATTCATACATTTCATTCATACATTCATACTCAACTTTCTGCTCATTTGGTGACAGTTTTATGGATTTGTGTGGTCTGCAGCCTACACCAACAACACTAAGACCCAATTTAATTGGTCGAAAAAAAACCAAACATTTTGTCACACATTAATACAACACGTATTAATGTTAATTATATTCAAGAACAAAAAAAAGTCAACTTTGGACAATGAAGAAGGCGACTGATTCTGCCACTGCACAAGCTGGTATTATCTTAAATCTGCTACTCATTTGCAGCATAATGTAATCATGAATACAGAAGATTTTTAAGGCCTTGAAATGGTTTGAAAGAAACAACACAACAATACAAAGTTCCCAAATCTGCTCCATTATTTGATAATTCAGCCTCCGTGTGATTTCAGTGCTGCCATTTTGGCAGACTGCTTCTCTGCACCCCGCAGCGCAAAGATTCCCTTTTATTCACTTTGTCTCAAAATAATTTTTCCAAAAATGCCTTAGTGGCAAATTACTTCACTGAGAAATAACAACATCAGCGAGTAAACACATTCAGATGTTGGTTTCCCACCGTTTCTCTCGGCTCAAATATGGTTGTGTTGGACTGTAAAAAAAAAAAAAAAGGAAAAAAAAACCTATTGTCTTGGAGATGCTCGCCGTGGGCTTGGACGGGCTTTGTGCTCTTTATCTCTAGTTGCGTATTGATCTCTGCGAGCAGCCACTAACCAGCTGAGGGTTTTTGTGAATGTGCACATGCCCATCTTGACAACAGTGTAGTTGCACCCTCAATTTTCATCTTAAACTATAATTCTAGGAAATGCTCGGAGCTTTTAATGCAACACAAAGAGAAACAACACAACTTCTCCCGCTCTCTCTACAGGTTTGCATTCTTCAAGGCTTTGAATATTTTCTGTGTGTACAGTAGATTTCCGATTCTTTTTTTTGCAATAAGGAGCGCTGTATAATGAGCAAAGAGCACTGAGCAGATGTTAATGGTGCAAAATAGAATTTCCTCTGTGTATGCAACCTTGTTGATTAGGGCTTTCATCACATGCAAACAACAAAACCAGCAGTACTCTATAGGGGGAATAAGGTGATTTAATCAACACTCCCACCCTTTCATTTCAGCCCATCCTTTATGTTCTCCGTGTTTAATAAGAAACCGGCAGTAGCGAGGGGCCGCAGGCTCTTTTCACGGGCGATATTTGGAGTCAAAGCGGGAAAAGCGTAAGTTTAATCAATAACATGAATGATACTGCTTTCTGTTTTGGTGAGTCAGATCCAGAGCAGCAGTGTTATGAATGCTCACTCTATTACTGAGAGCGAATAATGAAATGGAGGCATCATTACTCTTAGCATTTGCAAAGGCTCGGGCGTGTGTGGCTGACCATCTGCATTCCTGGCAAACAGCGGTCTGCCCTCTATGTGCTGTTATTTTGTGCCAAAATGTAAAACAAGTGACAGACTGAGCAAAAAGTTAAGCAGATGTCTTTTCTGTACCTCCAAAACCAGAACATGTCCTCGCTCTTTAGGTGAGTCCTGAAAAAATTTTGGTTTCTTTCACATCAGTTCCCCAACGCTTGAAGGGGAAATATCTTCTCCATCAACTTCTCCCGGATATCATATTGGTCACCAACAAAATGCAGGCGGGCACCAGGTCGCCCCCTAAGGACCACATGTCACAACTCACCCCTGAGCTGCATCTAAAATTACATTTTATTCTGTTGCTATCACTCTTAATCACACTTGCATTAATATAGATTTGAAAATGGCAATATCTTAATAAAATATAAGATAATATAATATAATAATATATAATATAATATATAATAATATGTTTATTTTACATTTTAGGTTAACTCTGACCTATACTAGTTCCAAGGTCAAAGCAAATCTCAGTACCCATGAAGTTGCTCTCAGTTTCACAAAGGTTGGTGACCCCTGATATAGACGTGTAAAAGTAGCATTGTCTACTTTCAAGTAGTTTGGGCATGATAATCAGCTCAGTGAATACAGCAGAACGTGTGTCGGGGAAAAAAAACACTTTGGTTGCCTTTTAAACTAAAAAAAATAAAATCAAAGTAAGGCCGATTGCATCCCACTTGACTTGCGCAAACACACTCAACGGAGATATGAAGACCTGCAGACATCAGAAACTTGGCACAGCAAATATTTTTGCACAGTGGCAACGCAGCTGTTAATAGATAGATTTGAATTTTTTAAGTGGTGTTTTGACTATTTTGTGTGTGTGTTCTTTCCTCACACGTAATCAATTAGATCAAATTCAGATTTCCTCTTCAACAACAAGTTAATTATCTTGTTTTGACAAGTCGAAATGTCTGCTGTAAAAGGCACCTATTCTCAAGCGCGCTCCCTCTCTCTCTGTTCTCATCTCATCCAATAGCTTTACTGCGTCTATCCAGGACTCTTGGTGGTAAAGCTTGTTTCTCGCCCTGGCTTTAATTACAAGCTAATTGGTCTCACTAACGAAGGGGAACCAGGCCTGTGTCTGTGCGCATGTGTGTATATGTATGGGTGTAGGCATCGTGTGTGTGTGTGTGTGTGTGTGTGTGTGTGTGTGTGTGTGTGTGTGTGTGTGTGTGTGTGTGTGTGTGTGTGTGTGTGTGTGTGTTTCCTGGGCTCTGACAGGGCATCAGAGAGTGGGCTGTGTAAACAAGGCGCTAGCATCCTGTCATGCTACGCTGCGGCAGACCCCCCCGTGGACCGCACTGTCGCTCGCCCTGGTGCCACCGCGCAAACACACACATGCACACGCGCCGGAATTCCACCTCTTCATAAATGCTTATACCACTGCGCGAGAAGAAAAGGATTTCTCCAAGGCTCTCTTTGCTGAAGTCCCTCTCGCGAACACACACATTGGCGCTACTTAGTCTGCTCAAACAAGGCGACATCGGATTGAAAAGTATCCGAAAAATCTCTCCCTCAAATCTCTCCGTATGGCAAAACAGGTGTTCTTATGTGTGTGTACGTCCGCACGTGGATGCGCAAAACCGTCGAGAAAAACACAAGAAAGCATTTCTTTTTTAAGCATTAGGGAACACAGGTAACTCCTCAAAACACAGCAGTGGTTCTTTCATGCCAGGGCGAGTGTGCCAGAACAAAGCTCCCTCTCATGTCTGTCATCTCTGCCAAAATATGGAACCACTTGAAGTCGTCGTCCTTCCCCCTCTCTATCTTTCCCTGTCTCATCTTGTGTAATGAACCCGATCCCTTCATTCACGCAGCCGGGGTCCGGGAAGAGAGGGATGGCACAAAGGAGGCCTGGAGAACATCACACGGGATGAGAAAGGGAAAAAGGAAGCCGCGCCATCTGCCAGCGCGTATATATGCGTCTCTCTTATTTCCTCCATCGCTTTCACAATTGAAAGTCACGTTGAAATTAAGCTGAACTCTCTTTTGTTATAATATGTGCTTTGTAAATTGCCCCCATGCCCATTAAGAGTGACGTTGAAGTAGTATCTTTGCCGTTTTTCTGTGAGAGACAGAGCACAGTTGCTCCTAAGTAGAGAATTTCACATAAATTAAACAGCAAAATAGGAAAAAAACTAAACAAAAAAACTGTAAGTGGCCCATAGTGCCTGATTAACCATGACTAACATGCAGCGTCTTGTTTTCCTGAGCTTAATAAATTAACTTCCAAACAGTGGAAGTGTGGAAGTGGGAGGGGGAAAGTGCAAATACATTTACAGGCTAATTAGCCCATCATCTAATATTCCATTATTGGTCAGTTTGGACGCTGGATTGGCAACAATTGTTCCATCCTGCTGTGAACAAATGTGCTCCATCCACGGAGCGTCCAGCGTAAGTTTCCCACATATTCAACTCGCGACACCGCTGTCATTCAAACTGTAGCCAACGGAGCATTTATTTTTTCAACACTTTCTATTTTTCTCTATTCTCCTCATCAAATTCATGCTCGATGAGTTTGATGATGAAACAGACATTGTTTAGTGTTCAAGATTGTTTTTTGTGGGGTTGATACTTCAGGCATTGATGATCAAGGCTGCATTCCCAATTATGCTCCCTGTCTTTGTTTCATGACACCATTCTGTCTCAAAAAGATACACAAATACATTCTATTGTGCTTTTAAAGGCTTTGATTTGCAGTTTCGCTCGGACATAAATCCCAAGAATGACAAAAGGGGAGGTGATGCAAGATTCATTAAGGCTGACAAGACATTAAATTTAATAATAGGAATTGTATCAACACAGCCGCACGTTAGATCGGCCCTAAGCAGCCCCGCTGCCTTTGTGTGCTGCAAGAGAACTGAAACAGAAAACAGCCACATGTCAACATCTAACAAATAAGAAATGCCCTTTCAATGTTCAGTCCTTCAACTAGCGCAGCAGGGTGAGAATATCGGCCTCTATTATGGTCTGCATGTGACATTGGGACTTTTTTTCTTCTTTCTGTTTGTGCAAATTATGAGCAGAGAGCAAACTGTTGCTATGGAGACTGTAGTTACTGATGTGGTGGGCAAAGCCACACCAACTAGTGTGGAGGAGAGGACAGAGTCTGAACACACTGAGAGGATCACAGAGCACACACGCGACCGCAGACCCCTCACTCACACTCGCACAGGAGGTCCGAGACCCGGGAGAAGCAAATAAAAGGCTTTTTCACCGATGTATATATTTTTTTTGT
>CAESWR010000154.1:178423-191469 GCA_903171835.1 Mullus surmuletus | reverse complement strand
TTTGGGGGGCTATATGATTGCATTTGACTTTCATCACACTGTGAGTGTGTGTGTATGCACGTGTGTGTGTATGTGTGTGTACCCACGAGTGTGTTGGGAAGAATGACCCAGATCAGAGCAGAGATGAGTGCGAGTCGTGCTCAATGAGTCTGTAGCCGAGCAGATTCTACATAATTTCACCCATTTTTGAAAGATGCCCGCAGAGACAAGGTATAAGGTGACATGCATGTGTGTGTGTGTGTGAGAGAGAGAGAGAGAGAGAAAGAGAAAGAGAGAGAGAAAAGGGAGAGGAAGACAGAGGGGAAAGGCAAAGAGGAGCTAAAAATCCCCAAGTCTCAACGCTGAAGGCAACCCATTCATCTTTCCTCTCATATGCTCTTCTGGGCTTCAATCCCAGCCAGTCTGAGTGCATGTGTGTGTGTGTGTATGTGTGTGCATGTGTGTGTGTCTGTGTGTGTGTGTGTGTGTGTCTTCATCTGCCCAAATATGGGGAGAGCAGTTTGAATGATGAACATGATCTCCATTGCAGCAGAACAATGCTGTTTCTAAATAGGACATGAGAGGCATTCAGGCTTCCTCACATACTGTTTGCAGGGGCTGAAGCACGGCGTGTGCAACGAGGCGTCTGCCACAGGTGATAAAGAGTGTGTGTGTGTGTGTTTGCGTGCGTGCCCGTTTCTGCGCTGGTGTGTGCAACCATTATGCGAGGCTCCCGACGGTGTCCGGTGTTTTTGCTACATCAATCAGATGCTTATTCGGAGGATGCCGGGGCGTCGCTCTTGCAGTCGGGCAGGTGGCACCGAGCAGCTGGGTGATGGCTGCCAGCCCGGCCCCTGGCATCACCTCCGCTCTGAGACCACCCAAGCCCCCGCTCTCGCACACCTGCTACCTGCCGCTAGAGCTACCCGCCCCTGGAGCTTTTCGCACCTGGATCTGCTTGCCTCCTCACCAACCTACGACGTCCCCGCACCTGTTTGGTGGTGACCCAGCGTAGCGTGATAAACCCTGCATCTTTTCATCAGCCAGGAACAACAGTCACCCCGTGTTATGGCACCTCACCCAAATCCATCACCAACAGCAAATCAAGACACTATTAATAAAATGGTGCGACAAAAAAAAAAGAAGGTGGGTCTGCGTATGCCAGCACATGCTACTAGAGAGTAATGAGGTCTTGGAATCTCAATAGTCTTTTCAGTCATGCAGCAAAATGACAATCCTAACATCATTATGCTGTGATGCCTTGAATTTAAACTGGTGTGTCAGGGCAAGTTATCCTGCATTGCCTCATCCCCCCCTCTGTTGGGTGCCATGCATGTGGGGGTGTGATGGTGGGGGAGTTTGAGGGTGGTCCATGCTTTGATATGTGATTTTTATGACAGAGATCAAATTATAGTGCAGATATTCCTAAAATGTATAACACACAAATGTATGTCTAGAACACACTTGCTATGGCAGGGAAAATGTGAAGAAGTGTTATCAGATTAATATATATTTGTTCCATCAACACGTAAAACGATGCTTCCAACCACCAATTTCTGATGCAGGGAGATTCGGAATTAAAACTGACATTGCGGGTTTTATTACGGGAGTCGAAATGGGAAATATTTGTCTTTGAAAGCAAGAAGAGAAGATTTGCTCATGCTGAAACTCTGTGGCAACTCAAGCATGTCTGGGTTGGGCTTTTTTTTTTTTGCAAATGAACCTTCATAAAGCACAAAATGTTCACAAAAGACCGATCCATTTAAAAATTCAGTATGCAGATGGGAAATGTCAGGAGCAGCGAGCTTCCATCCATCATTCATAATAATCTGTTGTAATAAGATGCTCAGGTACCAGTTAGAAGTTGTTGTTTTTTTAGTCAGGTAAAACCATGCTGCAAGTTTTATGGCTCTTACACTCTTTGCTGGCTCTGTTTCCATTAACATATATGAGCACTTAGGAATAAAAGGGGTTTGACACGAGTAAGGTCATTAAATAAAAAGGGATGTTTATTTCTTTTTCTTTTTGTAGATTACATTAGTTTGTTGTGGTTTCTAAGCATTAATTCACTCGGGTGAAAATGTACAGAAATATGTAGAATTTGTCACATTTGTGCAGTCAGCTGACCCCCATCCACTACTCAAGGTGTAACCACAGTAAGATCGGGCAAGATGTTTGCCACTGGTGTTCCACATTTCTAGCATTTTCTGTCTGCCTCGACGCTTCTCTTGAAACGGGCACACTCCTGCCTCATGTGCATGATTGGTAAACGCAATTTTAAAAGTGCAAATTGTTTCTAAAAAGGTGCTGAAAGACTCGCCAGGCCCGAGATACTCGAGAGAAAAAAAGTACATTCCTAATCCTCTTCTGAAGATAACTTCCAGACACACTTCAACAGGTGCTCCTACCTTTTCTCTTGGAGTCCCGTCTGACGCTGCTCGGCCTGACCGCTGGCTGTAGCTCTGTCTCTGTTGACATCCTCAGGCTCCAACTGGGCTAGACTCCACTCCGCTTGGCTCCGTTGGGATTCACAGCGTCAGTGCCGACTGTGCGTGCGTGGGCGCCTGGTGTGTGCGTGGAGGCGCCAGGTGTGTGTGTGGGCACACAGGCTCATGGGAGAGGAATGGGCTTTAGCCCTGACACAACATCCCACACACACCCACAGAGAGCTGCGGAGACAGACGAGGAAGAGAGAGGTTTGTTTCGGTTAGATTGTGTTTACTCTTGGCCAGCGCCTAGCGAGAGATCTCAGCAGGCATGAGAATGAGCTCGTTTTTGATCTGGGCCTTGAGTAGATGTTGCCTATGGTAACAGCCCGGGGCGACATGCTCTGCACTTCCTGCTTCCTGTCAATAAAGTGTCTCAGCAAGGACACAGCTCGACAAACAGTCCTACCTCACTAACGTGCCTCGCTCTCTGATAACACTTCCATGCTGTTTAAAAGCCCCAAATTTGATCCTTTGTAAAAACTGTACGAAAATTACTATTTGTTCTGTTTAAAGTGCAGGTTTTTCAACGGGTGTTGCTCCCTGTGGTCCCTGCAGGTGGTCCCTAAGGTAGTCCCTAATCATGCAGTCAGGAACTTCCAGAGTTTGCACCAAAGCAGTCAAAGTTGTTTTTTTTCCCCACTGTGAGAGTAAGTACAGTATTTGTGCTTTCCAAAATGTCTACCATATCAAAAAAATCCCAAGACACAAAGGGGTCTCCACCCAACCAAAGGGATTTGGTGCAGAGTTAAGAAGGCTTATCTTACAGTAGTTTACATGGATATTAGCCTGGATCTCAGATGTCTCAAAGGAGTCCAAAGGGGCAAGCAATCGGGGTCATCAGGCATTCCAGGCAGGTTGTAAAACAGTCATGATATTGTGTAAGACGCACTTGGTGGAGATAAAACTAAACCACAAACTCTCCCCCGACACAGTTTTGGGTTTTAAAATCAGCAAGAATTTAATTTGCGTTGTCTAATTTTGTACTTAATGCATTATCTTAACAATTTCAGCAAAACTGTGAGACCCTTTAAGAGCAAAACTGTGATTACCCCCTCCACCGTAATCCACATTCATCACCACCACCCCGGGGACCGCATTCAGTGCTGCCAGCATTCCGCCCCTTCTTTGCCCATCTGCCACTTCTTTATTCTGAAGTGTTGACTGGCAGCAACGACTTTAACTTAGCAGCCAACACTCTGACTCCCGGTCTAACCTTGTCGCGTGAATGCTTGAAAAAACATGCGCGCATTTACACGCGTGCAGACGAGCTGACAGCTGCGGGCTGACACACGCATAATGAATCCGAGTACCTTCTGAGCCGCTCTTCAACTATCCTCAGACTCAGAATACGCCTTGACCCCTCTCTCCCATCTAATGCAGACTGAGTGCACGACATGAGCAAAAGGAATGGCACTTCTCGGAGAAGGGGGGGTTGGGGGGGGGGGGTCTCTCTTATTCTCATCCTCCCCCTCTCCACGGTGTTTCCGTGTGAATAGGAGGCCCCTGTAAGCCTTGGGCGAGAACAGATGAATTGAGAGGCTTTTAATTTGCTGCAGACAGAACAGAACAGAGTCCATTTAATTCTGCCAGCAGAGGCCATGTCGGCAAAATGCTGACAATATTCTTTATCTGGTCCAAACACACTGGAAAAGTGTGAGTCACTCCAATTACAGGCATTATCAGCAGCACTGTTCCACCAAATGGATGGAGAGAGAGTGTGTGTGTGTGTGTGTGTGTGTCTGTGTGTGTGTGTGTGTGAAGTGGGAGCGGGGGGTTAGACGGAGGAGAAATGAACAGAGTGCAAAGAAAGTGAGGGGTGAGCTGAACATAGAGTGGGTGAGTACAATAATGAGAAAGGGGGTAAAGGGGGGGGAAAGCCCAAGGAAGTAAAATCTGAACAGAGAGGATGGAGTCTGCGCGGCTCTAACCCTGAACACGTCCCCCCCTTCCCCTCCCCTGTCTCCATGCCGTTTTTGTTCTCCGAATTTGTCCTTCTCCTTCTAGCTGTGAAGTCTTTCAGGCAGCATCTGGAGCTTGTGTTTAAGAAAGGCAGACTGTTAATCCTCGACTTGGACCAGAAAGGAAGGCAGCCTAGAAACCCCCTTCGCTGCTTTAACCCTGAACATGGCAGCTGTCGTTCCATAGCGACAAGAAGTAGAAAAAAAACAAGACTCAAAGAGGCACTTCTGTTGCGTTACCCTGGGTCCACAATCAAAAATACATCAAAAGGAAAAGAAAAGGTGAGTTCAGAGTTTAGGTCGTGTCTGATAATTCGCTCCTATACGGGAAGGCAGGCCGCTCATAGTTGACGGAATCCAGCCCCTGGCGCACAAAACGGAGACATGGACGAAAACGTGCGAGACTTTGAGGCCAAGAATGAGAAATCTGCTGCAGCGCCGCTCAGCAGACGTCTCTAAAGCTCCAGACATATGGCTGCTCCTCCAGAGATGCTGGGAAGAGTTCTACATCTAAGCTGCAGTCTCTGGAGAGGAGAACAAGCTAATTTCTCAATCAAAGAAAGAAATAAATAAATGCAGAAGAAGAGCAGCCAGTGTCTAGTTGTACCAACACCCAGTCACACACGCACACACACACACCACGCACCACACACATAAGAGCATCAAAAGCCAATCGTGAACAGCGTAGAGGCAGTCTGACCTGGAATCGGCGCATGAGCTAAAAGTAGTGGCGGAGAAGGATGTGAGCGCGGCTTAGTGCGTCTGGATTTAGACAGAAATCTGAAGCCACACTAGAGGAGACTGCGGGAAAAGGAGGCGAACGAGCGAGCAGCAAATTGGACGTCCGTAAATGGGGTGGGGGGGTGGGGGGGCTGCCAGCAGGCGAGTGATGCGAAATTCTGCTTGTGTGTGTGTGTGTGTGTGTGTGTGTGCGACACGATAAACAGGATGCTGCCAACAGGAGCTTAATGCCCAGAAATCATCTGCAGCTACAGTAAAGTCTGCCAGGCAAGAGGAAAGAAAAAAAGCTCGAAATAGAGAAAAGGGTGGTGGGGGTGGGGGTCTTCTGGCTCTCTATCCACTCCTCTTTCTCCCACCTCCTGCTCTCTCAGGGTAATTGTGTTCTGTCCATCAGGCTCAGGAGCTAGATTAGTGGCTCCACTCATTCAGCCTCCTGCAATCTGAATAATGGCTAATCATAAACACGGGCGCTCTCGCTACCTGTCCGTCCATTTTCCGTTTCCTCCCACGGCCCCCTCTCCCCCTCGCCCTTCGCTGGCCTTTGTGTGACACCGGAGCCGCCACCTCAGCACTTCCTCCAACCCTGCTGACGGAGATCGCTGCCGTTTTACTTTTCTGTGGCGGCTGGTGGAATAATAGACAAACTATCTTCGAACTTCAAACACACGACTGCTCTCATTCAAACGATCATTGACTCGAAGCGTCCCTGCCTTGAAGAATCCAAACCCGAAGAGAGAGAGAGAAAAAAGAAAGTCAAACAACAGTCAAACGGAGTTCGAGAGGAGCGGGTAAGAATAGAGTGAAGTCACAATAGTGACACGTTTAAAAAAAAAAAACCTACCAGTGTGAAGTCGGACAAGAAAATCGCTGTCGATCTGACCGATGCAGGAGTAGACAGAGCAATGGCGAGAAGGAGAGAAGGGTGAAAGATTACATGAGGGGGTTAAAGGACAACGTTTACAGACGGGCGGATGAGTCTGGAGCTGGGTGTGAGCGGGAGGTTTGGGTCAAAGTGCAGTGTCACCTTGCGATAACCGCTCGCATATCTCTTCTCCACGTCCAAAGATCAGAAAGAACTGCTGCTTCAATCATTCATTCATATCCTCTATCATCAGAAATCCAAATCATAAAATATGAGCACTAAATGAGCCCACGAGAATTGTGTGTCACATCGGTTTGAAATGGACATTTTAAATGGGTCCCTTGACTGAAAAACAACCAGCATGATGATCGATAGTCTATTGATTAATCAAAACTCTCATTTAATTATATAGAAAGGCTCCACCTCGATGATGGTTTCATGTTAAACAACAGGCTATTTTCTCAATACGTTTTCCCCAACAATATTCAGAATTTTAATCAGCCCACAGACAAACAAAATTCAGAAGCTTAAACATAAAGCTAAAACAAATATGAGACCATTATTCCTTCAAGACAGGCGGCTGTCAGAATATCTTTGTCACTGTTTTAGGGAAGGAGCAGAACACAGCACTGATTTGGCTGTAAAAGGTCACAACTTCTTTATTATTATTAATAATATCATTATATATTATTTTTGTCAAGAAGCCTGTCCGGCATGTCGAATGCGGATTCAAATTTGAACCATTCATGAAGTCTCTCAGTTTTGGACAAAGATAGAAAGCATCATCCGCACACATCTGTTCCATAAAACATGTTACATTTGTAAATCTTCATCACATCCAGGTGTTTTGATGAGGCTCTGAGATTCATACTGACAAGGGACCACAATGTGCAAACCAACCTCTTACTTCCAATTTCTATCAAAAGCGCAAAAAAGGGAAAAGAATCACAGTGTTTGATGCTTTAAATGAAAAGCTTGCAGTCCTAATTCCTGCTGGTTTCATTCCGCCCCGGCCCAGAACTGGCACCCGCACACTGTGGCGGTCACGCAGACGCTGGAACATCTCTGTTATTATTTTCCCAGTCATTTCCGACGAGAGCTTTTATGCTTCTTTCATCTTTTTTTTCGGGAGGACGAGTGCCAGCCACTGTTAGCACAATTGTGCTTAGGTCAGAACACAATTATGGCAGCGGCGCTCGAGGATGCGACGCATAAATCAGTTGCCAGAAGTGTGGCGCACTTCAGAACTTTAACAAATTGAAGATCCCGTTTTTGATCAAACGGTCGCGGCTTGGGGTTCACGCTTTGGTTGCCGAGTGGGGACGAAAATGACGCGGGTCAGCACGGTGGTCACCTGCTGGGAGGACGCTGTCGACATGCATATGATCACAGCTCGACATCGCGTTGCACAGCTCGGGCCGAATGTGGTTCAAAAGGGCATTTTTGACACTGATCTAAATAGCTATTACTCCCACACACTGCAACAGCAGTGCAGCATTTCTGACACCCGCTCTTGAAAAAAAAAAAAGAAAGCTCGAACAGTAGTTACATCTGCAGCGCACATAAACCATGAATCAAATTTGCTCCTGCAGCCGTCGGGTGGATGAAGTGGCACCTATTGCAGCGGGCCCGGGGGTCCGCGCGAACAGCGGTGTGGCAGGTTCAGCAGGCAGGCGGCCGGGCAACCAGCTGTCGCTCGGCAGGAGGAGAACATGAAAACACGGGGCTGGGAGGTGCTCGAGGTGCTCCGCATGGCTCCCCGCCTGCCTCAACCACTACAAGGAACATTCAGCAGAGCCCTCATCAGGAAAAGGTAAACATACACACACACAAACACACACACACCTTTTCCCACCCACAGTCTCCTGCCAGAAATAGGATGCCCCCGCAAGATGACAGCTTTGCGTGCACGTGCGGATCTCAAATTAACAAGAAATGCACACACACGCGCACATACACACACACACACACACACACACACACACTTCACATCGTCTTCAGCTAACCTATTTACAGACATGGGGCTGTAGATATCAAAGCGCCGTGCTCTCTTTGGGGAATTCCTCCTTTCTCATGTTTTAAGGGGAAATAGATGAAAACGAAACTCATTCTCAGCACACCTCCCTAGTGTGTGTGTGTGTATGTGCACGTGCGTGTGTGGCTCCTCAGCGTTGTTAATGTGCTAAAATGTAAATTGTTCCTGCTCAACAACGTGTGTAGGGCTGTCTTTTTCATGCGGGGAGGAAGCAGCAGCGGCGGCGGCGGCGGCGGCTCTGCTGACAGACTGTGGATATGCTTTTATTAACAAAGGCTTCATCTGATTCCACCCGTCTGTCTGTCTGCCTGCTCGCCTGTCTGTCTGTCAGGCTGACTCCATCACCCCAGCACAAACCTGCCTCATTCTCATCCTCTCACACCAACACGTGTAAAACACATTTGCTCAGACCCCAGGGCTGCACTGAGGGCACATCTGATGATTTGGCAAATCATTTTCACTCAATCGGCTGCAGACTTTTTCATATTCCTCTCTAAAGGTCAAAGCTTGCGGTCTGAAAAATAAGTCGACTGTTCAAAAATGAATGCTCGATAATGCCCAGCAGGGACGGGCACCTGTTGCTGCAAAAAAAACATCCATATAACCATATATGTGTTTATGCGAAAGGGACCCATTCATCACTTGATTTCTGAGCAATGAATGATTACTGAGGACTTCCCATTGAGTTTGTCTTGACAATCACTGCTTTTATTTAATGCTCATTTTCTAACTGAAGAGAGAGGGATCACAGCCAATCGAAGAAGAGCTGGTCTCCACCAAAAAATTGCCACCTGTGTTTGCAAAAGACCGACCAACCAAACTTCAAAACAAGTTCCAATGAACCAACCACAGTGGAAGCTAAAGATGTGTCAGTCAGATGGGATTCCCCACATACAGAATCATATAATGCCTCTGCGTGTAGCCAACACCACTTGGTAGTAGATTTTCTCAATCCACCAAGTGCAAAAACCTCCAAAAGCAAACACTACACTCCTTCGATCTGCAGATTTCCACATCTTATCTTCTCTTGGCCAGGTGCAATCAGTGTTTCCGGGCAGCGCCAAAGCCAGGTGTCGCTGTCTTCACTTGAAAAGGCACGGCCACGGAGCTCCGGTTCACCGTGTGGCCGCTCTGCTAAAAATGTCCACTCAACATGATTAAGATCCCCCACAGCCCCTCTAGACCCCCATCAGCCGAGCCTAAAGTGAGTGATGGATTCGCTACATCTGTGGAGTGGAGGAGAGGAGAGGAGAATTCTGGTGCATAAAAATAGAGCTGGAGCCTGCTGGAGCAGAGGACTGGGACTTAATGAGGGATGCAATCATCAATTATTCAAAACACTTAATCATGGTGTCGCACAACGCTGTTGCACAAACACACGTGCACAGAGGCACGCACAGAGGCATATACGTACACACACACACATGCACGCAGGCGTCTTAAAGTCCCTCTAAAGAGAGATGAATAGAATACTATGGGTGCGAAGGACAAAAGAAGCCTGTTGCTTCACTGTGTGTCTGCATCATTTCATGCAGACACAAACAAACATTGCACCTACAGCACACATGTGAACGTTACATAATCTAGGTACCCAACACACACACATGCACTGTACACATGGAGGCATAGTGCTATCAGCTGCACCATAATACTGCGGCCTAATAACCACAATCAACGCTGCTATTTTGGTTGACCTGGTGTCACCTTACAACAATGCTGGATCTGATCCCCGGCCTGAACCCAGTCCGGAAAATTGTTTAGTTGAGTGCCTCGTCAACGGGCTTAAACGGCCGCCAACGTTTTCTGAGGTCTGAGGCCACCTTAGACGGACATTCCCACACATTCAATACAGAATAAGAATAAGTGCATCATGAGAAGACACTTCTACCCGACAATAGTGACACCGGATTGCAAAATAACATTTTTAGTGGCAAAACAGTATTACCCTAAACTGCACAGAAGAATACAAAAGTTGGGCAAAAGAGATAATCAGTCTTTGGTAGATATGCTGATTTGTCATATAGAATTAACTCAGAGAGCCCTTGAAAGATTTTGCTCTCCATGCAAGATGGTTGAGCTTTCCTGTCTATTTACATATCATTGTGGGTGCTGGTTTTAGAATGACTTTGTTCATCAAAATTGCATTAATATTGGTGTAACAACAGAATCACTTGTCCTTCATACATCAATATGCTTGATGATTAAGCGGAACCTATTGTACATCCATATAATGTGTGTCAATGCACGTTTTGAGCAAGTCGCCGGAGAGTTTTTGTGCTTTGGAAAAGAAAAACTGCACCAGGGTTTGGCACACGCTTTAAAGAACAAAATGTAAAAAGACGCAGAAAGAGAAGAGAGGATAAGGATGCTTAAGGCGAACCCTTCAACAGAGACAGCACCCCGAACTCTCTGCTTGCAAGCCGCTGGCGAGCCCCGTCTTTGCAGCTCCCGTCTTAGTGAACTCTTGCACCACGACACATACTCGGAGAAGCCACCAGGGGAAGGCGGAGGACTGGGGGGTTTTATCGAAGGCTTCGGCGAGGCGCTCATACCCTGTCGCTGCCTGTCTGGGCTGGAGGAGAGAACACGTTCTGCACCTCATGTCCGCTGAGCCCGGGAAGAACGCAGAGGGAATGTCTAGGTTCAATCTACCCCCCTTTCGACACTTGGGAGGAATCCTCCAGGGGGTACAAGTACATCGCCTCCCCGGCCCCCTCACCATGCGGCCTCCTGCCACTAGTGGCCATCAGTCAGTCACAGCTCCTGCCTCCCGCCCGTGTGTCTAATCGCCCACGCACACTGTCACACTCTCCTGCCCTTCCAGTTAAAATACAGACAGCCAAACAAAATCAATCTTTACTGAGTGTCTGCGTTTAATAAGGGCCTGTTGTTTCTTATGGACTCTGACAACATGATCAGCCCCCACGTCGGAGACACACACACAAATACACACACACACACATTGGAGCAGCAATTGAACCCACATGAGGCACAATAAACTGGATTATTTAGCACTATCTCACCTTGTAGGACTGCTCGGCTGCCCCCTTTTCTCTCTGCCGTGCTGACAGACACATACCCACGCACACACACGCATACACACATGGAGCCACACAAACGACCAAACTGCTCTGATGTCATCAACAAACTTAGAGTGAATCACCATGGGATTGTCAGTCTCAGGATAAGATTTGCATAATTTCCATTTGTGTATCCCAAACTCTTTGAACTCTCTGCAAACATTTGCAGGCAAACACACACACTCACGCGCGCACATACACACCATGGCAATGTGCAAAAATGTCATGCTGCATATGGAGTCTGCAAAAGTTCCTGGAGGTGAAACTTTCTGCCAGCTCTTGAAATAGACCCTTTTAGCACCCTATGGTCTATTGGACTGTTGGTCTGACTGAACTCTCCCAGAGACTAGAGGGGCTATTGGCATTCACCTCCCCGTGGGGCTCCGAGTCAATACAAACCTCTTAAAACTCAGAAAAGGCTGTGTGTGTTTCTGAGCGTGTTATTATACGTGTCTGTGTGAAGAATAAAAAAAAGGGGGGTAAATGGGAGAGTGTTAGTCTGCAGGGTGTTCGCATTCGATGGTCGTTTTCCTGCACATGGGCACGCGAGCAGCGCCATTTCCGATACACATCCAATGTTTCTAAATACGTGTTAGTGGTTTGAAACAGCCAGGCACGCTTGCCTATGTGTGTACGTGTGTGTGCATCAGTATGAATGTGGACCTGGTGCAGGTAATGATGAGTCCCTCCCTTGCTAAGAGCCAGGCCTCTCAGTGTCATCCATCATAGTGCAGCTGCTAATGATACCAATATATACAGCAGCACTGAGGGGCCAGGGGAGCTGGGGAGGGGTGAAGGGGAAAACAAAAAGGGCGGCTGTGATAGAAGAGGAAGAGACACGGAGCCAGCCAGAGAAATGGTTGGGGCGGAAGAAGGAAAAAGAAATGTGGTAAGAGACAAGGATTTCGCTCTTAATACTGTAGTCTATGGTATGATATAAAGAAAAAAATCATTGAAGTGCCAATAAACCTAATTTGAATTTGCATCTGAGAGAGAGGAAAGAGAAGTGAGGGGAGGAAATAGCGAAAGAGCTGTTAGAGAAGAGGCAACCAGCATGAAGAGGGAAGGAAATGTGCTGTCACAGGCTGAGGAGTGAAAGCCTATCTGTGTGACTGGAATAGGCAATCTGATTCTCCAAATACTCCTCCTTCTCCTCCTCCTCCTCCTCCTCCTCTCTTTTGCAAGCAACAACCACACAGTGCACACACAACACTGCCCACTGCCAGACACACAGAGATGCCAAGGCTGTGGCAGAGTGTGTGTGTGCGCTTCATACGGGTTGCACCGCATGTGTGTGGATTAACACTGAAAAGCTTGGGATGCTGCTTTCGCGCGACACAACTGCCTCACCAAGTCGAGTTTTTATGCTCCATCTTAGCTTTAATTCGAAAAATCCATCTTTAGGTCTGAAGTGCAGAGCACAACACAACGCCCTGGCCAGGAATCTCCACAGATTTCTGCCTTATACATTATGTGGTTCAACGGGGAAAGAATTTCTAATCACCATAACGGGCTAATGCCGGCCCATCTTGTCTCGTAATAACACTTTGTTCCTCGAGAGGCAATAGGGAGTCACTGTTGCATGAAGGAGCCTTGGCTCCACTCCCGTCTCTCTCCAGGGGTCTTCACCCTGTGATTGTAGGTCACTTTTACACCAAAGAAACTGAGGATGTTGCAAAGAGCTGCTCCACAACTCGTAGAAGTGGCATTTTGGTGTGTAGCAAGCTCTTGCTAGAGCTCTTTTGCTATTGTGTCTCACTCACTCTTGGTTCCCAGTGTGAGTGTTGGGGTGTTTTGGAGAGCCTTGCTTTCAACCAACTCAATGATTGTTAGGATTTCTTAAATAATATTAGCAGTTCTTAAAAGACATTTGAGCGCTGCAGCATTGGGGGGGGGGGGGGG
>CAESWR010000154.1:135115-155492 GCA_903171835.1 Mullus surmuletus | reverse complement strand
GGCAGACATAATATATGACTCGGAGTAAGCTCATTAGCAGAGGTGGGGACTTTGAATGACAGATGAGGGGAGATATAAAGGCAGATGATGGGAGGGGTGGGACTGGGTCATGAGGTGAAGATGTGTGGCCTGTAATTAACATCTCTGCGAGTCATGTGTCTCGGACTTACTGAGCTTGTTTTATACATGTACCTATTTTAACATACAAATGAGCATGGCCAGTTCCGCTCGCACGGGTCTCTTTTTGAACCCGCACCTCGACAGGAAGGCGGATCAGCTGGTGTTGGATGAGCGGAGCTGTGCACAACTTCTGATGGAGACCTGTGTGTGTGTGTGTGTGACTCCGCAACCTCCGCTTCACCCTCAGCGCCCCTGTAGTGTAAATATGTAGAGATGTGCAGGGGCGATGTTCTTTTTTTTAATATTAAATCAACGCAGATGCCGTTGCCTTTTGCTTTATATGCAGATCATTATGACCTCACAGCGGGCTTATTCATGGCTCCAATTATGAACAATAAAAACATTTCTTGGACGGAATTATTATTTGATCAGTTTCTTTTTTTCCCCAGAGGGTAGAGTTTAATGTATAAAATCCACAACCAACATTGTTATTGTTGCAGTCACCGTTTTTTCTTCGTGCTGTGGCAAATCCAGCCAGGACTGTCTCACACACACACCTTTTCCAAGTCATCTCCTCTTCCCTCTAATCAGTTGTCTCTTTCGATCTAATTTTTTTTTCTATTTCGCTTACTTATCCATCACATTAGCATCACCAGTAGCAGAGACCGCATTAACAAAGCAATTTGCAAAACTTGTGATTTCACCCTTGTTCCTCTTATGCTGCGTTTCTCTCTTGCCCTCTCCCTCACCTCCCAAACACACAGACACACACACACACACACCATCCTGTGTACCCCATCCTAATCATGTTGCAATCATGTGAAAAAGCGCAAGAATTTTAAATATTAACCGCGCATTCATTCTCGGCAAGGCAGAATATGAAATGAATTAATCATGGTGTTACAAGGCTGTCTAGTCTTATCCTTTATCCTTATCTGATTCCATGTACTGCGAGGATGCCTTGCAGGAAATTAACAGTGGCCAATGAGAGAGAAGAGTGTGTGTTCTATATGTGTGTGTCTGCCCATTTGAAATATGTCACGTTTGTTTGTTGTTGTTTTTGCCCATTTCAACTGATTGAATTAAGAAAGGATGATTTCAGCTCATGGTTAAAGAAATCAAGTGCTATTAAAGACACCACTTGCATTGTGGGAAATGATGGAATTTCGAGAACCAACACATCTGATTTTGTCTATTATTCTTATTAGAGTAGGGCAGGAGAGTAAAGGGGCTCACTCTCAGAGCACCATTTAGGAGTTGCATTACTTTACCGGGAATCACCATCTTTCTCTCTCTTCATCTCCCCGCCACCTCTATCTCTCACGCTTGATGGCCCCCCTGCATGCTCCTAATAACCCATGATGACTCCTCCACACTTGAGCACCCTCCCATCAGACACCCACAGAGACCAACACACACACGAGTATATGTATACAGACACACACATGCGCACACCACCCCTGCGTGTTGGACATAGAGGGGTGTAGATGATGACAGCCATCAGCAGGGCAATTAATGGGCCCATCCCCTGGTTACAGTACAACAGAGAGAGGCAGAAAAACAACATTAGCCCATATGGCTGGATCCAAAATGGTATAATTAGCGTAGCATACTGCTCCTCGCTTGGGCCCGAAATCTCAAAAGCCCAGCCAGCGCTCATGCAAGGACACTGCAAAGGAGGGAGGGCGGGGAGGAATGAACCGGTGGGAGAATAGCAGGGGAGCACACAAACTCAAAGAAAAGCTGAATAAATAGTAAGGAGGTGAGTTCGCAACAGCGCCGTGGCGATACCTAACCCCCGAATCTAGTTCTGCTTTACACCAGAGAAGAAGGGAGAGATCAGTGTGAGCAAAGTGAGCGTGGGGAAAGAGACGCGAGGTAAGACAGAGAACAGAGAGCGGAGCACAAAGGGGAGGTGGACGAGAGGAGGGAGAGGATAGTAGTGTAGACACGGGACCATGCTCGCAGCATACTGATGCTGCTGTAAGACATGCAGCCAGCACGGCCCCGCCGAAGCAACCAAGCATGTGCTGCAGAGGGCTGCGCTGCCTCATAACCTCCGTGTGTGTGCGCGCATGTGCGTGTGCTCACTTTCACATATGGGATGAGACAACAGCATGTGCTTTATGAGGGAGTCCGTGTGTTCTCCAAGCCGCATGGATGTGTGCACGTGTGTAAAACGCGGGTGAATCACCGGTGCATCGTGTGCTGCAGTGGGCGATGCCTTGCTCATTATGCTGTGTGTGTCTCCTCCTGCAAAGCCTCTGTTATCACAACACAGAGCCCCGGCAGTTCCTGCACTGGCTCTGCTACCGTACCTGGAGTCCCATGGGAGCTCCTATAGCATATTCCGCTCCTCAAGGACGGCATTGTGGAGCTCCAATAAAAAAAAAAAAAACCCAAACAAAACGTTGGACCACCCGGACCCACGGTAAACATCTAATCTCATGAACCTCAAATAATTGAACAAATCACTGCATCCCTTTTTCATTTTCCTACACAACAATAACAAATAAGTTACTTTGCAGGGCGACGACGTCATCGAGCATAATCTAAATCAATGTCCGCAAATCTGAGCGCTTATGATGTGGGGAAGTTCCCACGCACCCTCACCATGAGGGGCTGTTAACGCTCAACAATGTATCTGCAGTAGCGCTTCATACGGGGAAACGCAGCCTGGATGCGCCGCACCGGACTTCCGCCAACAACGATCTCTGCGTTACTTCTTTGCTTCTCTATACGCCGAGCTGTTGCAGGATGTCTCACCAGAATACATGGACACGTTTCAGAGTCCAGCAATGTGAAAGAATAAAAGAAGGAGGGCAGCGGCGTTCTCAAACAATACAGAAAAATTGTGAGAAGGTGCTCTTTGGAAAAAATGGGGAAATCACTAAATCCAAGGGACTCGTCAAAAGTAAAAAGCTTTAATAAACAACTTAGTTATAGTTAGCTCATAATGGAACACTAAAAACAGCTGACATGTTTGGACCAACAACTGGTCTTCATCAGGGTTTAGCCTTCAGTGCTTAGAGTGCCTTGGATTTTTTCTTCCCCTTTCTATTTTTTCCAGCAACGTAAACCTTGGATGGATGAAAAGATGGACAGCAGGCGACACGCAGATCATGTTAAGTGAAGTGATGATGTGGATGATGAAGGCGACATTCAATAGGACAGTAACAATGGTGATCATTAGAAGTGAGCCCATCCTGTATGTAAGGCTTTTGAGCAGTGAATTCCAGGTATTGTTTAATAAAAGAGACAAAGAAAGTGGGAAAAGGTGGGTAAGAAAAAAGGAAAAAGAAGATGCTCATCATACCGCACAAGTGTCTTTCGTCACATCGATTTCAATCGTCAGTGAAACAACAGGGATTCACCCAGGTATTCTTAGAAATGCTCCCTACTATAAAACATTGCCAGAAGGCTGCTTTTATGCTGTTTCTCTCTGCTCTCGTTCCGGTTGACTCTGTCCAGCAGACAACAGGAGGTCTGCTCTTCTTTTGTGTCTCACTCAATTCGTCATCTTCGCCTGCCTCTCAGAAAGCTCGTGGTGATGGTGGTGGAGGGATGCACAAAAGTGTTTTTTCTGCATCTGTCAAAGTGTACCACATTGTGGAAAGAGAAAGATCAAATAAATAAATAAATAAATGAATAAAGGAAAGCGATGTTCTCCTCCATTTTTAATGAAAGAAAATTAGGGGAGCTGTCTCTTTCTGTCTCCCACTGCTCCACCACAACCTGATTACTGTCTGATGATGATGGCACTACTTCCTGACATCTAATTGAAATAATTGTGTGTAATCACTTTAAAAGACTGGCAGGAGACACGCAAGCGATGAGAAGTAGTTAAGAAAGGCAACGGCATTTTAATTGAATCTTCCCAGATGCATCTTATTCTATCAAACAAGTGTAAAACCACCAGGAAGCGGGCGGAGACTCGGCGGTGGCACAGTTCAATCGAGAAATGAATGCCTGGGTAATGGGTTTAGAGGCTGTGAAGAAGCGAGGGGTTTACGTGGATACGCTTCAGCCATTCTCTCACACTCGCACACTTTATCCCACATAATCTGTGAGAAATCTTCCGAGTGCTGCACTGTATCCAGGTTGACTTTCCCAGAAACAGAGCTTTAATGCAGTATTTCACGTAAACAACCCAGGTGAGGATTCCGAGCCGTAATTGCTGGCGCTTTTAGCGGCGACCTCACCAGCTCCGCAGTGGCTGGAGTCCGAGGATTGTGATCACGCCACAAAGACACCTTGCGGGTTTGGTCGGAGTGGATGTAATGGCTAAAATGCCTGGTCTGGACCTCGGTATGCGACCACAGCTGGCTTGTGGGCATGTGCACCACGGGGCCACTCTGTGGGTTTCTGAAGGCCCATATCGCACAGCGAGTCCAGGCGAGGGAGAGCCTGTCCACAGCCATTTCCCTACTCTTTAATCTCAGTGGCCGACTGGAGAGAGCAGCGCTGCACATTCCATTAATGTAAAGTGGGGCTTGAAGGCCCGTAATTTATTGGCTCTGCAGACTCGCCTCCCCTCATCTTACTCATACTGGCTCCCGGCCACCAAATACTCCCCCTGATACCCGCCGACATGCAGCACCCTGCGCTCAGCGTTTTACACTATTTCACTTTCTTTCTCTCCCTCTACCTCGATACTCCTCACACCGTTTTCCTTTCCTCCCCTTCACAATCTCCCTCTCTTGCTCTCTTTCGTAACCTATCACACATAAAGACAGAGGTTCCCCCCGCAACACATTCCACCGGTCGCAGTCATTACAATGTTTCTTCTCTGTTGTGCTCTGAGCTTCTGCCGCTAAAGGAGCTAAGTAACGCAGTGTTGCCTCTTCACTGATTCGACTGATAGCTTAATTACTGACAAAATGACACGCTCACACATCCACAGCCACAGACACAGTAAGAGAGCGGCAGAATTCCCCGCAGAGAGAGATGAAATGCCAACTGAGGGAGTGGATGAGAAGGAAACTAAAGCTTGTTTCCTCGACTACTCCTTTATCCTTTTTAACCTGCCTCTTTTAAGTTTAGACTGATTATTAGGATCCGCGTCCCTGAGGCGAGGATACTCCCTCTGAAAGAAACATTTTGAATCAGTGTTTGTCCTTTTTATGAATGGGCTCCTCCTCTCACACAGGGACACAATGACAATCTAAGCAGGTATTATGCACTTCCTTGCCATAAGAATGGAGAGTGGAAGAAAGTAAAGCCTGGAAAGGCAATTATAATATTTTTAATTGATGAGTTACCATACTGCATTTTGGGCAATTCTAATATGCAAATATAGTCAAAATAAAAGTTATCTGCAAAAGTTTGAGCAGTTTAGTAGTCTCAGATTCTTTTGACAAGGTCCCCAATCTTAATTAGCTCGTTAGGCTGGAGGCGTCTGGGCATTTGTCATTACGAAATGTCAGCTGGTGTCAAACTCAAAGCTTTGTAACTTTTGCTTGCACAAATACTGAGCAGCCATGGATTCCTCTGAGCAGCTGTGAGCCTCTATTGATGCCCACGATGTCGGAGGAAGGCGAGGAGAAGGCAATGAGTTCAAGCTTCTACAGCACAAAATGTAATTAAGTGATGGCAGTTACGGGTAAGTGTGGAGATAAAGGTGAGGTCTGGAAGAAAGAGAAAACTTTGACCCATTTCTGGTATGTTGGTCAATAGGGCAAAACCAGAACCCACACCACAAAAATTCAAGAATATTTAATGGAACAACCTTACGCACTGCAGACAGAATCCAGTATCAGATGCAACGGATGCCCTCATGAACCAAGTGCAGTGAGGTTAAAATACAACTCAATGGCCACAATCAGTAAAAGTAAAAAAAAAGGAACAGCATTTCATTTCAGAAACCCTTCGCCAACACAATCCACCCCCCTGCATCGCACATTGCCAAGTGCGATGCGGGGGGGTGGATCGATCATACATCGGGATTGCCTTGGCACTGTGTTAGGAAGGTTGCACTGGTGGAGAAAAGAATCCACTAAATACCAGCACAATCTGAAAGCAAACATCATGCCATCTGTAAAAACGCTGAAGCTGCAATAGGGGGTTGCCTCTACAACAACATAATGGTCCTAAACATACCTCAAAAT
Organism: Mullus surmuletus; assembly: GCA_903171835.1. Taxonomy (NCBI): domain Eukaryota; kingdom Metazoa; phylum Chordata; class Actinopteri; order Syngnathiformes; family Mullidae; genus Mullus; species Mullus surmuletus. Next base: position 149,265 of record CAESWR010000154.1, on the reverse strand, counting down.
CCACCATCGACCTCAGGAAATGCAAGCTGAAGGGTTTGGCTCTAACAGTCTTCTGACTTAAACAGGATTTGAAAATGTGGGCGGATTTTTTAAGTACTTTTAGCGTACTTAAGCCTACTTTGCTTGTAAGAAGAACCACAAATGGTGCAAAACTACACGTGCACAATTATTAGGCAAGTGACTATTTTGACCATATCGTCATTTTTATGCATATTTTCCAAACCCAAGCTGTATAAACTTGAATGCCTACTGGATTTAAGCATACTACGTGAAGTGCATATGTGTATGAGCGAGGGTGTGGCCTAAGGAGATCAACCCCGTATATCAGGTGTGCACAATTATTAGGCAGCTTCTTTTCCTCAGGCAAAATGGGACAGAAAATAGATGTAATGCACTCTGAAAAGTCAAAAATTGTAAAAAGTCTTTCAGAGGGATCCAGCACTCTTGAAATTGCCAAAATATTGGGGCATGATCACAGAACCATGAAACATTTTGTTGCAAATACCCAACAGGGTTGCAAGAAACGGGTTGAGAAAAAAAGATGCAAATTAACTGCCAAAGATTTGAGAAAAATCAAACGTGAAGCTACCAGGAACCCATTATCCCCCCATGCTGTCATTTTCCAGAGCTGTAACCTACCTGGAGTGATCAGAAGTAGAAGGTGTTCAGTGCTCAGAGATGTGGCCAGATCTAGATGAGGTAAGAAAGGCTGAAACCCGGCCACCACTGAACAAGACACATACGTTGAAATGTCAAGACTGGGCCAAGAAATATCTGAAGACAGGTTTTTCAAAGGTTTTATGGACTGATGAGATGAGAGTGACTCTTGATGGAGCAGATGGATGGGCCCGTGACTGATCCAGCCACGGGCATAGAGCTCCACTCCGACTCAGACGGCAGCAAGGTGGAGGTGGGGTACTGGTATGGGCTGGTTTGATTAAAGATGAGCTAGTTGGACCTTTTCGGGTTGAAGATGGACTAAAACTCAACTCCGACACCTACTGCCAGTTTCTAGAAGACACTTTCTTCAAGCAGTGGTGCAAAAAAAAGTCTACATCTTTCAAGAAGACCATGATTTTTAGGCAAGATAATGCTCCATCTCATGCATCAAAATACACCACTGTGTGGCTAGCCAGTAAAGGCCTTAAAGATGGAAGAATAATGACATGGCCCCCTCCCTCACCTGACCTAAACCCTATTGAGAACCTGTGTGCCCTTCTTAAACGAGAGATTTACAGTGAAGAAAACAATACACCTCTCTGAACAGTGTCTAAGAGGCTGTGATTGCTGCTGCACAAAAAGTTGATCGTCAACAGATGAAGAAACTGACAGACTTCATGGGTGGAAGACTTTGGAGTGTTATTGAATTATTTTATTATTTTATTATTTATTTTATTTTTTTTATTTTATTTTTTTTAAATGTCAAAAATGTGTTTTTGGGCGTTTAGAGTTTCATTTTGAGTTTCTCGCTTGACAGATGAAAATAAGTCGGATGGGAATATTAATGTTTTTCATTGAGTTGCATAATAATTCTGCACACTAACAGTAACCTAATAATTGTGCACACACAGATATTCTCCTAAGAAAGCCAAAACCTCACTTTTACTTCCTTATATATGCATGTTTGAGGTTTATTGACATTTAGGATTGACCTAGAGCACTGTTGTTGTTCTATAATAAGTGTAAAAAATACAATACTCAAAAATACAACTTCCCTAATAATTTTGCACAGTGTATTGTCGAGGATGGGAGGAAATTGGAAATACAAGACCGGAAACACGAAACCTTACCTGAACATCTGCCAAAAGGACTCAATGGAATCCATTTTTTGCACATGCAAAAAAATATATTTTGTGTATAAAGCCGAGCAAATGTGATTTAGAATGTGCAGACAGTATTGTGTCCAATGATCCCACTGATACAAAAGTTTATTTACTTCTTTTAAAATGAACCATGGGTAAAAGGACATGTATGCATGTGAAAGGATGGCAAAAACTTAGCATACTGTAATACCCACCACTTGTTGTTTTCTAAAAAAAACAACAAAAAAAACACTCACTCAGGCATTTTAAATAAATGGAGGAGAAATCTTTCATCATGAAAGTGCAAAGCACTGACTCCGAAACAAAGGCAAATGTACATTTTCCCACAGTGCATCTGGCATAACACAGATTGATTTAGGAGTTCGCATAGTTCGCTGTATAGTTATTATCCAATAACACACAGCAGGAACATAGTTGCAGTCAGTAGAGATTCCACCATAGCCCCCCACCACAAAATGGGTTTTACTGACCAGCAGTGCAGTTTCTGCCATGACAGGGTTTCTTTATCAAAACTCCATAGGTGGGAATCCTGTGACGGATCACAACCTCTCTGCAGAAAGAAATACTGCTGTGTTGGAGTCTCCCACTGGCTCTGCCCTTCACAGGCCAGGGGCATTATGGAAGTAGGAGATGACCACACCTACGAAAATCCTGAAAGAACACAAAGAAAAACTGTGTTCCATCACTTGTGAACTGAGCCCCACCTGTGCTGAGATGATATTAGCATCGGATTTATAAGTATCAAACTCTGCAAGCACCAGCACATTTGCTAAGGACATAATCTACACTGCACAAGCAGCATTATGTCAAAGACAGCCAATTCACCACTTTCTCTGGAGGTAACCAATGATTTAAGACCTCCCACAAATGGCAAACCTGCTGTAACCCCTGTCCGACCAACACAGGACAGAAGTAACACTGACCAACACGAGTGTAATTGCTTTCTAATTCATTTGTTGTGACTATGTCCCCCCTTGTGAATTGAAGTATTTTATAATTAATTTGGAAAATGTGCAGTCTAATTATACAGCTAACTTTTATGTATGGATAAAATCAATAAATTGACAGCAAGCAGGCTACTTAATCAGAGTATTTCAGTAGCTTTCTTTTAGTACAATTAAGTGTGGTTGATTAGTTTCACAAATTTGATCATACTAATAGCCAAAATAACTTATTTGTTTAGGTAATTGGTATCATCTAGTATGTCATACACCATCTCCACAAGGTGACAAACTAATTTGGTAGGACAACCACTGTACTAAACCCCACAAAACACAAACATAATTAGTGGTTTTAAATGATTATTATCATCTCATTGAACTTTGCCATCATGTTTGTTAATCATGATTAAGGTATTGTCTAACAAATGACCACTCATTATTATTATGATCAGTAATAATAATAACAACAAGTCATCATATCAATAGATTAATGATTAACAGTTGTTTTACCTGATACATTGCATTGACCTAACATATATAGTAAAGGTTTTGATGAGATTTAATACAGAAAAAAGTGATCCAGGTAGGAGCACACATTCCCTAACAGGCCTGTGTGCTTGTGTGTGTACCCAGCTTGTTGTGGAATTAAATTGTAGAAAGAGAACAGTTGAACTGGGACTTGTTAGAGTTTTTAAAAGCCATGATCACAACAGGAGCTAGATGAAAAGGGTACGAGAATTCCGTCTAAGAGTGCGGTGCTAATCAGAAGAGCCGCACACTGCAGGTTAATGGAATCTAATTACGGCAAAAATGAATTTAACATCTGCATTTTCTCTCATTTCCATTTTTCAATGTATGTGGTGGGGAAAAAAAGTGGCTCCAATCATTATCTTAACGCAACAAATTGTAGATACACTAAGTGGTAGTTAAATGAAAACAAAATTGAATACGGAATTAGCGCGACTCTCAAGTAAGCAAGCAATGCAATATTTATGAGCTGATTAAAATGTGTACGTGGTCAGAGAGGAGTCGTGAGATGGGCGCAATTGGCCGGTGGGCTGCCTCTTACTTATTCATGCTCAGGGCTAGACGTCGCTCCCTGTAAATTATTTAGCCCTTTCCTTTGTGTGTCCGTGTGTGTGTGTTTAAGAGCGCTGTGTGAGTGAATTATTAAGGTTATGTGTGTATTGCCACAGTAGGGATCCTCTTTAGAAGGGTCACTGGCCATGCTGCTGAAATAACATTACATTACTTTGTGCCCCGTGCATGTGTGTTTGTGTGTGTGTGCAGATCTATCTGCGAGACGGGGGTTTTCCATTTAGCGAATGGATCCTTGGGGACATATTGTGAAGAAGGAGGCCACACTGATACTGAGATAAAGACGTGCACGATGCTGAGATGGGAGGTGAAAAGAAGGGAAAAAGGCAAGGGGGAAAAAGAAAGAATCAAATGAATTCAGACTAATTTTCTGACATTAATCTATGACAAAGCGCTCCCTCTCGCCCCTTAAGAGTGGCATGGGACCAAGATGGGAATGTATGCTCTGTCTTTATGAGGGTATTGTCGGGCCTGACTGCGGGGGTCCTGCGAGAGGTGCCCGCACGTTTGACGGGTTAACATGTGAAATGGCTATGCTAATTGCTATGCTAATTGCGTTTCTGAACGCATGTTAGCAGACTGTGAGCTATTTCACTGCAAACAGCCATGGCCTAAGCGGTGAATAATGACCACTTCAGCTTCTGCAAGGATATGTAAGCACCGGGCCACTGATAGACAGGGTTAGTGGGTGGTTTAGAGTGAGGGGAATGAAGAGTGATAAAGAGAGGCGAGAAAGGGTGGCGGGAGGAGGTGGAAGAGGACAAGGAGGGATGGATAAAAGCTATGACAGCTTTCTTCATAATTATTCAGTCTGTCTCTCCACTCTCAATATCTGAATAATATTCGGAGGAGACGGTGAGAGAGGGGCCTGACTCAAAATACAAGTCTTGTCGGTGCATTTCATCACGGACAATCGTGTCGACTGTCTGTCTGGCGGAGGATCTCTGTCTGGTGCTGTAATTTTTTAACTCTGGTACAAAATGTTCAAGACAAAAATGGCCTTTGATTTAGAAACAAAAAAAAAAACCTCAAACACTCAGTTAAGATGACACCTAACACTGCTCAATGTTTCCCCCCTATGCATTAATTTTGTTTTGCATCACGAGTGAAACTGTTTTGTTCAGCACTTGATACATATAAAACGTCTTCTGACAACTAAGCGATTCCATCCACAACAGAAACGAAGCCTGGTCATGGATCCTGCGCTAACCCTGAAGCCCGACTAACCTTTGGACAACAAAGAACCACCTGCGCTGCTGTAATTTGGAAGGGTTAATCTGGACATTATTGGTAGAAATCTCTGATGTTTGCGCAGTAATATATCATCACACACACCAGCGTCACACGCAAACCAAACAAATATCCACTCATATTTCCAACAGAGCAACCACAGGAAAACAAAACCAAGCCGGCCGACCGAGCAGATGGGGTCCCCAGTGCCGTGGCATTCTTAGCACAACTCTTGTTCAGATTGATATCCAGAGCAAATGTTTACAAATCAGTGCTACAAGCATGAAAAAAATACCTGTGCAGATATTCCCAACCAATATCTTCTTCATCTGACGCTTCGACTCCACCAGGGACAGCTGCTTTGTGTTCAGACGGCAAACTCCGCTGGGAACATTTCAGAAGTGGAACATTTTCCTGTTTTTGTTGAAATGCCATTTGTTGTGCTTCTAGAGCATCATCATGAAATGGTTTGTTTTTAACTGTGTTTATGATTTCTGTACTTGTTGTTCAGTAGCCTCTGGTTAATTGCTCAGACCGCTTACTGTGTGTTTTTCCATCTTCTTAAATGTCAAGTCATCCGGTGCAACTTGTCATGCTGATGTTGTGATGCCCTTCTTTGTTTCTCTCATGTCCTCGATGATCTCTGAATATTGTTCACATATAGTTCATTATATAGAGATAACATCAACCAGGATGGTCTATGGTGTATCTTTGAATGCTGTCTGCCTTATTTGTTTCTAGTCTCAACTCACTAAAAGAAACCAGTCAGTTGTCAAGGCTGCCTCTTATTAGAAATGAGACTCCACAGAGGTCTGTCCATGGTCCAACACTGTTTACACACAACCATCTATGTCCAGGGTTTCACCTCAACCCAGCCTAAGAATTCATCTCGACTCTGCCTTTTCAATTAGCACTTTTTATAGAATAGAGGAAGTACTCGGTATTTTTCGCTGTCATCAGTCAATCAGACCGCACTGCCATTAAAACATATGCAGTTTCATTTGTATGCAGACATACATTCGTTCTGTATCTGCAAGTAGAAAAGCATTCTGCAGCCAGAGCAAATTGGATAGCGCTCATTACAGCTCACCCGTCACACTGACCCGGCTGTCTGCATGGGACTGTGTGGGTGGTGTGAACAGCAAATTTGAAATTTCAAAGTTAGGCTCAGAGGTTGACTGCTGTCATCGGCGAACAGTGCGATCCGTCACTTGAAATGGACAAAAATGACAAATCACACTTGTCATTTTGCAGTTTTCTTTCAACTAGAAACCTTTTGTGCGGGCATTATGGTTAATTTCACCTGATTTAAATTCCAGTCAATTTTTTTCATCCTCGCTTAGTTATGTTGACTGTGTAATTGTTATATGAAAACTTCTTGGTGTGAAAAGAAATAAAAAAAATCTTAATAGAGACAGCCTGATTTAAGGAAGGTTAGAGTAATATGAGAAAAGGTACTAAGGTATGTATTATCTAATTAGCTAATTTACACAATGTAAGTGTCAAACTGACATTTAGCCATGGATTATAAATCAGATCAACAGGTTAATAGAGAAAAATTTGCAAAACGATCACTGTGGGCTTCTAAGACTAAGATTTGGGTAAAGACCTAAGGATATGCGGCAGTTTGGTCATGGGAGTGGGGGTTTCTGAGGTGGCAGGAGAAAGAGGACAAGGATGGATGGAGGAAGTGTGGAGCGGCTGGCCTTTGAACTCCTCCTCTGGGACAAAGGTGGGTTGTTGCTGATCATTCTCTGGTCCGCATCTTGCCACTTCTCGGTCTCCATGGTGATCATTACGGATGGATCCTTTGTCACCTTAGCACAGGCATTCTTCTGTCACAGCCCATTCTCCTTTACATATCTCCCGCGTATTCCCCAGGGAGGACCTTTTCTTATTAAGGAGTATATACAGGGGCCCCTAAAACAACCTCCTACACCTCCGTCCTTCCTTCCTTCCTTCCTGCTACACTCATCCATTTTCCCCACATCGGTCTCCACCTCCCCCCACGTCTGCCTCAGCAACGCTTCTGGTGTTCGCCCGTTTTTTGTTGTTTTTTCCCTCCCTATTTCCTCTGTTTTCTCTCTGCATTCTGGCAAGGAAATGATATTCGGGGCTGCACGGCGCGTCCTAGAGCTGGAGGAAACATGTCTGTGCAGATGCTGCCTTCATGTTAATAGACCAGCCAGGACTCCTCATGGGCACAGACATGGGCGAGTAAATTCACCCAAAGGAGAGAGTGGGGCTAACACATTCTGCAGGAGAAATGATTTGTCTCCCGACTGCTTCGAAGCAGAACCTTTAGAGCAAACACTTGACGGACGCGCTGCCCCAGAGCCACCGGGAATAGGTGTGTCATTGCACTATTGTAAAAAACAACAACACTTGGACAATGCAAACAGGTTGATGTTAATGAAATGGGGGCGAGCTGACTTCTTATGGCAACCATTTAGCCTAGCATTTAGCCCGGTGCTGAGGTAACAGCCGCTGTCATGGGAATGCTAATGAAACTAAAGAAAACAAAGTCTGGTTAATGAGAGCTCTGAGATAAGAGAGCAGAGGCTTGGGCACACATGCACACATTTACACACAACCCCACATACACACACACACACTTTGACAGGCTCTTCTCCTCCGACACTAATTAGACAGGAAGGACTATATGTGGAGGAAGAGCTAACTAACTGTCCACATCAATACTGCATTGTGTGCGCCTGTCTCGGCCATTGGCCTCAAAGACACGGCGGGAGGAGGGGATGCAGAGCAGAAGGAGCAGGGAGACAAATTAGAGAGGGGGCAAGACATCGAGGGCAGGGGAATGAGAGTCTGCGGGAATGAAGATGAATTTGAGGCAACGAGCTGTCCGAGTGTGATCCATACGTGCGACACTCGGAGCTTTATATGCTGCACATATTTCAGTGGTGTGGTGAGCAGGAAGAAACCATTGAACAGTCTTTTGCTCTTTGAATACGCCCACCGTCTGTTCTTACACACACACATCAGACTCGGATTTTTATCAGTTTGCATTAACATACCTTTTGGAAGAAGCAATGTCGTTTTAAAATCAGATAAATAAGGACCACACAGAAACAACAATAGCATTAATTGAATTTATTTTGTTATCTATGCCGCTAAAAACCATTTGATTAAAGTAAAAGTAGAGTAATGGGAATTCGGGCTCTTCCTCAGAAGCCAGATCGTTGGGCTCGGCCCCACAAATAAGAGCCAGCTCTTTCAGCCCGCTAATCATTGAGTAACACTTCTGCCTTTTATATTATGCTAAATTCAGCCATGTGTTGACCTGTGACCGCCGCACATGCATTACTTAAATTATTCAATGTAATTATAACCCTGTAATTCCCAGAATACCATAATTTTACATTACTGATAGAGTGCATTATACTTCACGGTCAGAATCACACTCGCCCACTGTTAGCACATAGAAAAGTCTGAGAGAATGAAATCGGCTCCCGTAGGACGGTCGGCTCCCACGCCTCCCAAAGTTGTTTAGTGAGAATTTGCTAAGAAGACAATGATTTGAAGTACAATTTGGTGATATTTAATCAAATCCACAGAAGTAGGAATCACCACAGGTCCCATTCTACAATACAGCTACATTGGAATATATTGAATCTTGCATCATATTCTGATTTACTCTCATTTTCAAGAGGACCAGAGGGAAAAGTTGGTAACAGCTGTATTATAAAGTGAAGTTGTTCACTTCAGTCATCAGAATTGGACTGTCAGAGAGACAGACAGGCCCACGCTGTCATAAAAACCTGCACTTTTTTTTCTCCTCGCAATCTATACTGTTAACGATTGAGACTATGTGCCAATACAACATCGCCAGACAAATATCAATGCGTCCGTTTTTTCCAAGAGCAATTAATCAAGGATTTTAAGTACCCTTAACCGGACACAGCAAATTCCTCTTATCAAATTTCATAAAAGTTGGTGCAAGTGCTGCACACAACAGAAGGGGGGAGACGAGTGGTTGGTTGTAGCCAAGTTATAAGCCTCATCCCCGAGACGCCCTCTCCTCGCCCCCCACCACACACTTTCTCTCTCCTCCCTGCATCTCTGTCTCTTTGCCACGACACTCGGGGAATACTAACCATTGGGCTTTTCCCCTCCCCGGGCTTTGACCCGATATTGCCGCCACTCCGCTCCTACCCAGAGGCGATGACTGAACTTAAACTAGGTTATGGCTGGGAATTGGTGGGGGGAAAAAGGTGTAATAACAGAAGACGCAAAGAAGTGTTAGTTTAATAAGCATCCAGCAAAGGTTTTTCGGAGTGACCGCCAGCCCATCTCTCTCTCGTCTGGATCCTTCACTTTCGCTATCCATCTATCTCCCGTCCACCTTCCATTTTCCTACCCTCTCACTTCCAATCCCTCCGCCTCTCGAGCAATCTATGGGTCTTTTTATCAGTCCCTCTCCCTCTTTTGCACTCCCTCTCCTTCTCATTCTCCATTTCTCTCTCCAGTACAATCAATCAGTTCTGAATTACTCATTTACTCTGTCTCTCAGTGCTGCATATTCTCTCTGCCACTGAGGACTCCGTTAATTCCTCCCCACCACCACAACCAGCGCCGCCCCCACCCCTCCCTCGCTGTCTTTCTCTAGACTCCGCTTGATAGAATCAGATGCTATTTGTCTATTAAGGGGCCAAGGGATATTTAATAAAGGGCCTGTAACAACTGTGTGTGGCTGGGTGTGTGTGCACGCGGGAGTGTGCATTTCCGATCAGGCGGGTGAACACCCTTCCGTTCACCACCTTGATGAGGAAATTAACATGTCCGATGTGGTTTTTGATGAAAAGTCATCTCGACGCCAATGGTGAATGTCGCAGTTAATTTTCTATTTAACTACAGTAACCCTAACCAACTCTAATTGATTAGGTGATCAAAAGTAATTGGTATTAGGCCGTAGCTATGGATTCATTTGTCTTTTATGAATGCTAATTGACCCCAGTCTGCCCCTGTGCCCACACCTCCCTCGTTGTACCGTACACTTCCTTTGCCTCTGCTACAGTCACTGGACCTCCATGCTATTGTGCATTCTTTCCCAGAGCCTCTGCGTGTGTGCATGTGTGTGCGTGTGTGTGCACGTGCCGTTTTACATCGTCGCGGTGTGTTTTTCTCTGCTTGTGTACATGTGATTAAGTATTCGTCTCTTAGCTGCCTTGCCCTCCAGCCTTGGGGAGAAAAACCAAACAATTCTTTTTGACATCCATTATGTGTGTGACTTTGTGCAATGTTTCTTAGTGTATGTGTGTGTGGGTGTGTGTGGAACACTTGCGTGTAGCAGTGTGTGAAGCAAATTGGGGCAGGAAAAACCACAGGTCTTTGGAAAATTAACGCGGGATGAATCCAAATAATCGCAACACACATCATTTCCTCAACCCATGCTTGACATTTATGAGACGTGGTAAAAAATAGAATGAAAGAAAATGTGTCTCCCCACACTAAGCCTCTGGCATTCACACAATTCCATCAAACACACGAATGCGGAGGGAGGAAAAAAAAAAAAAACATATAACCATAAAAAAACAAAATGCAAACAAAAAAAAACAAAAGACATGTGCATGTGGGAATATGCACACAAACACTGAAAAACACAACACACTATTTTTGATGCCACTGAATAGCAGTAACCGTTAACCGCACAATGTGGCCTCTAAGAAACAGGACATTGATTGAGGCTGATCAGAAAGATACTGGTACTGATCGAGAACAACCAGTGACTGATGTTAACTGACTGCTTTTGCTGCTTCTGCACCAACGAGCTATTGATCAGCCTGCTCGGATTCACCAAAGAATATTGTCTGCTCCAGCCTGGCCGTGTTACCCGACACACAGATAAGAACGTCAGTTCCCCCATAAGAATAACCCCATCCTTATCACTTATGATTAATTTCTCTCTCAATGTGTTTATGGGGAGAATCTCAAAATGTATGTGTGCGCATGGATGCATGCGGGCACACACAGACACACACACACACACACAGAAACACACACACACACGCACGCCCGTGCAGAGAAACCCCAGGCAGCCCTGCGAAGTCTTGCAGCTCAGCGGCTGTCATGGCAACGTTTCTGCAAAGGTGTGTTTGGTCAAGGGAGCAACGTGCAGTGAAATGTTTGCTGAGAGGAGGCATGTAAATTCGCAACACATAACAGGAAAATGAAGTTCAAACACACAGGCACCACTGGGCATGCGTACACACACCCGCACCCACACCCAGGCAGTCCGGCAGCTTTCGTGTGAGACGGGCAAAAAGGTTCAATTTGGTGCATCCGGGGTAACGAGTAAACAGGCAAATATATACTGACAAGCAGAGCAAACATGAATTAGTTAATGCCATAATATAAGAAGTGACAAGTTGGCTGAGATGATCTTCAAAAAAACATGCACAGACATTTAATTAAAAATATGCAAATACGCTCGCAGTTTGGAGGCTATCAAATTCAACTTAACAGGGAAAAAAAACTTTACTGCCTACATTTCAATTATAGCCTCTGAAACATTTTTTTTACCAGCTCCACTGAAACAGAAGGGTGAGTGAGATTTCTTCCCTTGGTCCAAAATTGGACCTCAACTGTTCCAGCTCCAGCAGCACAGATTAAACATCAACATTATTAATTATCGCCACGTTCCCACCTCTCTTGGACCATGGTGGATAACCAAATGGGGAAATGTGATATTAAATAAACATCACAATACTTTTTTCCCTATTGTGCCGTCTTGATATTTTCGAGAAATATGGCTGCATTATCAATTTTCTGGAGTTAAACAAGTGTGTGAAAGTGTAGTTAACTCGGATGTGCTGCATCGCTCTCTTTTTTGTGGCCCGCATCAAAATGATGGTGTCATACCTCGGGACACCCTCACCACCACAGGTCCCCCATGCCCAATTAGAGATGCGAGAAGATCAAACTGGCCAGGGCCTGGAGAGTCATCGATCACGCTGACCCCGTGTGTAACATATATGTAGCATGTCAAGCTATAAGCTGGACTAATACATCAACTAACACATTTGGTGACCCTGACGTTCCCCAACTCTCCCACTGTGACTCGAGTGTTTGGGCTGCAGCTAGTTTAGCAGACAGACAGTAACAAAACTGTCAGGGTATCATGTACTAACAGTGGTGCTTTCCATTGATTATTTAGTCTCCTTTTTACCCTCTTTCATGGACAAGTGCACATTTCCAAAGCAGACGCTGCACTCACTGTGTGGATGGTGGTATCCTGTTAAATTTCAATGCAAATCAGTTGTAGTCGCTCGATATCTGCATGGAAGTGGTACGGTACCCCTGAATCCCTCTGCATTACCCTAATTAATCATTCATAGTCTGCATCTACATATTCAAATTACCTGAGTTTAAGATGAGGCAGTGGGGGTGGAGATGGAAGAAGATGTGGGAGGGGAAGTTCTAGAAAAGAGGACAGAAGAAGTTAAAAGCAAAAAAAAGGAGGGCACTTTGTGGAAGAAAAAACAAAAAAAAACAAGACAAAAACAACACAAAAAACAACCTTTTGTTCCAGACCCTTGGATCTATGCTCTGAGCTGATGCCCCTCCAAATAGCAGCTGGCGGTTAGCCTGTGACCGTCGAGCGCCGTCCGCATTAGCACTTTGGTCTCCTGGTTACTCAGAAGAAGCGGCGCTGTCAGAGGAACCTCGGCAAAGTATTTATGGCCACAGCTGAAAGACTCCAACCTCTGCCCTATTAGTGAACATACCGAGAGGGTCTGTGCTGCTCCTCTCTGCTCTCTTCTCTCTGTCTCTGTGTGCCTCATCTCAGAGCCTTGATTAGGGCTTCGGGGAGCCGGAGGAGTGTGCATGCATGGCGACAGGCAGAGAGAGAGAGAGAGACTGAATGTAGAAGAAAGAAGGGCGGATGAATGGAGGACCACATGAAGAATCAAAATATTCATATGTCAATTTTGTTGACTGCTTTTATGGGGGGGAAAAACTGTGAAAGGAAGTAGGGAAACTGAAAGAAAGTAGTCAGAGGACATGGGAAAGAACATGGGGAGTGGGGGAGAAGGTGAATCCCGGCTGGAGGTGACTGAGTACATGAGACACGCGTCGAGAAGCAGCATGGCGAGTGTTGTGTTAACCTGTGTGATATTGATGCTGTGACCAACCCCCCACCCACCTCCCACTTCCAATTTGATGCCTTATGTTGCCCCCTGAGCTCAGCACACACTAGATAATCTATGCATCCCGCTTGAGCTGCGAGGGTTCGGACGACTGGGGGGGGTTGGGGGTTGGGGAGGTGTGATGGAAGCTCAGAAGTCGGGAGGAATCCACCAGCCGCCGCGTGTTTCTAATGACGGCTGCCACATCCCACCAGACAGACAGCAGCTCTCACATCCAAAATTAAGTACTTTCATACAACATATGCTGTTGTCCATGTGCTGTTGTCCATTTCCATGTGGTATTTGAGTATTTGAGAGGTCTGACTTTTCCTATCCCCTTCACATCGGCAGCATGCCATACATATGTGTAATTTGTTGCTGTTGATTTTTCTTTATTTCAAATTGTGAATCACAAAAAAATGCATGTTAAAATTAAAAATGTACTATTTCCTACTACAATTTACTACTTCATATTCACAGTATAATTCCATTTTGACCCATTTCAGCAGTAAATCCCCAGATATTCTGTATTTGTTCTAAGCACTTGTGCTAAAATCTATGTAGAATGTGTGCGTATTACACTATAAAGGGTTCAATACTAGATATGTTTAGTAGGGATACAAGTAAAAATGTTCAATTACAATTACTTTCAATTGTTCTGATTATTTAATTAGTTGTAGAAAAAAAAAAATGTTGGTTCAGTGGAGATCCCTAACGTTCATATTCCTGAAACTTAAATGTATGTATAAAAGAAGAATGCAAGCATTAGTTAATATAAACCACTGCAAATCAAATGTAACATATTTCAAACAGTGAGATTATTAACAGAGTTAATGTGTTCGATCAGCTAAACGTGTTAGAGTCGTGTGTGTCGGTGCTCATCATGAGGACGACCCCCCCCCCCCCCCCCC
>CAESWR010000154.1:26842-36879 GCA_903171835.1 Mullus surmuletus | reverse complement strand
CAGGAGGGCAGGCAACCTAGGGGATCGCCTCAGACCCCGAGCTTGAAGGAGCCCCCCCACCCCCAGAGACGGCTGACATTGCTCCATATCAGTGACAAGGCAGAGTCACGTGACCAACAGGACAAGAACATATACAAAATCAATGAAAAGATTTTTTCTTTGGTGGCGCCTTGGACACCAATAAGAATGCTGCTTATTGTGCTGCCAGCTTTGTATGCAAGTACATTGGAGAGAGCAGACTATTTTTCCACGCAATACATTTCTTTGGTTATCATAAAGCACTTCTCGTTTGGTTTCGGTGGAAAATACATGATATACAAGGCTGCAGCATGGAGCTCAAAGACAACCCCCATTCATAAGTTCTGCGTTTCTTCTTTGGGTTAAAGTTTATGAAGAGCTTCAAAGGTCTGCAGGATGTTTGGACTTGTTTTCAGAAAAACAGCCACTTACAACAGAAACCATTTTTTAAGCCGATTACAAGCGAGGTATCATAAAACACTTGCCAATGATATATTGACAACGCTAGGTGCAGCATAAGCACCTCTCAGCAGCAACTCCCCAAAAGAATATCTGTGTTTCCGTGCGTTTAATCTCCTCCTTACTCCTCCTCCTCCTTCTTCTTCTCTTCCTCCTCCTACTCGTGCCTTCTGCGACGTCTGGGTGTCATTAATCTGATGGTGGTGGAAGGGTACCCATTACAGTCGCACACCCTAAATCAGTGACGGATACACAAGGGTTTTGTGTGTTCCTGTGCGTGTGTGTGTGTGTGTGTGTGTGTGCATAGCTGAATATGGCAGTGAGGAATATTGCGATGTTCCGTCTCCTCTGTACACTGTCTTCTGATTCCTCTCGCCGCATTGCTGATGATCTTACTCTACAGGAGGGCCTAATGAGCTGACATGCCTTCTCGAATAAAGAGAGAAAACCCACATACACAAATGCACAGAACGCACACTCGCTCACACACACACACACACACAAATGACTCAGACTGTTTGTTTTAAAGACCGAACAGTATGATAAATCACAAATGCTAGTTAGAAGTAAATATTTGCATGTGCTAATTGGACTCATTAATGGCGAAAATATGAGTGGGGGTAGGTTGGGTGGGTGGGCAAGGGGAAAGAGATGAGTGACTACTTAAATATACACCACTGATCAGCTATCTAATTGGAGCTTTGTAATGCACTTGCACACACACACACACACACTGCACTGTTTGTGTATTGGTGTGTTAGGCTGTGGCAGAGGAATGATTAATACCTTTCACAGACATGCACTCAGATGCACGCACCGCGCACGCACGCACACACACACACACACACTCAGGCAAAGGATGCCCCCCCCCCAGTTTCCAAAGAGGCTTTCAAGTAAATTGAGTTTGGGTTTAGGGTCCTGTTTATATTAATGAGTCCACTGCCGGTTGAGTTAGACCCAGTGCTCTGTGTTATTACCTGCTTGATAATGAATGCCAGCTTGACTAGCAGCAGTCAATGGAGGCTGCCACACACAGCAGATAGAGCTGCAACTCGCCACTGGCCTGAAAGAATAGATTAGCTGCAATCTCCTAAGACTAGAAAAAAAATGATTGCAAAAGGTGGATACACCTGGTGGCTGAGAGGACCTGAACAATTACGATGTACTTGAGTAATTAGCGTTTGTTCATCAGCTGACACATTTGTTTGTGCCTCCCTGACTGAGGGTATGTGGGCTTTAAAGGGGTTAAAACATTTGATTGAGTTCCCCTCTCATTTTTTACATATTCTGATCAAAATTGCGGACAGTGTTTTGTTAGCTGGACTCCACAGAGATGTGGTTAAGCTCCACCTATGCGCTTTACCTCTTCATTTCAACAGCAAATTTGTCCAGTAGAATTGCTGGCCACTGGAGTTCAGAAATTCCATTTGCTGCGTCTGTTGAACCAACTAAATCATCTGTGTTTGGACAGAAGGCTAAATGAGAGTGTGATTTAAAGCAAAAGTCATGTTAAACTGGGCAAATGGCAGAATTCTGAACTGACTGTCTGTTTAAACAAAGTATGTTCTTAGTGGATGCCGGGTCCAACTTCCCTGATTTCCAGGTTTCCAAGCATGCATTAGCACAAGATTTCCAGTCTGAAAAATAACCTTATTTTTCATCTCAGCTTTTTCATGTCTTTCTAAATACAGCATGAAGTTCATTTAGAATATTATGGTCCCATTTAAATGACAGCAAGTATTTCTGGGCACTTCGGCCACATTCACTGTGTGAAGTTAGACTGTGGAAGTGTTATTTGTTCAAAGGTGTGTGTGCAGAGTGGAGCTGCATAAATCGTGAAGAAAAATGGTGAAATCAACTCTGTGGGAGTTAATTCAACACTGGGCTGCTGATATTGGTCATTTTATAAACATTATTTGATGAAGTCATACCTCTGAGGGTAAGTGACAGGGCGGCTCCGCCACCGGCCTGGAGAGAGCGGCGCCGTGAGGGAGTGCGGGCACGTTACATACACACACAGACTTACTCCACCGGTACCATGGGTCCCTCACCGATGCCCGGGGAGGCGCCATGACACCTGTCGAAACAGGGGCGGAGCCAGCGGGTGTCATGAAAGGAGCACATCGCGGGAAAATAGGGTCACCTGACAACGAAATGTGTGTTAATATAATTGTGTCGTTTTAGGAATGTGAGATCCTGTGGGGATAATTTCTTGTGTTTTACTGATCACTTTTTTGTTACAGATATATTATTAGTATAAACAGTAAACAATTATCTAAGTTATTTGTTGTTTTGTCATGCCCAGTGGGAGGAGCTTAATGTCTAAAAAGTGGCCAAGGCACGAGTTGTTACTACTGTGGCCAGATTATTGACTTTATCACTCGCTTGATTGTTTGGACTGAATAATCTGACCCTTCTGTAAATTTGTAATTATTTTTTTTGCATTGTTATTTCTTTTTTCTACATTATTTTGTCACTTTCTGTGCATATCTTTCACTGGTGTTTGGGGAAGTAAACACACCTAAGACGTTTCTTTCATTTTCTTTTCATTTTGCGAGGTATTTAAACAGGGTGTTCAATTATGTGAATAGGTGTGTGATGATCTTGATGATCAGTTGATCATGAGCTCATCTAGGTGTATTAAATGGCTCAGCCCAAGGCTGCAGTGCTTTAATTAAACCACTGGGCACGCTTAACTCGTGCTTTAATTCTCTCTGCACTCATTATTTCTCAACGGGGTGAAAGACAGTAACACATTGTTGTAGCAAATACTTACTCGCCTGCATGTTTGCAGCACAGGGAACCCTATTACACTATATGATCAGATAACATTGCCAGGAAAATAAGAAATTGCTGATGGAAATGTCACAATGTCATCCTAAAAACAGCGCAAAGGTTTATATATTGGTACTGGATAAACATACAGAAAGAACAATATATTACAAAATGTATGTGTCTGCCTGCAACTGCGAAAAATCTATACATGTGTCTGCAGAAGCATTGATTTATCGACCATACATTGGAACCAAATGGTATTTTTGTTGGCTGCCATCTGTGAAACTATAAATAAGTTCAATGTTCATCTGTTGCTGTGAAAGAAGACGAATTATTTTGAACTCATCACAAAATATAGCAATGAAGGGGAGAACATTCCAGTTATTACGTTTTCTTATCTAGGGGGAATAGATAACACATTTTAAAATCAGCTATTATTGGTATTAAACGCAGAATTTTTAAAAAGAAATGTTCCGATTAGACTTTTGGAGTTTTCAACAGCTAACAAATCAAAACTCAAAATGGCAGACTGCACAAAGGAATTGTGTGACATGTCAAAACAGATCAGAGGGCAAACTTTGCCCGCAGCTCACAGGAGCTTTACCACATATGATTTCTTCAAGTGGTGAGTTAAATCTAACCTGCTGAACCAGCGCACATTCAAACACGTACTAGCCAACATTGGTGTGTTGCTCTGCAGTACCTAACAGCTGGTGTTCTTGTATTCTATTTTTCCATCCACTGTTTATCTAATAAAACTCAGCCTTTAAAAGGTCAGAGAGCAGGACAGCAGAAGCTCTTCATAAATCTTGTCTGACTCTGCGGTTGGGTTCAGACCGAAAGATGAGAATCACGCGATGTTAGATGACACATCTCCGTTCCGTCGTGAGCTGTGGTGGGTGTAGCCTATAGCGGGATGTTTGAAAGGCGACGGCAGTCCATCCGCGGCTGCAAACAGTGAAATCCACCAGCTTTGCTCAGCATGAGCAGTCAATATTCTTCATGTGTAGCGATTGTGAGTACGGTACCCTCTGGGTATTACATCGGACCAACCTCTCGCTGTGTGTGTGTGTGTGTGTGCACGCTCTGGTGTGTGTTGCAGTCTCTCAGTGGTCTGCTGGTTTTCTATGAGTGAAGCTTCAGCAAGCTTTAATAATTCACTAGTCTCTTTTAGCTCCCAGACAAACTGGGTTTTCACTGACAGGGGCTTCAGGGAGCAGGCACAGAGGCGGCTTTGATTTAAGCGGAGTCCACTCTTTCCCTACATACACATGCAGAAGTGCACAGAGCCTCATGATGGAGATTTCTGATAGTCCCCCATGCACAGTTCCTGGAACGGCGTCCCACGTAACCATGTGGAAAAAAGCCGGATTCTGAGCCTTCCAGCCAGTATCCGAGTCTGCCATGCAAAACCATAAACGCGGCAGCCCGACTGCAATTTCCGTGCGGTATGCATTGCATCCGACACCTCAACGCTCATGCACGCCACAAAGGAGGGAGACACACCAAGCTGGTGGCACTCGTTCTCATCAAACGTTGGTGGTTTTCTCAGACAAGAGACAAGCCGCTGCTGCAACACCAGCGAGGCTCTGAGTTGATTCAATGCAAAGGTTGATCATTTACATCTACTCTGTCCTCACTTTCTGATGATCCAGTCCAACTTATAATAATCAGCATCTTGCAAACTTTCATCAGGCCTGCCAGTGTACTGTTAAATCACATCCGTTTTTAGATGCAGAGAGTATACATATATTAGCAAAGTCATAATCTTTCATGGCCATTATTGTTGCCAAAAAAACTCTAATCATCATGTTTTCAATCATGTTTTGTGGAATTTCATATTGTTACTTTGTTGGAATATGCATTTCTAGACGCCTAGTTATAACATTTTAAAGTGCTGCATCATAACTTAACCTTAAAACATCTGCAGATAACAAGTGCACATTTTCCCCAAACATCACATAAACAGCATATTCCAAAGGTTGTATGGTTCACTGAGAGAAAATAAGAGGTTGGAGAGCAATTCACTCTTGGCTAGCAGATCCTTGCAGTCCTCAGGCAGTCCTGCATGAGAGCATTTTGACTATATGCACAAAGCAGAAATAAATCCACGTATCAGCTCCATAAATATACATTATATGAAATGGGGTCTGCTCCTGTGCAATCGGCCAATAAGTTAAACCGAGCTTCTCATCCGCTCCCAAAAGAATTTAACACAAAGAGTTTATTTTAAAGTTCTCAGAATCAAATGCACAGATGCGCGAGCACGGACACACACAGACTTGTATGACAGTGATCAGTATTGAAAAGGCTACATTGTAAACCCATGTCTAATTTCACAGATGCTGAACAAATTGTCCTCTAACCTAAAGAAGAGCGTGTTTGTGCAAGTGGTGTAATTTGTGCGACTGTGTGTGTGTGAGTTTGTGTTCATCTCGGATTCAGACAATGAGAGAAAGTCAGGGAGGCGTGACGAAAGCACAACACGCAGGGGGAATATCTATGCGATTGTGTCTCTGTGTACATCTTGACACTTGATGTGCGCGTGTGTGTAGGTGCGAGTTTGTGCGTGCGTGTGCGTGTGTGTGTGTGCGTGAGAGAGGGTGACAACCGGTTACGGAATATGAGTACATCTCCGCATTAGTCTTCAGTGCGGAGCAGCCAGCAAAGCTTCAGCCACATCTCTTGGGGATTCAGAAGCCATCATACATCTGCATGATGCAAGTTGACAGTTTCACTTCTAAAACCGATTTACGGTGAAATGACACATGCCGCCACACTGACGGCTGCAGAGCCAATGAATAGCCAAACGCGCCGCTTTCCCGCCTCTCTTAAAGTTCATTACGTGTGCCTTATTTGTGCGCGCCATCGTTCAAATGACTGGCACACAATCAGTGCCTTCATTTTTCTCCTCAAATCATCTCTGCGTTAAATCACTGTGACATTTATAGACTCTCACGTTAATATTCATGGATTTTTTTGCAAATCGGTGTAGCATTTTTGGTCTCCACAATAAAATTATGTGCGTCCTCCTGGCAGATGAGGTGGCGTCGCCAGGGCCGTCAGTGTTTATTGCTTTTGTCAAACCGTGTTCCTCTTTCTTTTTCTGCTGAAACTGGGAAAATCTATTTCAGCCCCAAGAAGAAAATATGACAGTTAAGGGGCTTACCTCGGTGACTTCATCCAGGGCAGAGTTTAACCGTATTACAAACAACAGCTCCCTGATGGATAGCAGGCTGGGATGCGAGATGGCCCGGTGTGTGCCTGAGCATGTGTGTGTTTCCGCTTTGTAGGGGCGTATCGTTGAAAACACCGCTAACCACTCACACACATCAATCTCCCCATAAATGGACTGTCAAAAAAAAACGGTGTTTGTGTTCAAAGTGAGGCCAGATGGAAGCAACCGGATTTTAAAAAGAAAGAAAAGAGAAGAAATGAAGAAGAAGGTTGTGAAAGAGAGTGACACAGAGGGGGGAGAAGGAAGGGATGCAGTTCTCAAAAAATAGTGGCTTCCACACTGTTCTCTTCAACTGCTGCACACACACACATACACACACTGAATTCTGGACTTATCTAGACATTACCAGGAAACACTGTGACAACTTAAGTGTCTGAATCACTTGGCCGGGGCTTTCAAGACTTTAGCTCGCCCGCCTCCCTTTGAAATGTCCGATGTATGAGAATTCACAGCGAGCTAGTGGAGCCGAGGCTGACGTTTCTGTGCGGCAAACAGCAATGAAAGTAACATCTTGGAGTCATTTAAACATTTAACACAGCACAACAGAAATGACAATGATTTCAGCCCGACAGATGTTCACAACAGAACAGTGTTGCGTCCCACCCTAAAGAGAAGATGTTGAGGTGGACATACTCCTGTTGCATGAAAGGAAACTGGTCAAACTTCAGTTCCCCGGAGTCTAATAATCAGATATTCTGTGCCGTTTGACATGACTAACTTGGATTAATTCAAACTGCCCACATTTGTTTCTTTCCTCGTCACAAAGGCCTCCTCATGCTCGGCTCGCTGTTCTCCTCAATGGAAGATGACAACACACTGTGACAGGCTGATCTTTCCCAGTCTGCTGCCATCCCACCCACGCAATCCGCCTGTAAAGAGCACGGCGGCAGCCATCCAATGTTACAGTCAGATGACATTTATGGCGTGACAGGATACTTTTAACACTCCACTCTATGCATGCATGCATACGTATGCGTGTGTGTGGGTGTGTGCATGTATGTGTGTGGGCTCAGGATGTGTCGCTGTCTGGTTAAATGTGACATTTCCGTGGTTGGGGCTTGTGAGGGCAGTGCCTCATTAAAGGTTATCTGTTAATTACAAGGACAAGTCAGGGTCAAATCGGGGTGACAGTGCCCCCTCGCGCTCTTTGTTTTCTCCCTCACATTCACAAGCACACTGATGGCGGCACGTCGGCTCAGCGCTGATATAACACACACCTGTAGGACACTGAGCCAAACCACTCCGAGCATCAATTGCCATTGTGGAAATGTGAATGGTTATGCTGGATGCTCCTAAGACAATGAAAAGGAAGCCATCAGCCATAACAGACACACACTGGCGGAGCTGGATAAATGTGTCTGAGATTCAAAAGCCTTTCTGCCACCTGCAAGACCATACTGAAGCCTCAGTATGAACCTCGAAAAGAGATTTCGGAAATCACCGCGCTGCATTCACTCTAAACTTGGCGTCAGAGGAAGCAAAACTGCATCTTTAGTGACATTTCTGAAGAATGCTGACTTAATGACTAACGGAAGTAAAACAACAACTGAGAAGGTAATTTCTCTGGTATTAAAATTTAATGATCCCTGTGGGTGAACTAGGTCATTGCATCAGCAATTATTAGGAAACAGCAAAGGAGCACAACAGGGTAAAAATAACATTGGAGCCACTTGGGTACCTAAACAGAAAATAAGTATAATTTAAATAAAACTATAGGAATAAAGTTAGCTGCTTGGGAAACTCTCTGAACACCACATCTGTGAACAAGAAATGCGAGGGCTGAATATTTCTGCATGAGGACGCCCGCATCTAAACTTTCATGCGGTGAAAAACTTTCATGTCCCCTCTTCATCCTGTCCTTCTGTATAATATTTCATGAGTGTCAGAGTGGATCAGCTGTGGGAGGAAGCCTCAGATCACATCTTGCCCTTTTCAACCCATGCAAGAGGAGAGGATTTGCAGTTTGGGATGACAACAATCGCACATTGGAAGTAAGGTGCGATCGGAAAAAATGGCAAGCACAAGAGTGACTTATTTTTGACGCTTCAACACTCAGATTTCTTGTTGACTTTCACATCCCGACAGAAGGTGACACTGATGATTAGTCTTACCTTTCGCGTCACGGCTGCAATGCTAATGAGAAGCGAAAAGGCATCATTGTTTCAACTCAGCCCTCAAGATCCGACCTATGAGCTGGCACAGCGAGAATCGCAGCAGAAAGATGAGTTATGAGAGTGTGAATAAGTACCCGAGTCACAAACCTACTCTTGTTTGACACTGAGGAATGTTTGTGTTTATTGGTAAATGCAGGGCAGCAGCCCTTCTGAGTACAGTGCATGTTTGCTTTTGAGCTTCCTGGGAGCATCTGGCTCCATTCTGCCATGTTAATGTAATCATATTACCACACAGGAAAGCTATTGTCATATGCTTCTGTCAAAAAAAGTAATGGAAATGCTAGCAGGCTTTATATAAGTAAGAGGGAGAACGGTGTCTTGCATAAGAGCAGAGCAGTGTAAAAGGCCCATATGCAGGACTTAATTTCACGCAATCAACAAAGCCACTTTGTGTCAAACCTTTGCTCTTTTTAAATCCTCCTTTAAAAGGAGCTGCAGGCCTCCGAATCAAGACTTGGACAAGCCTCACAGAAGCTCACAATTTCATTTCACACTGAATGGAATTAGCCAGTGGACCAACCTTACAAAGTGGCTTTAAAAGATTTTAGTTCCGCCCGAAACACTCAGCCTGCTGCTGCTGCAGCCGCCGCCGCTGCAAGACGTGGACGTGAGCATGCATGTGTTTCTTTGTGCGCACATGCCAGTGTATGTGTGCGTGCTGTGGTGAAATTTCTAAAGAAATAGATTCATAAAAGGTCATGACGAAAATGTCCTTTCACTTTAGAAAATTACCCAGTAACGCTCCACTGCAGCACCAGCCTTTAATATCAATATGTCCATTTCTTCTGAAGCCGAGCGTTTCCCCTCACCGTCACTGCCGCCCGAGAGCTCAACAGTGACAGAACAAAGCAACAGATTACTACCCAGGCCCTCAGTTGTGCATTTTTATTTACGCCTTTCCTCTATTTTCCTTTCTATCCACTGATGGTCTTAGCCGAGGCAAGATATTCCTTCAGTTGCACGCACGATTGAAACTGAGCTCTCGTCTTTCTGTGCAAAACCTATGTTTAACATGGGATAAAAATGTCATGTTTTCATTTTTCCTTTCTTTTTCTTTTCCGGCAAATCAAAGAAAACGGATTCTAACTCTTGCTGAGGGTCTCTGTGAATACCAATTTTGTCCTCTCGTCTCTCATCCGTCTCGATTCCTCCAGATTGTGTACGGCCAGCCTGATAGATGAAGAGAGGAGGGCACAGAAGGAGAGGCGAGCAGCCCGCGGTCGGAACAACAGGCGAAGACAGAGGGAAGCGATCCTCCGTGTCAGCTGCTGTGTGGCGCTGGCTGCCGTCCAGCACGGCCCGAGGACCCGATGTTGCAGCTCTGATGAAGAGAGGTGCGCGGCCCCCGCTCGGCTCGCCTCCTGCCATCTCCC
>CAESWR010000154.1:0-14337 GCA_903171835.1 Mullus surmuletus | reverse complement strand
GTGCCGGAGGCATCGACCGGCCAAATGTGAGGCCATCAGGATGTGGAAGCTCTGTGAGCGCTCAAGTGAAACATCAGGCAGTGAAAAGTTGCAGCGCAGGCATACTTTCAACTTGTTGGCAAAAAATAAATAAATAGAAAGAAAAAAAAGAGTAGGCAGACAGTTAGTGTTTTGGCCTGCATAGACGCGTGTATTTGTTTACAAAACAGTCCGCACCACTTCCTGTAAACTATCCGTCTGTTATTAGTGGACGCACTGATTAATCCAGGTGTGTAGGACTGCAGGAGTCAAATGCACACATCTGGATTAATCAGTGGCTGCTACAGTGGATGTTCCAGCCACTGAAACATTTGGAATAACCTGTTTACATGCGTGAGCAAGCAGGGTTATTCCTGTATCCATGGTTACTGTAATCAATTGGGATATCCGATCAAAGCAGCGACGCACGGAGAACATCTCGTACAATCGCTGCTTGGTGTTTTTCATCACACTTAAGAAGTGATTGGTTTCCTCCTCATTGCAAAAAGAACATGTGAATAATGCTCTTTAAAAAGACCGTTTGCGCGGTGGTCTTTGCAGTGTAAACACGGGCGTAATTGATCCGATTAAATATTGTCCCCCTCTATTTAATGTGTTGCAGCCTTTCCAGTGAGTCAGCACGCACAGCTAAACCCCCGGCCCGCCTAAACGGAACAGGGCCTTAATTGCCGTTAGTGATCACACCTGTGTTCACCATCAGAGGCGGCTGCTGCGCAACAGTCCCGGTGCTGTTATTAATTGCTTATTTGCCATTTTACAACCGCAATGTTACTTTTGTTCCAACCTTAAATGGCAGAACGAGCCAACAGCAAACTTGCAGGGGGAAAAAAAGTTGGATTTAATTTGCTTGGTGAGCCTCATCTGCATGTTTCTGCTTGATTGACTGACGTCCCGCCTCACGGCCCGCTTTCACCTTCACACCGCTATCCTTCATCTTTTTTCCAATCACCAGATGCTTTCACTCTTTTTTTTTGGTCATTACTGCCAATGAACAGGCCTTAACTTCATTGTTCTTAGTGGAACATTGAATTAGGTGACCGCGGGTAATTTCACAATAACTGTGTCCAATTTCAATTTCAGATGAAGTCTAATGAGAATCATTTAAAACACCTGTGGGGGGGGTTGGGGGATAATTACGGCTCGCAACTGCTTGCAAGATGGTTCATTTTTTGTGGTGAAGTTTCCATTGTGCTACACCAAGGTCCGTTGCAGTGTCTATTTTGGGCTTTCAGATGCTTCAAAATAACACATGCAACGTGAGGTTGACCAGCCTCACGGTTGAAAAAGCAAAAGTGAAAGTGAGCCTTTTCCTGTTTTTAAGTTGTTTATTTGACTTTAGAGGTACATTTGGAGGTGTTTGCCTGAAGCCGGCGCCTTCACAACACCTCTGTTTTGCTTGACAGCTGCAGAAAATAAAAGGGCTAAATGCCCATCTAGGTCAGTCACACTTTGATGAGTTTTGCTGACATTGACTGACAGCACGCTGGTCCGAGTTCCTCGCTCCTGCGTTGTCGTGATTGATTCGCTGGGATCGCAGAGAAGGTGATAGAAATAATATAATGTGCAGCTCTGACAGATACAGAGGTGGAGGAAGCCCGTCTCACCGTCATACACACAATGGCATGAAAAGCGAGGGCATCAAAGCCGCTTCGGGACGCGTTTTGTGAAATTCAAACGTCTATTTACACGCATATTTTCAGTGTCATCTTCGATTTGATTCCAGTGTCACCCGGCAACAGTCTTTTGTCTCCCCCGACACCACTTGTCCTTGAGTAAACCGCACCGTGACATGGTGTTGATTTTTCTAATGAGCCCAGAAAAAGAACTATCTTAAAGCGCTCGCTGCGAGTTTGCGGCTTGATGTATGCACTCGAACACTGGAAGCTACCGGTGTCAAAGCAGCTGAGGAAGACTGATTTAAACCATTTCATCTCGTCTCATTTCCACATCCTCTCGCCCCCCCCCCTTTCCTCCCTCTGCTCCCGCAATCTTCCTTGCCTCGTTCCCTTCATTAGATTGCACCTTCGCCTTGTTGAAAGACTGGCAAGAACGCCGGTTATTCAAATTCAAATCAACACTGACAGAAGAGCAGATGTAAAAAGAGGGAGAGAGGGGGTAAAGAGGGCTACAAAGCTCGTACCTGACGTTGGTATTAATGCGATTCTGCAGCAAAGGGACGGGATCGATGCAGTCAGATGAGGGACTGTGTTAACATCCTAATCTCTAATAGCATCAGAGCAGGCAGACTATAAAAACCTCCACCAGTTCAACGATGAACACACACACACCCACACACACACAGATCGGGACGATAAGACAGATGGAGAGCACATAAGGAGCCATTACACGAAGGTCTGTGTTGTGTGTTGAAAGAGAATACTCAGATAGCCCCGATGACCCCGTGCCAGACTCTCCCTTCAGTGTGACAGACCCGTATCATGAAAAGTGTGGAAAAGGCGGGTTTTTTGACGAGAAACCGGAAGAACGGCTGCATGCTGTCAGGTCGTGTTCATCCTCACTGTCTGTAAATCAAAGCTCCGTGACTCACCCAGGAAGACCATGTTGATGCCGAACACAGACATTAGGCTCAATTTTATGTCTAATTTAAGCAGCGCTATAAAGGGTTTCTATGTCGGGAGGAAAGTAGTACATTATCAGCCCACTTAGGTCAGACAAGGCTGCAGCCAGCCCCTCCCCTTCCCTCCTCCCCGTCTCTCCCGAGAGCCACCGTTTTGCCCTATTTGCTAAAAATACAGCCGAGTGGCAGGTACGCTGGGTGGAAGGATATCTTCGCAGATTTGCAGTAACAAGTGAAATTTAAAAAGTTGCTCTCAGACGGCAGAAAGAAAAAGCCTGCATCAAAAGAAAGCTGCACCCCCCCGATCCCCGCCCCCCCCTTCACCACAACAATGAGTGAACCTTATCTGAACCTAAATCATGACATTGTAGTCTCTGTGGGTATTTGCATACCTAATATTCAGAACAATAAACCCTCACTGGCATTTCAACTGCACAGGCTGTTGGTTTTTGGGGAGTTTTTGGACTTTGGGGTTTATGGGGATTCAACACATGCAGATCAACCATATACTTGGATTTATGGTGGATACAATGTGGCGGAAATGCATACTGTCAAAGAAATACTTGGATTATTCCATGTCTTCCAACAACATGGCACTATTCCCTGCTCTTATGTCACGTATATCTGAGAAAAGTGTCCTTGCAGCTTCTGCTCCATGTGAGCATGCAGAGAGCACTACAAAAAACACAAACACAGATTCCTTGTGTATGTATGCTCGGCCTACAATAACAAACAAATTGCTAATGTTATCCTCGTGACCTAAAAGAAGCTTTCCATTGTCCTGTTGCCAATTTGGAAAAAAAAAGCTTTTGGCTGATCAAAGTCGAGACATCAGAAAAAAAATTAATAAATAAAAGAGTAAGCGATCTGTATTTCTCCACGGGCTGCATTGCTTTAAAACATTCCAAATCTAATTCTGACTCATTAGTAAACCTCTGGAGCACTTCTGTCTGCGACTGCAGACACAACCTCCGAGACTTGTATGTGTGCGTGTGTGAGACAGCATCTTTAATTACCCAGGTAACACAGCCAGATGCTCCATCACTCTGGCAATGGCAGTGATTAAAAGCAGTAAAATATTCATTTCAATCAGACACCCACATGCCACATGTATAATTGATGCACAGCGGAAGGACAGAGCAACTTTTACTACACACACACACACACACATTTCCTTTGCCGTGCTCCCCCTCTGCATGCCACAGCCAGCTGCTGCATGTGTATTTATGTGCATCCAAGAAATGGAATTGTGGATGAGCCACTTGGAGAAGCTTCCCGCGGGGAGGTCAGAGGGCCAGCCAGACTGCATTGTGGGACATCACTCAGCCACCTACACAGCAGATGTGTTGGCTTGCTCTCGCTCGCCACCCTGACTCTCTGTGGGAGTGTTTTTGTCGGGGAAGTGGCGTCTCGAGTCCGCCGTCTTCCGCGCACGTCGCCCTCTCTCTTTCTCTCCACGCCACGCCTGCGTGAGCTCTGCTGCTCCTTCGCTTACTTTCCACCGCCGCCTCGCTCGTCGATATCTTGAAATACCTGCGAGCGCTCTGTCAGAAGTCTCAGATGCAGTCTGATGTCTCTAGTGGGCGGGAGACTATACACAAACAATCTGGGGCTCAAGGTGAGGTTGCAGACACAAGGTAGATGTCTCATTTCTGTCTCACTTCATGGAACCGATATTGCATGCCCAAGGCTACATGTGATTACAGACAAAGCAAAGAACAAGACTTCCTGTCCGTTATATATTATACATCACAAAGCAAATGTTAGATTAAATTGTAAATGACACCAAAATAGTCCTCCTTTCACATGGTTAAGAAAGGCTTTTCTTCTCTTCTGTCATTCCCCATGGTTCCACTTTGTCTATTTTCTATTTCTGTCCTTTCAATCCATCTGACTACTGCATCTTTGTTTTCCTTGATTAAGCCCTCTGTCGCAGCATTGTTTAGACTACAGCAGTAGGCTACAATTACTCAGCGCAGTGTGTGTGTGTGTGTGTATTGTATCACGCTCGTTGCAATTACCTCTGGGTGTGAGAGTGTCATCTGTTGCCTGCTCATGTTCCAATTTCTGTCTGAGTAGCGAGGGAGCCGCATCCAGATGCTTCACTGTGCATACCATTCAAACCAGGAAATGACACGTTTGCATTGGAATAAATGGGGGGGGGGGGAACCTTAACAGGTGATAAACGTAATGCATGATCAAGATGTTTTTACTGAAATGTGATTTAGAAGCAGAAAGTCCACACTATAAAGATGCTACTCTAACGCTCTCCCAGTATACTGGGATAACACCGACTGGGATTGAGCTCGTAGTCAACAAGCTCGAATTTGAAACAGTTGGTAGGAATCATAAATGCGCAGCAGTGAGACGGCTTTCATGCGATAATGGCCGGCTCAGTATAATCACATCTGTGAGATTTCCTAACTTTACATCTGTCAGATCAATGGCCAGCAAGGAAAATCTCCCCAGGAGCCCGGCGCCGCTGCGAGCATTGTCGCGCACACAAACACGAAGCAACTGCACGACGGCCCGCCCGGCACATCAGTCGGCCTAATTTGATGGAGTGACAACAGAGGCGTTTTGATGTGTCTTGTATAATGTCAAACAGGCTCGTAATTCCCTCTCACTATCTCACATATGCAAACACACAGAATACATATTAAATTATGTCCCGGTAATCCCCACTTCTGTTGGTGATACATGTACATCTTTGATCTGGTGAAACGCAGTGAAAATACGCCAAAATAACACCCAGGCTTTTTAATTCACTTGGCTCGCACTTTCAAACGGAACACATTTCTATTGAGGTATTGATATGGAAAAAGCAATATTCCATTTGGCTCTTTTACTGCACTTTTTTTCCTCCCACAAAACCGATGACTGACCACTCACTTAAAAAAAAATCCATCAAAAACATTTGCAGCGAAATGAAAACCGCCAGTGCAGGGACAAGACCCTTGAGTGATGTTTTCTTATCTGATAAAGGCTCGCCACCTAAAATCCGTGACGCAAATAAAATAATTCCCCTCCAAATGAAAACATCGTTGTAGCCTTTTGATTTCACAGTATAACAGGTGTGCCATTTGTGCGAGCACACACATGATTACCAAGATAAGACCCCCCTTCCCATTGAGCGTTGTTCTACCAGTCAACTTCCCTTGTCAAATAAGATTTTACAAAAACTCCAGTGAACAATCTCACAACCTTCGGTGGTTGCTATCAGCATTCCTGCCAGTTTTTGGTTTTTTTTTTAACCTGCAAGGCATAAATTTACACCATCAAGTCCCTCGGGCTGGGGGAACGCGGAAGTGTGGTGTGTGTGTGTGGCATGACAATGTAGTAGTCATAATGAGAATGTAGATGTCCTCTGTCTGCCATGGACGAAGCCTCCAACATCGCACACGCAAAGTGCTTACTCTCGTCTGTTGCCGTGTATTGTTGAATAATGCACATATTAATCTCCCAGAGTATGGAAGCTTCACTAATCCATTCAGCATTCCCTATTCAAGGTTCCCTAATTAATGTGGCATCCCTGTACTCGGCATGGATGACATTCTCTGAAATCAGCTCCAGTATTCCTCCCCGTCCATCCCAGTTTTCCGATTTGGAACCCTAGCCCCTTGCCGGAAGGTGCCTTTAATTGATTGCGCGTCCGTCGATGACATTTAAAAACAGCGGGCTGATTCACGGCTGCGACTGGTGGTCAAAGGAGCAGATGTAAAACAGTGGATGAACACATTTAATTTCAAGCTTTTATTTGAAACCCGCTAAATCAAGTCCGTCGGTGTTCTCATCAGCATTGCTACGACGACGATGCAGCAAGCGCAGTAATAATATAAAGCAGACGTGCCAAAGGGCAACACTGAGGAAAACACTGGAGTGAAACTCAAAAATAGTGCAAGATAAATTCATCTAGACGCTTCAAAAATACTGAGGGGCTTGTGATGGACTGGCGAACTGTTCCTCTTGCCGAATGGCAGCTGGGATAGGCTGCGGCCCGCCCCCATCACCCTGTTTGCGATAAGTGCTTGAAAATGGATGGATGAAGAAGAGGGGCAAATCCTGGCAGTGATGGGTGGGAACTTCACCCTGAACCTCTTGTGCGCCCGAGCTCTTTGAAATACGATGAAAATTCTATTAGCAGCAGTAATTGTTTGTGGTTCTGCAAGTACACTACTCACTCCCAAACTCATTCATTCACTCTCCAAGCAAGTCCTTGAAAAAAAGTTTGTGAAGATCTCATATCCCTGCTGGCTGCTCTCCGACCCCCTCCCCCGCCCCTTCCCTTCCCTTCCCTCTCCCGTTGCTCCTCAGCAAGCTGGAACCGCTGCAGCTGCCTCGGAGGCTACAACTGGGACCGGACCTTTGCTGCTTCCTCTATCCAAATTTGGGGAAGGAGGAGGCAGAGGCTGGTCGAGCAGAGCCGCGGTCAGCCCGCCGGGGCTACGGCGCAGGGGCCTGGGCGCGCCCTCCGACCCCGCCCTCTCCTGGTCCTTAGCGTTTTCCAGCAACAGGTGGACGCTCTTGGAAAAAGTGTGTCGAGGGTCGGTCGGAGGTAGGGCCGGGCACACACAGTTCTCTCGCATTTCCAGGGCCTGCACAGAAACAGAAAGAACACATGAACTTAATCAATTCAAAACTACTGGTATTGTGGTGATGAATAATGAATACATGTAATGAATTTTGTATGACACATTTACAGTACTTAATAATATCATCCATTGTAGCGATGGATTGACAGATAGTGTGACAAAATAGAATGAGTCAGAAATTAAACACAAAGATATTGTGATAAACATCAGAGTCAATATTGAGCTTGGACTCGGTGTACTTGGTTACTAGAAGCAGGAATAACACATTATGAAGAAAATTACTGTTGACCAGCAATGACAGTGATGGCAAGGCGCACCCGCTACTTTTTGAATGTACCACTTTACTATTGTGATCCATTGACAGACTGCAAAAGCTCTGGACAGTTTCCCTCAAAGGAAAGCGTTTCATTGAATTCACTTCTCAAGACACATTAATGACCCAGTAATTTTCTATATGCTTCATATTGATTTTGAGGCTGAGGATTCGCCTTCGTAAATGACATCTATGTTCACTTGGTACTAATTTATAGATAAAAAGTTACCAAAAAAAAACTATCCTAGAACCTTAAGCGACACGCATCACGGCCTCACATCCCCCATACCTTGATTTCAAACACACTGACCTGTTGATTTGCCCTGAACACATAATGTCTGATTAACCATCGCCAAGTTTAGCGAGCACCAGCAGCAACATTTTCACCAGCAGATCGAGCGCGTGTGCGCCTCCACAATGCGCTCCAGACGTTCCAGCTGAGACTACAGATGAAAATAGATACCTGCTGCTATCAGATGGATTTAAAGCAAATCAAAAGAGCAAAGACGAGGCTGTCGGTACAGAAGCTGTTAGGTGCGACAGATAAAAATCGCTCATTATTCTTTATTCAGTCTTGATCATGAACATCTCAACCTAAAAAAGAAAACACACTAGAAAGAAAGGCAAACACGTAAGAATTCTGCACCACAGTTGTTGCCTGACAGAGAACACCAGTATTACCAGTGCGACGTTGCTCCTCCCACGCTGCGCGGACGCACACACACACACACACACTCTCACACACCGAATCATTAATATCTCTTTTAGAATCACCTGCAAGAAGAGCACACGTGCACTTGGCTTCCCACTCAACAGGCTCTCCCTCTCATGCCACCGGTGGACTTAATGTGCTTTGCTGGGCGATGATGAGCGCATGAGTGGAGGCGGAGTGCCCTCGGAGGAGTCGGGTTAAGTAGCTTGATGCCGTCACCTTTTTTCGCAAGGTTAGAGACGCCGCATTATACATCGCTTTCGCCCCACCAAGCTCGGCTGTTAACTGGCTCGTATGTGGGAACTTTTGGTGTTGGCACGGGGAGGGATATTAGAGGTAGCCGGAGAGTTTTCTTTACACACACACACACACACACACACACACACAGGAGGTGAATCCTCCAAACAATAGTCCTCGTCCCCTCCCTGCCTGTGGCTACAGCCTGGCCTCGGCGACGACTGCTTCTAGAGGTCAATCTACTACACAGGGATTCGGTATGACGCTCTGCCACATACGTACAACACACACACACACACACACACACACACACACACACTCAACCACAGAGGCACAATGATGAACAATTATAGTTGTTTACCCATCTGCTCGTCTTTCGCGCTCGGAGCGCCTGACAGTGCACCAAAAATACAACTCGCGCTCAAGGTTAAAGTCACTGCTGCCTAATACATTGTGAATCTCTAGTCTTCCTCTCACACAAACACACAAACATACACACACACAGAAACAGTGTGAGCCTGTGGGATCGCAACCACAGGGCTGCTTTCCTTCAGGTCCTCAGCTCGGGGGCCTCAAAGACGTCAAGTTAAGCAGATATCTGGGGCCCGTGTGAAGCAAAAATGTTTTCCCCTCCGTCTTCCTCTCCTCCCGGAGTCTCTCCCTCCCTTCCTCATGTCTGCAGGTGGATATATATTTCTCCAGACGATTCATTATCTCCATTAAGACTCCCTTCCAACGACACCCAGAGCTACACTGATTCTCCCAAACAACAGTAAGGTGTCAGCGTCTCCCCTCACACAGGGAGCATTTTGTTTCAGACAAACAGATGAATGTGAGCGGCACGAAGTATGAAGGCTTCCTCTACATGCGCTATCACTTGTCCGTTTGTGTGTCTCTACCTGTGGTACGAGCCGGTCTAGCTGAGAGACTCGGTTTCTGTGCGATGGATGCGTGGACAGCCATTCAGGGAAGCTCGGCTCTCCGCTCAGCTGGTCTCTGATTTCCATTTGCTGCCAGAATACGGGGCCTGCTCGCACGTCTGCACATGCCTGGAGAAGACACACACACACACATACACACACACAGACACACATACATATATAGAGTTACAGGCACAAATACACACACTGGGGCATCTTTCTGTCTTAAAATGAGATATTCTCAGAATCCTCTCCATCTTGATAACATGAGTTTACTTTGACAAGGGTGCTCCCTAGTGGCCAATACTGGTATTACATATAGATTTGAGGCCCCCCCCCCCCACCTTTCCTCTTTTTTTCTGCACATACACATTTCACACAATTTGAAGTGTGAAAACATTGAACACAAACGTCTGGACACCATAAACTGTATGTGCTTAATAACAGAAATACTAACATCACACATACCTGAAGGATTACCTTAATCTAGTAATGATGATTCTATTTTTTTAACATTGAATTTCTATTCCGAGTACTCTTTATACTCCTTTCTCATGTAAAGCTCGGAGCCTGCACTAAACCGTTCCCTCAGAGTACTGTAAAGTATGGGACGATAAAACTAAAATACCATTTACCAATCATCAAAATGTTGTTTACAGCTAAAAAGTCTGTCCCTTAACTTAGAAAGTCTCGAGTTAGTACTTTTTTCAAAAAAAGAGCCACAGGAGGGAAAACAACTCAGATAAAAATGGCGGAATGTCCCTTTTGGTAGTGACAGATACCTTCGCAGCCAACATCATTCCAACTTGATCCGCCTCCGTTTCCAGCTTCCTGCTGAAGGGGCGGTTGAACATCAACTGAAGGAGACAGGAATTAAAGCATCAATTATGTGTCTATTTCAACAGTCTTTCAACACCATTCCTTATCTCGAGTGGAGATTTGGGTCACCTGTGTCAACTTGTCCTGCACCCACTGCCCCAGCAGTGCTAGGCTGTCCCGAGGACATACGGCCCAGATGGCTGTCAGCAAAACGACGGACAGGAGGTCCAAGACGTGAGACAGACTGGCCTGTTCTGCCTGCAGGGGGAGAGCAGAGGGGTGTTAGACGACAGGGATGAAGCACCAGAGGATAGAAGGAGGTAAGGGATTGGGGTGGAGGGGGCAGGAATGGGATTAGACAGGGTAGGAAAAAAACATTTTTAGGAGGGCAGCTGGAACATATTGATCGTTCCCATCTTTTTTAGTGGAACTTTTATGCTGTAGCAGATTTAGAGGTTTTAACAGCCAATCCAATAGAGCTCACCTACCGGGTAATACACAGCCCATCGATGCTCATTCCCTTCATCTAATTAAAATCTCCTTCAAGCATTTCCTCCGAGGACGTTTAAAGTCTCGAAATACCCACAACTTCATTAGGCACTTTTTTAGAACAAGAAGAATGGGCTTTTATTGGCGGAGTAAACACAGCCATCTGTGGAGAATTAATACAGCGCGACAGTGCCCTAGGTCGACAGGACTTTGGGCGTCATAGCACAGACTGGATTAGGTGATTGCCAGTGAGTCTTTATCACCGGCTGATGCAACAACACTGCAACGGAAGCCACCTCGGGCATTAATATGCTTCTGAGGCAGCGGCGGCCAGAGATGAATTGTTTAAGTGTGTGACGCACACACCTATATGGGGGGCGGGGGGCGCATATAGATCACGTGTGGATCAACTCAACTTTGCGCTGCGTTTCTTGACAGTGGGCTTCTGACTAAACCTTCATGCTCTCCACATTGCAACTGTTTTTAGCGACGCATTCTGATGCAAAGTAGCCTGTCACAGTCCTGCGTTTCACACTGCCTTCTGCATACTGCGCCAGCTTGGGAGGAACTATATATTATAATTTCTGCATCAAACCGTCTTTGTGTGCAGAGCCGTAAACACGGTTTCACCCCCTCAAAACAACTGCAATTTGCATGGGGAGAATAAAATGCACATGATGAAAAGACATGCATTAAACCGTGCCTGTTTTATCCTGAATTCCATATGAGCACCTGCTGTTATTGTGCTCCGTCAACAAGACGCTGTCTCGTCAGATAGAGTGATTAGCCAACAAAAAAAAATACATGAAAGGTGGAGTAATCAGGTGAAGATATGATGTCACACACAATGACTTACAGAATGTCCCAATATCGCGTGTGCCATCTCATGTCCCAGGACAATGGTGAGCTGATGAATATCTGCCACAGCCTCCAGCATCCCAGTAAACATGAACACCTTCCCGTTCTACACAAAGAAGACCATGTCAGAGTCACAAACAAAAACAAACATGGCAAAATCTACTGGGGCTGACTGTGACCACACAATATTTACTCATTCTTTTCTGGTATTTATATTTGTCTGCTTCATTTATACATGGATAAACTTTGGTAGATAAGCAGGTGTGAATACGCGACTTGACAGACACAGAAGAATTGTGCATTCACTGACCGGGAGGACAAAGGCGTTGGTATTGGGACTTTGCACCACATGGATGCTCCAGTCGACATCACACATTTCAGGGATGTCCTTGTTTCTTTGTGCCAAGTGCTGCACCACCCGCTGCACCACCTGGTGACGGGGGTCAGATTCAGGCACCAACATTTCTGCATACTCTTCCATGTACTGAAAGACAAACCGACACTGATCAGAATTTTAATTGACCTAACAATGTATATCTAAAAAAAAACCCATCATACTCATCATGTCTTCTACCATCAAGACAAAGTGACAATTCGGCAAGCTGGAATAACATCCAAACCCTCCCCTCCCCCAAACACATCATTATTTTCCCTCCTCCTCACCGCTTGGGAGGTCACAGCTGCCAGCTCCAGGTAGTTCTCTCTGCTGAACACCAGGAGACGTGTCCGCCCAGTCACAGGAGACTCATCCAGGTGGGTGAGGACAAGGAGGATGAAAATCACCATGGAAACACCTGCCCCTGCCGCCAAGTGCCAGCGGCGCTGCCAGGCCCATTCACGCAGGAGCTTCTGGCGGTTTGCAGGGAGGGCCACCCACCACTTCCTGATACTCCTGTGCACAGATGGAGTACAGGAGATTGGATGCATCCTAAAACACCCATTTCTCATCGTATACTTCTCTCTAACTTGAATGAACATACGGAAAATGATAATGGAAAAATTGGTATGCAACAAAACTGATTTATAATGAAGATCTAATTTCTTTTTTTTCCCCATTTCTATTCATGATTTTTTTTCTATATCTAGGCTATTGGTGAGAATATTGTTGACGTGACAATAAAAACTGGTGTATTGCATGTTTGACTTTCTTTTTTTAATAGGTGAAAAGATAACACACGTCACTGTCTTTGCACTCATTTCACTCAAAATAATTTGTCAAAAATGAATCACATTAAACAATGCTGCAGATTAATTTTGCATATATCCTTATTTTATTGGGTTGTTTCTTTTTAATGTACCTGGATAATGGTGTTTGCAGCACCACACTGTGCACCTACAAGTCATCTAGTGTGGCCACCTACAGGCAAACAAATGGGCCAAGACATTGAAATTGTGACCAAACATAACAGCATGTTGATGAAGGTAATTGCTTTTCTTGTAAATGGTTTATAGCCCAACAAAACAGCCCCAGCTAATAATGTTTTTCTCAGCTGTTGTGTAACTAATAGTGGAACTGTTTAAATGCATTTTGCTATTTCAAACTACACTTTTTTTTCGAGAGAATACACAATTCCTGAGATTTGGCCCCCCGTAATTGTTCAATCTTGTGTGTTCACATTTGAATCAGTACTATTCCAAAGACAAAACACAAATACCAAATCATCTAATTGTGAGATTTGTCCGGATTTAATATGTGGGTTTTTGGATTCCAAGAACACGCCTGCTTTCAAAACATGAGGATGAGCAGTCGAGAAAGAGGTCTCACGGATCAGCATGTGCCAAACTATAATACACATTCTGGTTCGGTGATTAATTCCTATTTAACCAGTTAATTAAAACAAATTAATCAGCAGAAACATGACAACAATTTCTAAAGTAATTAATTTGTCCACAGTCTAATGGCACAATTAATACAATTGGTGATTAAACAATTAGAAATGCTCTCATTAGGTGGTGTTTAATTAGAGTTAGAATTCATTTTAAGACAATAAATACATTTGAAATGTATATTTACTAAAAAATGATTACAAATTAGCTTGCTTTTCTATTCACATGTTGTGAGACTACACCCACTCCAGGCCGACCGTTGGAGGTTAGGGCCCCGTCTATGAACAAACGAGGGTGGGTCTTTGAATTTGTAATTGAGCAAATTATCATTCTAGATTTCTCATTTCTCATTTACTTAGATCTCCATTAGCCACTGTACACCAACAATAGCTGTTCTTCCTGGGGTCTTACTATCTCATTTTACAAGCATGTATTCATACTACACAGATACATATAGCACACAACCGCATACATACAACATACAACAAATAACACTAAGTACATGATAACTCTAAATACTTCTATTTGACAGAACAGGAGAAAAATAATAGATCTTGGCAGGGACTACGGGTCACAACAAAATAAATAAATAAATGAATAAATACATGATACATAACTTTCCCTGTATCAAACTGTCTCAACTTTCTCTTAAAGTTTGTCGGACTACTCCTAATAACTAACAAATTCCATGCCTTCACTGCTCTAAAATTCACAGTATTCTCTGTAAACTGGTTCTGCATTGTGGCAACAAAAACTGTTGGAGGACTATGCATGCTGCTTTATTTTGGGCTATCTGCAACTTTTTCAGGTTATTTTCTGTTGTACACGACCAAATTACTGAACAATAATCTAGATGTGTCAGCACTAATGCCTGAACCAATACTTTAATCAAATGTCTTGGAACAAATGTTCTACAACGTCTTGTAACAGCCATGCTCCTACCCATTTTAACT
>CAESWR010000153.1:851138-862757 GCA_903171835.1 Mullus surmuletus | reverse complement strand
GTTTGCAGATGGTTAACTTCTCACATTCTTCCCCCCAGTTAAGTGATTTTGAATCATTCCAGGAGTCAGTTTCAGTATTACATCGTCTGTCCTGGTTATTGCGGGGATAAAACCTGCTCCTCATGGTCGGCTGGGAAAGCAACTTTTTGTTACTGTACGCCTCACCTCAATTAGAAAAAATGGAGCAGCGCTTTGCTTTACTTGATTCAACTGGATCCTTTTTCCATTTTGATGAGTTACGTTGTCATGGTTGGAGCCTTGAGGATCATCTATTGTTCCATGGTTTCCTTTAGATTCCAGTGACAATAAGTAGTTCCCCCCTATATTACATTTCTAAAACAGAACTGTCTTTGAAAGTTCTGTTTTCTTGACTTCTTGTATCCCTTTATAATATTTCCCTCATATGGCTTTTTTTAAATTTCCCTTAAGACGACGAGTCCCTCACGGAACAGTTTAATAAAACAGTACATTCTCACCAAGCCAGACTGTATCCTGTGAACCGGGGTTCAAAGATTCAAAATAGTCTCGCTCATACGGCATCAGTAATAGATTACGGTACATTCATTCATATGGTGCTTGTATGAGGCTTTAGAACCTCATGACAACATGTAAGTGGTTCTGCACTTAGGTTTCTTTCTATAAAGGGAGTTTTTTCTTGCTGCTGTTGCTGAGTGTGGGGATTTTTTCCGTTTTCTGAGGAAATATCTAAGAATGTGGTCCACACCTGCTTTAGGTTTAATTTCTTCAAGATGACTGTATGTTATGAATTGGTGCTATATGAATGAAATGAAATCAAGTAAAATGTAATGAGATCAGAACTGATTATTCTTAATAACTCCATGCCAAGTGGAAGAATCTTTGTACTAGAAGTTTGGCAATGGATGGATGGATGGATGGATGGATGTGGCAGACAGATGCAGCATGGAGAGGCCAGAGTTGCTGACCAGCTGCCATGAGAAGTGTGTGTTTGTGTGTTTGCGCTTGTATGATCGTGTGTGTGCTATTTGTGGTAACTTTTAATCTGTTAATAGGATCTGGGTTTACATTTAGTAAATCACTGTCAGAGGTTAGTTCTCCGTTTATAATCATGCCCTGAGATAAGACGGGGAACAGATTAGATCTGCTCTGCAGTGCTTACCTGTCTCTTTTTGGGCACCTTAACAAATTCTCTGTTATAATTGCACTTCTTTTTTTTGCTTTTTTGTTGATCACACATCGTCCAGTAGAAAGTCACGTCTCTCATAGTAAATGCAGAATACATACTTTTCACACCGCGATTTGTGGTCGCGGAATGTGACGTGAATGTTTGCCACTGAAATATGATCATCGAGAAGCTATATGTTTCAGCCTTAATAGAGCTGAAACAACATCTTGACAACAACAAGATCTTTTTCCCAACCTTTTCTTTTTAAAATGAACCTTTATTGATACC
This sequence comes from Mullus surmuletus, assembly GCA_903171835.1. NCBI lineage: Eukaryota > Metazoa > Chordata > Actinopteri > Syngnathiformes > Mullidae > Mullus > Mullus surmuletus. The sequence goes on along the minus strand of CAESWR010000153.1, from coordinate 861,325 downwards.
CGTTATCTCAATGAGACACAGGGACGTATATTCAAGAGAGATCTTTTCTTAAACAACATCTAGAGACACAGAGACCCATCCTGGACAAATATGACAAACAAACACATGCCATACAAAAAGCAGAGTTAGAGATATATAGGTTCATCACAAGAACACAGGACTCTGACCAGATCGTGAGTCAGTGAGTCCCTAATCCCCCTTTTGTAGCTTTTATTTAGCCAATACAGCCATTTTTGATTCGCTGTAAGTACCCAAGAAGCAGGCCCTCATGAAGATATTGTATTTATTTACACATAAGAATGAATGTATTGTGGAATGTATTAGTCCACTATGATATATGTGGATGACTCTTAGGTTTTAATCTTGCAAAGTCATATTGATTTGTGGCCATGATCCCCATAAGAAATTCACTATTTGTGTATCGATGCGGGATTCGCTACCACTATAGTTGCAATACCTTAAAGAAACGCACCTGTCTTGGCACATAAAGCACCCGAGCTGTAAAGCAGATCCTCCCAGTGGTGTTGTTACACGTTCATTCAGGAGTCAGCCGGAAGACGAATCCATCATGTCCTAACCCCACCACCCCACCCCCATTTCATTTTGACACTTTAACATGATCCACCTTCTGCCTGTAGAAAGCAGCACCATTAAAAACCTCCAACTACAGATGTTCTTGCAGATTTATAATGCAGGCTTTAGTTAATAAGTCAGCCTCCCAACTCATCAAATAGCCCCCCAGGATCCTGCTGAATACAAGGTAAGGAAAACCTAGCATGTCTTGCTGAGTGTACAACCCTGATACGCAGTGCAGAATCATTTTATAGGGTGCTTGAAACAAAAAAATGGAGCTTCAAGAGCTTTTATTGACACCTAACCCCAGTTGAAGCTAACTGAGGCTGAAGAACTCATGTGAGCCATCAGTAATGTTTTTGCAATAAAGTGAGGAAGTGCTTTTATAGCAGCTTCCAGCATGAATCCAACAACCAAGGATCTATGTGTGATGTTTGGGATGTGGTGATGGTTCATGAGAAGGTTACCGTGGTGTTGGCTGGGAACAAAATTATTGCATAACATTGCTTTATTAGCTTTAAGTCCTTCAGTTATCAATAGAATAAGGCTGTGCAATCAAAGCTTGAGGCTTTTGAGGTTTGTACCTAAGAAAATCTATAAACAGATAATTACATTTGAGCTGCAAAAACAGCTTTAAAATGTCTATGTTGCCCATACTAAATATTTGAATATAATATAATGTAATATGATATATATATATATATAATAATGTAATATTTAAATTGTTGCAAGGCATCTAATAATGACTTTAGCTTTCGGCCTTTCATGTTTGCAGCTAAGAGTACAACTTTAAACAGACAGATTAATGGTTATTCTTAAAGGAAAATCTTTATAATGTCAATGTTGATATACTAAATATTTAAATTGTTATAAGGTATCTATTGATAATAACTTTTGCTTTTTGCTTTTGATGTTTGTAATCAAGAGTGCAACTTTAACCAGATTAATTCATGGTTATTCTTAAATGAAAAGCTTTATAATGTCTATTTTACTTTTACTAAAGATTTACTGTATTAAGGTATCTAATAATAACTTCATCCACTGGCGGTATGCTATTTTGCATGTTCATTCTCCTTCTAAGCAATAGTTGTCAGGTAATATGCCATTTCCCTCCGACATCAAAACCAATATATTCTCTTTGAGCTCTACAGATGCAGAGTGATATTTAAAAGATTATTGTTTGGTTTGTCACAGAGTGATGGTCCTATAGGAAATCACATGAGACTGAACGGCTCAAAAATTATAAAAGAAGAGGCTTTTCTCTCGAACCCTCATCCCTTAATGCATAAAAATAGCTCCCCCATGCGACATTGCTCTTATGAGAGGAGAATACTTATAAGTACCCTGTTTTTAACAGAATGAAATCATTTAATGAAAGGCTGTTAAAATCCCGGCGTGGGAGGAAGCAGAGAGCAGAATGATTCAAGGCATGGTTTGTAAAACATGTATAGTGCACGTCTGAATACTACAGGGAACACTTAGATGGCTTATGAAGTGATAAAAAGCCGCCTCCCTGTAGTGCAGGGGGAGCATCTCTCAGTGCTATTCCTGTATTCCCAGCAGATGTCTCGGTGTTAAGTTGACGTAGACAGTGTTTGACTGGCACACAGTAACCACGTCTGAGTACGAGACTGTGAACTCCACGAGCCGAAGATGACAAGACAGTCTCCTCCTCCCACTGGGCTTCATTTACTCACTGGTGCTGAGAACAAAACCCCTTTCTGTCTCTTGTGGTCTACATATCTGACAACCAAAACACTACCCTTCACCTCCAGAACGCCTGAGTGCGGCGCAGCTGAGAGGATCTACAAGTATAATGTGTGAAGGCTGCTAAGATTTGAATTCCTCCAGGGTGGTGTTTGAAAGTGTTTCAAATGTAATTGCCAAATGAGTGGACGTTACACATAGTCATGCTCCAGACAGTCTGCAGCAGAGAGTGTGGGTATGATCATTCACACCTTTCAGAGGCATCATGTTGCTATTTTAGATTCTGATTTTTTAGTTTGTTTATCATAAAAAATAGTGTCCAATCCTTCTGACGCAGTTGGTGCAGTTGAGCTCACTAAATACTTATTATAGATTATTATATAGATTATTTTTATGATATGTATATTTTTATTTCATATTTCTCTGTGTACTTACTGTATTATATATAGTATTCTATTTAAAACTTTTTAACCCTCACCTATTGCTTATTTTGTGCACATTTCTATGCATATTTGTGTTGTTGCAGAATGCACACCTTGTATACAAAATATGATATCAATATGCAAATATCAATCTTATTATTACCATGTGTTATTACCAATTGAAGAAATAGATTTTAAAAAAACGACCAATGGAAATACTTCAATAGAAATTAAATCATCAACATTTTAGAAAATCAAAAGAATTAGTAGCCCTGGTGTTGTGAGTGTGTTTGGCCCAGGATGCCTTTGCACACACACTGCTAAACAACCATCCCGAGCCACCTTTTCTCATCGTGCCCCCAGTGCCTCTTGGATCTGAGCAGGGCTGTCTGCTCGTGATCGGATCACCAAAGACACAAGTTCACGCAGGTCTGACCCTGTACGCTAATTCACACCCAGAGTGGAACCATCACCTGGAACCGAGGCCACCCTCAGACAAGGGAAGCGTGGCGAGGCACTACGTATATATGAAGAGTGGAGGTTTTGTTTTCTTAGCATTAAAGCGATATGGACAGGAGCTGAGATGGGATTTGAAGGGGCTGAAACTGTAAACGAGCTAAAATAGTAATGGTCCAGACGTTGAGTAAGAGGTCTGACACTGTAGATTGGCTCCATCGCTGTAGTAGGAGAGCTGTTGTGTAAAAGCTGATTCACTCAGCCCACTCCTCTGCTGAGTGGGAGGGAGCACAATGAGGGCATCTACTCTTCACAGGGGGTGAAAGAAAATTTAGAGGGTGAAGGCATCTGTTAAACAGGACACTGGAAAACAGGGACAGAAATCGTCCCTACATTTCATTTCTTCATTGTGAAAAGTATCCCTGCTTCTGTAGATGCATATTTTGGAGAAATATCTGTGACTTTTAATGGGTGACTTCATGAAAGTGTAAAACCCACACACACTGCAGCCAAGGTTTTTATCACACTGTAAGGAGAAATATGTTTTGTGAGTGTGTATACATACTAAATTATTCATAGGAATCAATATTATATTATATCATATTATACTGTCAGTCAGATCACGCTGTGTAAATCAGTCCAAACAAAAAAAAACAAGCTTGCAGTTTTTCAGTCGTGCATGATATCAGCCACCCTTCGCTCCATTTTTGTTGTGTGTGTTTTAATGAGTACAACAAGGAGAAAAGTAGCTCACTTCCTTATTTAATCCAAATCGGGTCAGCAGTGTCTGAGGTGAGGAACGAGATATCAGCCGTGTGCAAAAGTTTGGGAACCCCCTGCAAAACATTTAAATAGTGTTACAGTCAATACATTTTACAGCAACAAAATTATTATTTCTGGTTTGGATTTGAGCAAAATCACAGGTGGATTTGTTAGGTCAATGTGGCCTCTTAAATCAGATTTAATAAGAATGCAGAGGCTGCAACTTTATCAATCGAAATTATCAATCTACCAATGATTGGAAGTGAATGGTTGTTGTGGAAAGCAACCACAGTCTGAAAGTCTGGCAGTCCACTCAATCCCAGCCCCAGATAAAGATGCCTTCTAGTCCCAGACGAGACCAAGACCCTCAAAAAGTGGTCTGAAGAAAAGTCTGTAGTATGACAACAATACATTTAAAGTCAAACACAAGAATCCAGTCTCCATTAGAGCATGAGCACAATACTGTCAAACTCATTCTTAAACTATCAGCCCAGAAAGTCTCTGTGTTTTTGATTGTGCTGTAGATACTGTAGATTCCCACTAACGTGTAAAAAAAGAAAAGAAAAACTATGCATTAATATTTAAAAGCATCTATGTGCCACTTATTGGAGTCTGTATTGGCATCTTTTCAACTTAAAATGTACTTGTAAAGGCGGGCCCATGTTTGCATGATCCAGAGGAAATTGAGGCTCGCTTCAGTGTGAACACGCTACGGCACCACAGAACTGAAATGTAAGCATTTTCTGCACTTTTTTGTTTATTTCCTGCGACCTGCTTATTTATTGACGAGAATATTAGTCAGCAGAACAAAGCCATGTGAGCTCGTAAAGAGCTCCATTAAAGGCCCGGAAAGCTTTTCTGTTCTGATGGAGCCACTTGTGGAACGATGCAATGAATTATTGAAAGTTTCACTTTATTGCATGTGTGGGTGCTAATGAAGTAATATTATCTATCTATCTATCTATCTATCTGCCTATCCATCTATACACCTGTCTGTCTGTCTGGCTAGCCAGCTGTCTGTCTGTCTGTCTCTCTGTCTGTCTGTCTGTCTGTCCACCTGCTGTGAGGATGTTCAGTCACAGAGTTATATCGGAGCGAAGCTGCTGTGTCTGCAACAATGGAAATCAGTCGTCTGAGGGTTCGGGCCGGTCTTGTGGCCAGAACGGCTGAGACATGTTGAAATACAGTTGCCCTGGGCAGACTGATGAGAATCAGAGTCGTTTGACAATTCTATAAATATCTCCTTTGTGACCAAAAAAAAAAAGAAAAAGAAATCCCTCCCAAGCTGGCGGGCCGCAGACATGCAGCACTGAACTCCACGACCTTGCAAGTCTGGCTTCAGTTTGAGCCGAAGGCCGGAAGGAACCACAAATATCTGCAACAAAATGATGAACATCTACTTTCTCTCAGTCTTATTATGCTTTTGTCCTCCACCTCCCTCCACCCACCCCCCACCCTGCAGGACTACACGCTCACCATGTACTTCCAGCAATATTGGCGAGATAAGAGACTGGCCTACTTGGGGATCCCTCTCAACCTGACGCTGGACAACAGGGTGGCCGACCAGCTGTGGGTACCAGACACCTACTTCCTCAACGACAAGAAGTCCTTTGTGCACGGCGTCACTGTTAAGAACCGCATGATCCGACTCCACCCAGACGGCACCGTTCTCTACGGCCTCAGGTAGGGCCCCCCCTACCCCATCCCATCCCCCGCTGTTGACGTAACCCGTCCCTATGAGGGAATTAGCACCGAAATATCTCCTCTTCTACCGCAACACGGGTGGAAGATAAAGGTGCAATTCACACTTGCCGCCTCACATCCTGATAAAGGATATGATATACTTTTATTACAGTATTACTAACACGCAGGTTTTTTGATTCTCCATTAGCCGGAGAGGAAATCTGATTGCATCCATCTTGGTTTTCTTGCCTTCACTCACTGGCTCTGATCCGGTTGACAGCATAGAAGATTACGCACCCTGCTCAGGGAAAACATACTAAAACATCTCGCTCCGCAACGCTGATTGGCTGCGTGTCCCCGCCCTTCGCTCCTCCGCCTCCTTTGCATAGCCATCCAATCTAGTCAAGACACAAGAATCACCTAACTGTAAATGTTTTATTTGTTTAGCAGAGGACATTTAAGCCGCAATTCTCACAGCTGAATGCGGGCGCGGCTCATGCGCTCGTCACATAACTCGCTTCATATGCTTATTCGGCACGCGGCTCAAGATTGGATTCCCGATACATATTGCCCTCTCCGCAACGCCTGGAAGTGTCATTAGCAGTAACTGGCAGGCAGTGCGACATACAAACACATAACAATGAAGGTCATTGCGTCGCCGAGCTGTTTCTGCCTGACTCATTTGTTCCCCTTGAAATTAGAACTATAAGGGAGGAGATCTGTGCATTAGCAGTTCGAAGCGATGCCTACCGACAAACCACACTAACGCCGGCTGCTTTTACGGCTCTGTCTCCCTGTCCAGGATCACAACAACGGCCGCCTGCATGATGGATCTGAGGAGATACCCGCTGGACGAGCAGAACTGCACTCTGGAAATTGAGAGTTGTAAGTCAAAGTCCCGATGTCTCGTGCTTAGCCAAGAAATACTGCAGACGGCGCTGCTTTTACATCGCTAGGATTTATAATAGTATGAATAGTGCTATGATTGTCATAAAAAAAAAAGCCCTAATTCTCCTTGTTCCATGGAGGCAGAAAGTGCACAGGCAACTTTGGATTTTTTAAGGAAATCCCTCCAGTTACAGCCGATGTGTCTGTCTTTACGGAGCATTTTAACCCATTGTTTCCACATTAGACCCCTGGTATCCCATTCAGTGTTGTAGTCAAGACAGCACAATTTTTACGAAGACCCCAGGACACCAAGGCCAAGGAAGATGATCATGAAAAAGAGCAGAACGGGAGTTTTCTTTTTTAATTTAAATTGATTAGACAGCAATAAAATAGTCTTGGCAGTATTTTTATTGAAGCAGCCCAATGCGGTCAATGATAAAGATATTTTGGGTTTATTTTGTAGAGAATAGGTTGTTTTGCTGTCTCCAGAAACCTGAATCCATGTTGCTTGGTGCATAGGCAGGTATTTTCGCAAATTTCAGTCAGAAAAAAGACAGTTAATAAGAAGGAAGAAGCTACAACTTGTGGGAAATAATCAATCTACCAATGGTTGTTGTGGAAAGCACAGTCTAAAGGTCTGGCAGTGGTGGTCTCCAAAATCCATAGTTCACTCAGTCCCAGACCCATTAAAAATGCCTCTGAGTCCAGATATTATGTAAGCAAATGAACAAAATGCATAATTTTTTCCTCCCTCCAGACAAAATGAGAGAGCATCACTTCCTCACTCCCCGTGCTTTTCCTCTCTCAAACTTCTGTGCGTGTGCTTTCAGACGGTTACACAACAGATGACATTGAGTTCTACTGGAAAGGCGGCGACAACGCTGTAACCGGGGTGACACGCATCGAGCTGCCTCAGTTCTCCATCGTCGACTACAAGCTGGTATCCAGAAATGTGGTCTTCTCCACAGGTGAGTGAATGTCGCTTAAACACTCGATGGTGAAATTGAAGTTATCAAAGTGGTCATTGTGCATTCACTTATACTGCAGGATTCAGTAACACTTTAGAATAAGGGTGTGCTTGCACGAGCTCGGGATAATTGACTAAGTTAGAAATTGTTGGAGGTGGGAGGAGCTTGTGATGCCGGATGAAAACGCCGGTGTCATGGTTACAGTATACACTGATGATGTTCAATGTGAAGAGAAAATTCCAATGAAATATCTGTCACATTTTGCTTTTGAAATAATTTGGGACAGTTAAGACAGAATCTGTCTCCCCAGGATTGAAATCAATCAATCAATCAAGACTTTATTTCACATGCCGTCAAGTCACACTTATGATATAAAGTCAGTTAACACCTCAGTTAACATGAGCGGCATTAGATGAAGACTTAACATATTAGTTAACAGTAAATTACCTGTTAGTTCATGATTATTACAACATTAGCTAACAAATGTAATGTTCATGTAAAGTTCTTTCCGAACTCCACCAGTGATTCTCAGTGTCACACGAGGCACCACACCTGTGAATCTGTACTTTGTCGTCCCCCCCAAGTGTCAATACACACATTGGTTTTTCTAATTCCAGGAATCACTTTACACCTCCACCTCTCCCAGGCCACCAGAGCTGGGAATAATACCGGCGGGGCAATTACCCCAGCCCTGTATTCTGTGTATTCATGAGAGCAGGGCACCACCAGTATGAATTATTCTCTTACAATAGGAAAACTCCGAGGCACCAACATGGTCATTGTTCCCAATGCGGAATTAATGACACACAGAGCAGATATCAGCCCTGTCCGAGCACATCTGAGAAGATTACAGTGAGAGGGCTATTAGAGCTCATTACAATCAGGGGGCTGGTGGTGGGGATTACCTCTGATGACCAGTAGCTCCAGCACAGATGGAAAAACACAGGTTACCGCTGACTCACTCTGCAAATATTCCAGGACATCTGCAGTGTTTATGTCCATGAGGAGACATGAGGGCTTTTTTTCTTCTTTATCCGTTTTTTATTGTTCTTAAATTTATGAAAGTTACGTTTGTCTGTGTGGGAAATTCTATTATCATGGTGTCAATAAAAGAATGCCTTGCCATTTTGAGTGTTATGTAAAATAAATGTGTCCTTCTGTAAATGTTGACCTGCTGCTAAGACTTCTATAACAAACAGCAGTTTCAGTCATACATTTCTTAGCTTCTGCACAGCGCTTTTTTTTTTTCACACAGAAGAGCTCAAGGCCGGATTTCATCAGTAGATTTGCGATTTGTGCCACACTTCCCTGTTTCTATGGCGATGAATGCGGTTCGTGAGGCCATTGCCATAGGAACCAAAACAAAGTCTGAGAAGTCCTCGTGCTGGTGTGGAATTAAAACAGGGACTTTCTCTCCATCACTGTCCTCCTCCTCCTCCTCCTCCTCCTCCTCCTCTTCCTCCTCCTCCTCTTCCTCCCCCGTGCAGGTGCCTACCCTCGGCTGTCTCTGAGCTTCAAGCTGAAGCGAAACATCGGCTACTTCATCCTGCAGACGTACATGCCCTCCATCCTCATCACCATCCTTTCCTGGGTGTCGTTCTGGATAAATTACGACGCCTCAGCCGCAAGAGTTGCATTAGGTATGACGCGTCCCATGCTGCAGATTGATGTCAGCTCTACAGTTTCACCTTCACTCTCATGTCCTTTTTTTTTTTTCTTTTTTTTGAATATATTTTTTTTAGTCAGGTCCTGCAGGTTTGTGAACCTCCGGTCTGAATCTAAGCAATACTTCCACCCACTTCCAACAAATTTTATGATGGAAAGTCAATGTTGCACATTTTTAGAGAGAGAGCTTTATATTTATTTAGCTGGTTATTAAATAATTATGAAACAAAGCACCTAAATGCACCCATCGGTCCTGATTCATAAAGGACCGTGTGGGTGCTTTTGGAGAGGTCTGATGTATTCTTCTGAATTCAGTAAAAAGTAAAAAAAACACACAGACTTTTATCCATCAAAACTGAATACTCAGGATCCTTTGGCTGAGTTTTAATAATTTCCAATTCAATCTTTAATTCCAATATGGCCCATATCAAATGCATAACAAAAACTGCATTGGCAACAGACAAGACATTAAAATAAAAAAGGAGAGAAAAATATTTAAAAAACATACAAACACTCTCCAATGCGTCCCCAAAAATAGAAAATTAAATCAATATATTTAGATTCCGTTCACTTTGTAATAAACTGACATTAGATTAATGTGAAGCATCAAATTAGAGTTAAATCTTAGATTCCATTGAGATTTTAGTACAGAATTTTCTTCCTTAAACTCCAACAATCATTTTTTAAAAAGACCATAATGTCTTTTAATCATGATAATAAACTGATTTAAGTTGTTGTGAAGTGAAACTTAGGCATCTTTTTGTTCCACGTAAGGCTAATTTCTCTACTTCCACACACTAAAACACACACTTTGACTCTTCCCACCTCCTTCCACTTCCAGCAGTTTGCCAAAAAATCCCCACCACAGCGGCGCACCATGTTACTCAGCAGCAGTAATAGGCGGCTCAAAGGAACCAGAATTAGAAAGATAAGAAATAAGTGGGCTGGCTGAAGAGGTGGTATTTTAGCAGGCCGGCAGAACGCATAAACGGGGGCTCACATCTATTTAGCGAATTTGTTTATTTCAACAGAGCTGTCGCCATCTCCAATTTTTTTTTTTTTT
>CAESWR010000153.1:812844-825883 GCA_903171835.1 Mullus surmuletus | reverse complement strand
GGCGTGTATCCACTACTCAATCATTTATTAAAGGGTCATATCGTGGCTGCAAATTCCAGCGTCTTGTAATTAAAAGTGACTTACCCCTCTGGCACAATGTGCCAATTGTTTATGCAAGATCTTTCTCGGTGTGATTTCCCCAAGCTCCACCAGCTGCGCATTTCTGCAGATTTAGCAAAAACTCCTCTATATTGCAGGGAAATTCATCAAATCAATTATTGAGTTAATTACTTTGATTTATTTGGGCCTGTGCACAGTGAACTTCTGAGTGCATTATACATTCAAGAGGCAGTCAGCTAAATCCTTTGATAACCAGATCGCGCACGCACAGCAGAGTGACTGCTGCTTTCCGAGTGCTATGGATCAACAGTAATAACAAAGCAGAAACCCTGTGAATAATTGAGCAGTATGTGCTTTGTGGGGGGAAAAAAACCAAGCCATGCATGTGCGAATGTTTGTTCATTTCCATCCACCTTTCTCACAGCTTAAAAAGCTTAGAGTTACATTAAATGCAGGTTTATTTCTTCCAAACTTATTAGCTATATTAGAATGTCACTTTTTTTGTACGATAAGGAAGAGGAAGTTCATTTGTCTTTTTTTTTTTTTCTTAAAGTGATTGCTCAGCGAAAAAAAACAGAAAATTCACCCACTGGAGTCGATGACATTGGAAAATCATCTGGAGCTTGAAGGGTAAACAGTCAAATCCAAGATAATAAAATCACATTCTAATGTCATGCACAATGGTTTCTCTTAGTTTTTTGTACTGCTGCTTTATTAGGCTTATTCTCTCATTTTTTGAATCTTTCTTTAATTTTTTTTTACAATTTTCATATTTTACTCTAACTTTTCTGCATCTCATACTTTTTAATCTATTTTTTTAGTTTACTCACTTCCTACTGTTTGCTTATTTCCTTCAGGATGAAAAAGGTGCATTTTATCTTATCTTGTCTTATCTTATTTCATTTTATCTTATCTTATCTAGACCTGTGGCGTGCCCCAAGGGTCAATTTTAGGCCTATGCTATTTTCCATCTATATGCTGCCATTAGGCAACATTATCCACAAACATGGCATCTCCTTTCATTGCTATGCGGATGACACTCAACTGTATCTGCCAGTGAAACCTAACAACCTCACTGAGCTGTCCCGCCTAGCTGACTGTCTAACTGACATCAAAACATGGATGTCAAAAAATGTCCTCCATCTGAACTCTGACAAAACAGAAATTCTCATCATAGTTATCATAGAACACCTGCGCTCTCGGATGGAGTCGTCTCTGGACCCTCTATCTGAGAACGTTAAACCTGTTTCCAGGAACCTTGGTGTTCTATTTGACTCTAACTTGACCTTTGAGAACCATGTCAGCAGGCTGGTCCAGACCTGCTTCTACCACCTCAGGAATCTCTCCAGAATAAGGTCCATGTTAAGCTCTAAAGAGCATGCCTTCACTTCATCCCATCTTGATTATTGTAATGGTGTTTTGACACGCCTCTCACAGAAGTCACTCAGTAGACTCCAGTTGGTCCAGAATGCAGCTACCAGGCTGCTAACTAGATCAAGGAAAAGGAAGCACATCACTCCCATCTTAGCCTCCCTCCACTGGCTGCCAGTCACTTTCAGAATAGACTTAATATTCTATGGACAACCTTCAAAGCACTTCATGGCCTTGCCCTGATTTACATCATAGAGTTATTAGCCCCATATGTGGCCACCCGCAACCTGAGGTCCTCTAGCAGTAACCTGCTGGCCGTCCCCAAATCAAGGTTGAGGACCCGGGGTGACGCCGCCTTCGCTGTCCGAGCTCCTCGTCTGTGGAGCCAGCTCAGACTGGCGAACTCCTTGTCTTCCTTTAAAATCCAGCTAAAAACTCACCTCTATCGCCTGGCCTTTGACTCCCCTTTATGACCGTGTTTATCTGTTTCCTTCCCTTCACCTGCAATGATTTTGTAACTGTTCGTCTACTAACCTGACCAGTCTAAGCAGATGACCGCCCACCCCGAGGCGTGGATCTGCCCAAGGTTTCTTCTTAAAAGGGAGTTTTTCCTTGCCCCAGTCACTTTGGTGGCATATGTTGGGTTCCTGTTCTGTATGTGCCTCTGTTTTGTGTGTGGCACTACACTTGTATAGGTTCATGTAAAGCACTTTGTAACCTTGTTTTGAAAAGTGCTCTACAAATAAATTATATTATTATTATTATTATTATTATTATTATTATTATTATTATTATTATCTTATTGTGAGAAGATGACAAAAGAAGAAAAACACAAAATGCCAAGTGTTCAAATGCTCCAACATTCAATTTCGCCTTGAAACGACAACATTTAAACAATGTTCTCCCTTCCTAGATGTCAGCATGCATCCGATACACACACAGAAGACAGAAGTGGAATTTTGTGAATGAGTTTTGTTCAGTGTGCATGTTTTAATTTGTTTTGACTCATCAGTGCTGCTACTTCACTCTCTGTCAACCCTCCTATAGCCAGGAGCGATTCTAGATACTCTGGGGCTCATGGTGAGAGACACCTTGGAGACCCCCCCCCCCAAAAAAATATCTTTACATTGATTTTATATGTATTCTTGTCATGTTGGTCGTTTGAGTCGCCTTCGGTGTGAACCCGGCTTAAGGGGTTCCATGTTTTTGTTAATATGGACCCACGTCGGCCGTCTCTGGGGGGCGGGACTTCCAGCTCTGGGCCTTATTGCCCTGCCCCCTCTGCCTACAGCATATTGTTAAATTAAATTTTATTACCTGGTGAACTATCCCTTTCAAGAATTGTTGCAGCAGAGGTGAAGAATGTTGAAATAGCACCCCCTCCCATTTGCTTTGTCCCCCAGCGTCGGGTGTTTAGCGTTCTCATTAAACACAAATCAGAGTGGGCATCCTTTGTACAGGAGCCTTTACTTAATGCTGCTGCTACTTCACATTTGCTAATAATGCTGTGCTACCACAGCAGCTACAACACCCCCGAAGACCCCGGGGAGAAGCCTCTGACTTTATTAAAGTTAATGTCGCACTGTTAATCAGGCGCCATCACGCTGGCGCCCGAGGGCACGCCGACGTGTCGTCCAAAGCCGTGATGATTTCGACGCTCATTTCTAAAATGAGCTTTCCCATGATCCCACAGCAATTTGGGGACACGGTTTCATCTGGTCTGAGGAGAGTAGGTGTTGGTGGGGGTGGGCGCAACAGATGAGGAGGTCCTGTTGATGATGATTCAGTCGATCTGCGAGGAAAACACAGCTGCTGCCGCCATGGAGATGAAACTGTAGTGAGAGCTTTTTCATCACCTGGATTCTTCGATCCAACCTCCTCAGCAGCTGTGAGCCTATTTGCCCCTGAGACACAAAGGCTTTTTTGATAGATGATTTTCTTTTAAAGGTTTTGGCACATGCAAACACCTCATTTTAACAGAGTGCGGGAGATGATTCCCTCAAATTGTCAGATTTAATACCCAAGTGTTGCAGTCGGCTGTGGGGGAAACCCTGAAACCATCGGTTGCGCTCGTCATTTTTACAGCAGCTGGAGGGCATCCGTCAGTTGAAATCGTAAATACTACCTCACCAGTGGTGTGCACCTGTGCCCCAATTGTTGGAAAAACACACTAAATTGCCCTCTTAGGTGGGAAAAACACCCTAAACTGCCCTCTTGGCTGGAAAAAAACCCATTAAACTACCCTCTTGGCTGGTTAAAACACGATAAAATACCCTCTTGGGAGGCAAACACGACTAATGAAGTGCCACCCTGGTTGGCAAAACGAAAGTGACCTTTGGGCTGGTTAAAATATGATAAAATGCCATCATGGGAGGCAAAAACGTGTGCGTTCCTGCTTACCAAAACACTAAACTGCGTTCTTGGGTGAGAACACGCTGTATGCATGGCACTGGACCTCACAGCCGTGCCGCCAATAACGACGGATGGGTTGACAGCTCACGCCCGGGAGCAGCACCCACCAGTGGCCAATCACTCGCCTTTTGAAAAACACACTTCAATCACATTTCCGGCAGTAAACCAACGATTCTTAATGGAGCTTGATTTAAGAGTCTGTCGGCAGTTGGAGGGTTTAATCACAACAAGGGCATCTGTTGCCGTTATGTGTTTTTGCTCATATAATTTCACGGCGTCATAATGGCCTGGCTGAATGATTGAGCTGGACTTTACTTGCACTTGTAAAATTCCACCTGTGGCCACTGGAGTCCGGCAGATACTCTGATGTGCAATCAAAAATAAATAAATGCTGGTGCTTTGATTACATGAAATAACTCTGCTCTGCAAAGTGAATTACAAATAAGGAGTCATTAAAGGGTTAGTTCAACCAAAAGTCAAAATGCCAGTGGAGTATCTCTTTAAGCATGCAGCGATTCAATTAACGTTATTGTGAAGTCAGCTGGTTTTGTGAATGATACTGCATGTGTGCATTTAGAAAAAATAAAATAAATGTACATAACATGTCAAGTTAAATCAGGGTGTACACAAGCATAGAGCCGAACCATTCATCTGCATCAAAAGGCATGACATCGTGTGACCACAAGGACAATAGGAATGCACCAAACATCTCAGATGATTCACTAACATTGAGACTGCGGCACGAAAAGCCTGTTGTGAACTATTTCAACATCTGGATAAAGGCTCTGGACATAAAAAGGGACTTTTAAGGGACATTTGTTCTGCGATCTGCCATTTACACCCATTTGGTTTTGCAAACTCCTTGTTGCTTCATGCCAGCGTTTATGTATTCCCGATGTGCAGGAATCTCCTGAAGACAAATATTTGCAGTTGCAGAGGTTTCCCCCCTCCCTGGGCCCGCTGTGGTTACCAGTCCGCCCCCACACTTCCTAGTTTGCATCAAGCCAGCATTGATGGGGATTCTGAGGGATCTCTAAGTGCCGCCTCTTTTATGACTGCTGTGTTTTTCTGACTCCTTTGCCTTCACATCGGTCACCGTCCACAAGCACTGACATACTGAAGGAGACAAAGGCGCAGTGTTCCGCCCGGGGGGTGGGGAAGGGTGGGCGCGCTCCAGTCCCAGACCAGTTATTTTATTGACTGAAATTCGAGTGACCTGGTCAAATGAATGTTCTGACAACATGTGACATTGTCCCTTTGTCCCAGACTTAATCACCACCCAAATTAGATTTTTTCCCCCACCCACAATTCTTTTAATTCAAACACTAAAAAGTTTCACCGCACACTTTTAGAGCCTGATGATATCTTTACACACAGAAGACACAGGCTGTGTTTACATGCAGTCAAATAAGCCTATTCTAACCGGAATATTAGCAATAATGCGGTGTTGCACGGCAATGTAAACACCAATAATCCATATTCTGTTTTTTAAAAACCTGAATATTATCCGAGTTACTCCTTTTCTAAGCCGAATATTTGATCATGTACACGCCGATCAGGATATTCCCCTACTAAACGGAAAATTAATTTGTGTTCTCCGTTCTATTGGCAAGGAATCTTCATCTTTTGAGTCCAGGAACAGAAACATGGTAGAAAGTAGTGGAAAGTAGTGGGATAGCCAGATCCACAAAAAGGTGAGCGGAAAGTTAAACAAGGTTTATACCAGATGTTCTCCGTGCATCGCTGGTTTGATCGGGATATCCCACTTGATTGCAATCACCACGTATACAGGAATAACCCTGTTTGCTCATGCATGTACATGAGTTATTCCCAATATTTCTGTAGCCAGAATATCGACCTTAAACCGAAAATTGACTGCATGTAAACGTAGTCACAGTTATGTACAGAAAATAAATATTTAGAGAAGACCAATTCTCACAGTACTGGGAGGAGCTTTTTGTGTTCTAAGATTAAATCAAATTTAGAAAAAGTGCACATTTTGGAAAAGAACTCAAGGGATATTACCAGGGGTGTAGCTATGGGAGGGGTGGGGATGCAGGGGCCCACGGTGACCACCTTCTGCCACTGGGACTTCCTCGATTGTTGAATCACAGTTATTACCAGTTAGCAGATGTGTAAAACCTCTCAGTGGATGGAACTAACTTTTAATGGTGACAACAAGAGCGACACAAACATATCTCATGCTAATGGGCAAATGCTACCAAACGTTGCAACCTGCAAAGAACACAGCGTGCACGTACCTGAACCTAAGGTGGCCAGATTTCTGAAATTAATTCCTGGGACATTTCCAGTTTGGAGATAAAAATGAATTAAAAGTCATCAAGATGAAATGAAGAAAGTTATGGACTGTAGTTGGACTGTAATTACAGTAACATGACTTGCTACAGTAATAACTGTTGTTCTTGTCTGTGAGCAACATGCTCTCTCACGCTTCCTACCGGCTACTGTAATAAACGTTGTTCTAGTCAACATTTTTTTTCTCAACCATAAAACGCTGAAATCTGGGACATTTTCAGGGACAGCTTTAACCGGGGACAGGTCATCCAAAACAGGGACTGTCCCCGGAAAAAGGGGACATCTGGTCACTTTACCCGAACCAGCACGAAGCAGGACGAACACGATAAGGAAAAAGATGAAGGTCACTGATGAATGAACGTCTCAATATGTGGACTTTAGCCGTTAGCTCCTAGCGACCCTTAGCCGACCTCAGCACTTGAACATGCACGACGAACATCACTGCATTAACTGTCGAACGTAATAAATGTGCTCGAACTGCAGTAGTTCCACATCTCGTAAGGAAAGTGGAGTTTTTTTTTAATGATTTGTCTGCTCTTTTCTGCTGATGAGTATTTTTTCCCTCCCCTCCGTTTATGGATGGTATCTGCAGGATCTGATCGCCTTTGTTACAGCCGCCTTGAGCCGCCGTACATCATTCCAATAGACTGATCTGCAACTTCAACAGAATCAGCGGGTTTACTCCCGGATCATTAGGGAGCAGAGCGGTTATTGCTTATCAGCGCGGAATGGACATTATTCATCTCGCGGATTCATTAAACCAGGTGATCTGCAGTCGCTGAGACACTTTTTCACCTGAGTGGGTCCTTGTGTCTAATGGCTTTTTTTTATCAGGTAAAACTGCTTTTTTTTTAAAGGAGGATATGTTTTACTACAATATGTAAATGAGTTTCTGCTAACTTTGCGGCTACGAGGCAAACTGTGATAAATCCAAGACCTGTGACAAACCATTTTTACAAAGAGGAGAGTAGCAACACAGATGGCAGTCGGGTTTCCCATCTGTAGCCAACCAGATTTCACTTTGTTTTCTGCTATCACACAGGTGAGAAGTTGGACCTCATCATATCTGTCTTTACATTTCACATTTATAGCTTCCTTTTTTTTTTTTAACACCTACTGATCGCTTCAGAGGAACTGAGGTGCCAAACATCTCACTGTCTCTAGGCAACAGGAATATTCTATTCTCAGTGTAGACATTGTCTGATTCAGAGCCCTTCTACTCACATAATTCATGTCCAAGCCTCTTAATTTGTCAAGGTCATTTATTCCACAAGTGATGGATATTCAGTCTTCAGGCACAACGTACAAAAGCACACACACTGATTTACAATAATGAAAACTGTATATAATTTAGATAACACATAAGCTGTGTGTGCGATGATGATGACGACCAATATAACTGACGACCGAGGTATAAACTGAAGCATAGCGGAAATATTTGCCCATAAATACATACATACCCATATACACATATATACTTCTACATATACCTACACACATAGAGATACACATGCATTTCCAGTGTACCCTACCCAATAACAGGTACCATGATTGTTATTCACATTAATGTTATGTCTGAGTCTAGTATAAATGTGCACCAGTATAAAATGGAATATACAACAACCCATAAACCATAAGAACAAAAAGACATGGATAAGATTACCATATATACATATGCAATCCATATCTCAAAAACATCTAGGCCTTCACACCCATCTGTTTAAAAATCAATTACGAGTTACACATTCTTAAATGTACAGTAGCATCATTCCAAGCTCGAAGCCCTGCAACACAAACACGTCCCCTCTTACTGACACCAGGCACAACAACTTGGAAGGAAACAGCACAATTAAAGTAAGAGCCATTATGGAAGATGTTGCCTTTGTCAAATAACACCCACATGCCCATTTATTACATCCCCCCCCCCCTCTCTCACACACACACACACACACGCACACACACACACTCGCAACAAGCTCGCATGTGTGCATGGACACACTCAGCAGTTAAAGTGGCTGCACTGTGAGTGAGTGGGAACCGTCTGGATGATCATGCCCTCTTCTGGCAGGTTGCTTGCTGTCTGTAACATGGTGAACTGCAGCTCTGTAGTTCACATGCGTACATTTCCTTTGACTCTTGCGCTTGGTGGCTTTAAACTGAGCAAGTCTTTCAGGAAAAGAGGCGCACAAACTAAAATAACAACTCACAGATTAACGTGGGTTGACTGCTGATGCTTTCATTGGCAGATCGGGGATTGTTTTAGAGCTAATGACCATTTGTCAAAGCATGCAGGCAACATTTTTTTATGCAAATTAAATGTTGTTTCTTGTACTTTCTCCAGAGAAAAATATTGGGATTGCAGAGGAAGATTATTAATGTAAAAGCGCTTGGATGATGCAGAGTTATGTTAATGCCCACATCTTACACTTGTGGTCGTCCCATCTGCTCTCACTAATCATGAAATGCAGGGTCACACATTTCATAAAACCCTGCTGTCTAATTTATTCTTTATGAAGTATTTTTTCAATTGCTGTTGGCTTGATTGAAAAGTCTGCATTTACACAGCAAACTGCAGAACAGTATCAACCAATCAATCATTTGTTTATTTAAAGATTGATAAATCCCAATCGTGGCTGCACGCACTCAATACTATTTACTCTTTTTACTTATTCATAAAACCATAACGCTGAAACCCCAGACCATCAAAATCAGCACTTGGTGGATTCCGAGAGTGCTTCAATCAATAAATCAATCAAACTTTATTTGTAACGCACAGAACAGCAATGCTGGACAATTCTGACCCCCCAGTTCCCCCAAGTGGTGACATTTGGCCTCAACCTGTTTCCATGTGGCTCTCATGGAACCTCATTGTATGATTTTGGTGTAAATATTGTCTGTTCATTTACAATAAATGCTCTGAGGGTAAAATAATTGGGCAGAGCACCTTTCTAGTGTTTGTTTACATCAAATCTGTAGAAGAGCAACATATAAGGTCTGATACATAGACACAGACATAGACATTTGTTTTTGAAGCATTTAAAATTATTTCAAGATACTAAAGCCTTTCTTTGACAGAGTAAAGAGTGCAACATGTCTCATGTGATTGGTCGGGAAGTCCTCCTAAACCACATGTGTCAAACTCAAGGCCCGGGGGCCACATCCGGCCCTTGGGACGATTGTATCCGGCCCCCATGTTAATATTTTAAATCTATAAGAATTGGCCCACAGGTCATTTCAGTGCACACAACTGATACTACAAATCCCAGACCGCATTGCAATAGCAGGGTTTTCAGCATCAGGGAGGCTCGTCAATCTGCTCCCTGCGTGCAACTTTATTGACAAACTCATCAGAGTCTCACGTTCGCCACGTCTGGTTGAATCGTAAGCCAATGCTAACCCCCAAAACACAGCGAACTCNNNNCAGCTATCCCCCCAAATATGGCCAAGCAGTCTGAAAAGAGAAAAAGCTGCCTTGGGACAAACTAAAGGGGCTAAGCACAGACTGTCATATTTAAATAAATGCTGTCTAAAAAAATCTTCCTGGTCCGCCCGCGATTTGGAGTTGGTTCTTAATTCTGGCCCCCTGTCTGATTGAGTCTGACACCCCTGTCCTAAACTATCTAATTGGGAAATGAGGATTACAGGTTGTGGTTGTGCTTCTGCCTGGAACTTTGTCTTCCTACATAACTCAGTATGAAGTGATGATTGAATGAATAAGCAGATATTCATTGCTGCGCCATGGGTTTATCCATCTGCATCAAGGTTCAACGTGTCCCTGTGAGCAGAAAAATGTCACTCACATTCCCGTACATCACCATGGAGACGCCTACATTTTCTTGTATTAAGACATTAAAGCTATATGTCGTGCGTAACGGCACCTTGTGTAAAAGATGTGCCAGAACGAACAAGGAAATATCCCTCCTTTATCGAACCGAGAGAAATAAATCAAGGTCACTTCCCTCACAAAACCCGATTTGGATGTTTGGAAACATGTCTGCACGCTTTTCCCACAACCGTCATGACAGTAGCTCTGAACGGAGCCATCAGCCTCCATTTCCCCGCAGCCTCATTTTATGGACAGCCGTCTTCAGTGTGACTTTTGGCCTTTGGGAAAAATTGAACTGGATTACAAAAGTAATTTCCAAAGAGCAACAAGAGTAAGGGATGATCTTATTTTCAATTGAAAACCATTTCATTTCCCCCTCCCCTTTCTTGGAGCAATAGCTGCCTTTATGGGTCCGGAGCCAGCCTGCTGCCTCAAATCACCTCACCCTGGTCATTCATCACGGGGCAATTGAATTGTTCTCCACGCCAAGATGCCACAATGTGCAATCAGCCATTAGTTTTTTCGCTCAACAGCTGGATGCTCCTCCAGCAAATTGCCACAGACTGTGCTGGGATGGGCCTCTGATTTATCTCCTGTGGGAGACCTGCCGGCTGAGGGGCCACTCTCACCATGCAGCTACTATTTGAGCGCTTGGAGCCCCATGTTTATTCAGTGTATTACAGGCTCCCACGAGTCCTTGCCGCCTTCCCACACCCCAGCGCCGCACCGTTATAGTCAAGATGAAAGTGTGTCTGTGGACTCTGGACTATAATGGCTCATTTTCCAATTGTTGGAAATTGTTGTTCGTCCGACCAGTGCAACATCAAAGCCAATTCTAAGGCCAAACACCTTGACCTTGTCATTCGGGCTCACAGGAGTGTCATTAAAGGCATCTTTTGGACCTCAATGCTCACTCGCTCACTCCGCATGCACGTTGCAGTCACACGCAAACGCCTTTTCAGCCGAAAACCCCCCAAACTTTTGTCTAGCGTAAAATAACTTGGAGCTACCAAGTGCAGTTGTCTCCAATGGAGAAGCCACAGAATAAAATCATTCTAATAGGCTGTAAAAGCATCATTGCTGCTGCTTGGTTTGGCATTGAGGGAATTATCTTTTTTAAGTTGTCTAAAATGGTCACACAAAAAAATCTTTTTCTTTTTACACTTCATCCAAAAAAGCAACATAGCGGCCACACATCACCTCTGAATGTTTTGTGCTCATAAGAATAACAACTGTTCACAGTTTCTCACAGCTGTAGAGATGATGCGTTCACGGACACCACAGAAAACCCACCAATCTCGGCGTGTCGCTCTCTCCAAGTAAATAAACTCCTCCACGTTGCTCATTGGGCCGCTTCCTGTGGGACAGTCCACACTCCGGTAATACCGCGTGGCACTTTGGCAGACACAGAAACACCCAGGTCGGATCGAGGAGGGGCCAGGCTCTCACATTTCCCGAGGAGTGCGACCTCTGACCCGCCCGCGAACCTCCCGTTCCCGGCTGGAGCCGCGCGCCCCCGCCGATCTGCAAGCGCGAGGGCGGCGCGCGCGCAGCGGCGGAGGCCGATCCGCATGGTTTGTAGCTCAGCGCGGGAACTTCCCACTCGCCTCAGCATCCTTCCCAGCGAGGAGGAGGAGGAGGAGGAGGAGGAGGAGGAGGTGGGGGGGGAGGAGAAGCCAAACAAGCAGAAAAGTTTTTCTTCCCTCTGGAGTCGAAAAAGAGGAGTCATGGATGAACGGCGGCTCTCGGAAAAATAGCAAGTGAAGGCTCCTCTTCCCGCGCTGGGAGAATGATCACTTAGCCGGAAGTCTGCGCGGGTTTCTGTGTGTGTGTGAGAGTGTGTGTGTGTGTGTGTGTGTGTGTGAGGACGCGGAGCTGAGGGGGAAAAGTTTGAAGCGGGGCTCTGCGATGGCGATGGCGCGGGAGGAGGGCGAGGGAGCCGGGGCGGCCAAAGCCCCCCGAGCCCCCCGAGCCCCGAGGAGGCAGAGGAAGAGGAAGAGCAAGGAGAACAAGACCAGGGTGGTCCACGCCAACCTCCTCTACGACCACGCCAAGGGGGAGGAGAACCCCAACCGACACTGCGCCAGCAACAACATCAAGACCACCAAGTACACGGTGCTCTCCTTCCTGCCCAAGAACCTCTTCGAGCAGTTCCACAGGTTCGCCAACGTCTACTTCGTCTTCATCGCGCTGCTCAACTTCGTCCCGGTGGTCAACGCCTTCCAGCCGGAGCTGGCGCTGGCGCCGGTGGTCTTCATCCTGTCCGTCACGGCCATCAAGGACCTGTGGGAGGACTACAGGAGACACAGGTCCGACAAGGAGATCAATCACATGGACTGTCTGGTGTACAGCAGGTAGAGGGGGGCCTCCAGTCCACACACACACACACACACACACACACATACACACACATACACTGAGCAGCCAGCTGTGTCCAGATGTTTTTCCACCAGCATTCTCAGTACAGAGTGTCCTGCTGCTACTGGTGCATCTCTGAGGCATCCGCGGTAGCTGTTTCCCCCCCTACACCCAAAAAACACACCAAAACTCCACATATATGTTGTAAATGTGGCTCCGAGGCCTCACACACACACGAACCCAGCTGTCAGTCTAGAAATTAGAATAGAATGCTTTATTGTCACGGCACAGCAGGACCATGAGAGTAAAAACACCACGTAAAGAGTTAGAAAGTGTCCGTCCGTCTCCGGACACAATGTGTTTTATGGTAAAAGTAGTAACGTAGATTCATCATGTGGTTCCATGACGGGGGAAAAGTACACACAGGCCTCAAGTGTAAAAAAAAAACCTGCGCAGTGATTTTGTCAGACAGGTGTGAAAGTCCTCCACCGACGATCCAGATGTTCCCAGCTTGTTTGTCGTTTAACGTGTGTGTACCTGCCGACCTGTCTCCAGCCCCGGCCAGCGCTCTCCGCCGTCGCTTTCTCCTGTCCGTGTGCACAGAAAGTGTGTTTTTTTGCTAATGAAAAGCAGCACTGTGGTGCAGATACAGAGCATAATTCATGGTAATCAAAAGGCTCAGTGTTTTAGCGGCTC
>CAESWR010000153.1:792037-812566 GCA_903171835.1 Mullus surmuletus | reverse complement strand
CGCCGTCGCTTTCTCCTGTCCGTGTGCACAGAAAGTGTGTTTTTTTGCTAATGAAAAGCAGCACTGTGGTGCAGATACAGAGCATAATTCATGGTAATCAAAAGGCTCAGTGTTTTACAGCTCGGCAGTCTCTGCGAAGCCCCTGACCCAAGTTGCTCTGTCAAGGTTGGACATAATTGAATTTTCTTCTGCTGTGCCTTTTCCAAACCTGACTACGGCGGAATCGACAATCACGACAAACACGCGGGCGCTATCTTTGTCCCCCCCCTCCGCCCCCCCCCCCGCCCAACACCCCAAGGGGAAACACTGCTGCTTTTACCATGGAGCCGTCAGGTGAACCACATCTCCATAAATTATTCACACACACACACGTGGCAAGGAACAGGAAGCTTGTATTTACAACAGAGGAAATTCAATTTTTCATTAAAAAATGCTAATATTTACAAGAGCTAAATAATGGAAACAGCTGCTACATTTCCTCAGACTT
Source organism: Mullus surmuletus (assembly GCA_903171835.1). Taxonomy (NCBI): domain Eukaryota; kingdom Metazoa; phylum Chordata; class Actinopteri; order Syngnathiformes; family Mullidae; genus Mullus; species Mullus surmuletus. The sequence goes on along the minus strand of CAESWR010000153.1, from coordinate 812,079 downwards.
GGTGTAGACTTTGAAGCATCTACACACACGGAGAAAGTCCAAACACATGGAAACACAGTCTAATGGGAAGTGAGTACTTTGCTTTGGGGAGTGCCGGTGCCGCCCGGTGACTGACTGGACTCCAGGTCAATGAACATGCCGTTCATCCCTCCTTTAATAGCATCGTTATTTACAAAAGAAGTGAGCGGAAACGTCCCCTTCACAGCTCTTTCTCCGCCTTGCATAAAGTCTTGACAAAAGAGTAATTTTAAGTCCAAGCGGCTCCGACAAAAACAGGCTCCAGTGGACAGAGGTCAACATTGATTTTCATTTCATCACTTTGGCCTCGTTCCACGTCTTCAGTTTAGGAAATTAACAAATCAGTGTTGCCACACTCCATTTCAGGCAGATTTGAGTCCCTGTGTGCGCGCACACACACACACACACACACACACACACACAGACACATCACGTTCTAACAGTTACGAGACCTTCACGCAAACATAGAAGGACCATTCTGAATTTGCTCTACTCAGCACTGTTGAGCTCATTGGTAACAGTAAAGTGTTAAAGCAGTGGCCGTAACCTTTTAAACAAAGATCACCAGTAAGAAGATGGCTCGGGGGTATTTCCAACAGACATAGTGTTATTCAGAGATACTCCGTGTTGGTATGTTGTCGGCTGTGTGCATTCAATATGTGAAGTCAAAGACAACAAAAACCCTCCGTCATCAGGCTCACATATATTCACATATAGCCAAAACTGTAAAGGAGGAGAGGAGCATTGAGTGAGATCTTTGATTCCTTTCCTTGGCGGAGGAGGCAAAGTTCTGAGATGAAAAAATTGGCCTGGTGGTTGTTGGATGATCCAGTTTAAAGGCAGTCAGACTAAGCAACAAACCCATGTGAGAATTTAACCTATTCAGCGGAGGTGAATATTAAAGAAAAAATATTTGTAATGCTCATGTTCCCGCCGTGGAGCATCTACTACGCCGCTACACTGGAGATTTATTCCCAGGCTTTGAAAAAGTTCTGTAGGAATCCTGCTGTAGTAAATGTTGGTATGTGCCGCTGGGATTGTAAACAGCCTGCGAAATGTCAGATTATCATGCTGTATTTCAGTGACAAACTTCAGGGAGGAAATGTTTTTGTTTATTATGAGTCGTTAATACATGTCAGAAAAAGCAGAGTTATAAATGAATAACTGACTCTTTCCCCTCAGCCCCCGGCATGGTGATATGCATTATTTAGCATATTTGCTACCGGGAATATTCAATTGGTCAGAGATTAAATCGGATGTTTGCCATTAGTAAAGCGTCACAAAGCAATTATCTGTTCGTGAGTCCTTACGGACATAAATGATTGATGTGTGGCAGCATTGAAGAAATAGTGATGTCATGTTCATGTACAATCATAGAATTCTGCCCTAACACGTTTACCTGGTGACATCGTGAGTGTATCTTCAGTTGGAGACCACCTGTATCCTGATGTTTAGTGAATATGGCGTGTCACAATGTTTACATGCAGTCAATATTGGGGTTAAGGTTCATATTCCGGTTACTGAAACATTTGGAATAAGCTGTCTCCATGCATGAGCAAACAGGGTTATTCCTGTCATTGTAATCAATGGTGATATCCCGATCGAACCAGCAACGCACGGAGAACGTCTGGTACAAACCCTGCTTAGCCTAACTTCCCGCTCCCCTTTTTGTGGATCTGGCTATCCTGCTACTTTCTAGTGTCTCCAGATGTTATGATGTTTGTGTCTTGTCGTCACACTTGAAGTGAAATGGTTGGTTTCCTCCTCACTCCAAAAGTGTGGCATAGTGTTGTTCTTGTGTTTGGCCATGTTTAAAAGTAGCTTCTGGACTCAAAAGACCAAGATTCTTTGCGAAAAGAACATGCGGTGAACACAAATGTATGTTCCTTTTGATGGGGGTATCCTGATAGACGTATACATGATCAAATATTCGGCTTAGAAGAGGAGTAACCCAGGGGGAATATTCAGGTTTTTAAAAACCAGAATATCAGAATATTCCGGTTATTCATACGGATTGTTGGTGTTTACATGGCTGCGTGTAAGTTATTGCTAATATTCCGGTTAGAAAAGGCTTATTTGACTGCATAGCCATTGTTGACATTGAATTTCACCATCTGCTTGATTCTTCCTAACGTACTTTTTAGTCTCTACCTAGAGGATTTTCTTTTTTGCAGAAGTTGGGAGAGTTGGTCATGCCATCTTTAGCCTCAACAATGTTCGTCTTCTGAGCACATTCACCGTCCCATCCAGATTTATGGAAGTCGAGCAGAAGCTTCTGTTTATAGAACCGCCAATTATTGAAAACAATAGCTCGGCATCTGTCAGCCCACAGCTCATGGTAGCTGTTTGCCCTCTCATTGTTCTGGCAGAGCGGAGAGACGCTATGTGGAGAAGTACTGGAAAGAGGTTCGGGTGGGCGACTTCATCAGGCTGCGGTGTAATGAGATTCTCCCGGCCGATGTCCTGCTGCTGAGCTCCAGTGACCCGGACCGCCTCTGCCACATCGAGACGGCCACCCTGGATGGAGAGACCAACCTCAAGCAGAGGCAGGTGGTCCGCAGCTTCTTTGACCTGGTGAGACAGCGACTCCTTACTATCTGTTTTCTCATTTGTCACAGTAGGTCTTCATCAGAGAAATTGGGCCAGTGGAAGCAAAACGTTCCCCAAACTTTGAACGCCTGCTGTAGTACATAGATACTGTCTGGCAAGTGTGTGAAATGTGCATAAAATGGATTTAGTTCACTGCCTCAGCCAATCAAAATGAATACCTTCTTTTTTAAAGCCAAAAGAATGCATATATGCACCATATTCTTTGTAAAAGCTCACTCACTGCGCATTATTTCGACATCGTAGTCCAATTTCAGATGCCATATAAAGTCCATATTTAGTACCACTCTAGTTGGAACCGCCCCGTTTGTAGACAGAATATTTAAGTTTTTATATTTGGGATTTTCCGCCATTCTTCTATACAAAAGGCCTCTAGTTCTGGAGTTTTTCGGCACGTCCTGCCATGCACAGCTCTCCAAAGATCTACCCACGGATTTTCAATAACATGTAAGAATGAATTATGTGTTAATGTTTGCTCAGAATACGTTCACCAGGAAGAGAGGGAGCATAGATTCCACACATTGTTCCGTACATGTTCCATACAACATATGTTCCGTATTTTAAACAGATTCTGTTTATATGTCAAGGGGGTTTGTTTTTCCACATCTGGTAACTGTAACCTATTTGAGATGATTCACATATCCAGTAACAACAAGTTTCGCACCTTTTCTAATCATTTCATTGTTTTTTAAATTAGACCTGCATAATTAAACCGGATCTTTGTTCAAGAAGGGTAATACTTTGATAATATTGTTGATAATATGAATAAAGAGCCTTTTGTTGTCCATTCACAGGATTGCGATTTCGACCCCTCGAAGTACAACAGCGTAATTGAATGTGAAAAGCCCAACAACGACCTGAACAGATTCCGAGGCTACATGTGAGTAAAATCTCGGCTGTTCAGTCCTGCATGTCGATGGTGCTTCCCTTCTCGGTGACTGTTTTTAAACCCCATGCGATCAACTGTTTTACTACTCAACTCAATATAAACATATCGAGTTTCATTTTCGCATCAGTGACGTTTTTGAGTTATGTTGAGCTCCCAGATGGAAATTGTGTGACCGTGTGGTTTGTTGACAAGCCAGGAGTTCCTAACTTATAATTATGATTTAAACGGTTTTTCCAAGATTACAATTTGCCTTCCCCGGGGTTATGGTCACAGCAGCGTTTCCCCATTTGACCATACATTGGAGATGAAACGCTCGATGCTTGAACCTTCAGATGGTCTTTGCACTTCTGCCCCCCCACAACTTGAGTATGCTCCCATAGTTATTCATACAGTCTGTTCCTGTATTTGCCGGATTTGTAGACACGATGGTTGGGTCTGGTGGCCACACTGAAGAAAATGATAGGAAAGCTTGACCAATACTTGATAATAGAGTTGATTAGTCAGCAGCTGGTAAACAGAAGAAGATGATGTCAAGTGATCCGTTGACTTGACATGTTGACTTCTAGTATTTAATACCGTCCCACCGTCATTGAAATGGTTAAAATATCAACCCAGTTTACAGATAAACATCAGTTGACATTTCACATGAAAACCCTTAGATTCCAATAGTCTGCAGAGGGAATAACCCTCAACGTCCAGATTTGACTTTTTGTTTACAACAAAAAATCTATGTTGGAGATTGAAGCATGGGACTTGAAAGCCATTGGTTGGTTTGCCACCGCAGGAGCAGTATTATGACCTCAGAATGAAGTCTTTCAGGAAAGTTGTCAAGGCAGAAAATAGTACCCACTGCTGGGTGGATCCCTCGGAGCAGTCTTGCAAAACTACCAGCCAGGGTTCGACACCGATTGGCCTGGTCCAAGTGTTGGAGCTAGTCGTCGTCAAGTAACCGCTCCAATAAAACATAAGTATACCACAGTGACTACATGTCAACTCGAAGTTAACAATCAAATAGGGGTTGAGGTCAGAAGTTGTGTCTCTTTTAGATTTTCCTTGCTTGTTCTTCAGATGGTTGTTTTGGCGACTTTGGAGTGTACATCACGGTCAGATGTGTCGCAGTACTGGTGCGTTGAATCGACTGCAATGGAAACGGTGAGGCTGACGGTGCAGGCGAGCGGGGCTGTTCCTGTAAATGTTTGCTCCACCCAGAGTCCCTGCAGCTGAAAAAAAGAACACCTATTATTGTTTTAGCACCCTGGGAAATGCAGGATTCATGGTTTTTGGTGCTTGACCTCCACGTGGCCACCGGTATTTCTCCATGACTGTCGCTGGGATTTTTTTTAATCACTCAGTTTTATGAGAATGCAATAAACTCATTCATGTTCCTGTTTATCGGAGAAATCCATCACATTTGCAAAGCCCACCGTGCAGCCAGTGTTTTTTTTGTTGTTTTTTTACAATCCTGGATGTGAGCCAAGTGTGTCTTGTGGGGGTTTTTTTTCTTAGTGTCTCGTTGCAGAAAAATGCAGGCGAAGTTTACACGAGGTAAATGATGGGAAGTGTCTTGTGAGCTTCCAGCGAAATGGCCATGCTGACCCGCACTCACATGATTATGACATTTATTCTTTGCTCAGAAGGAGACCAGATGCTACAAGTATTCAGTTGCCAGGCTACAGTGGAGGAGGGCACATCCCCCTGGTGGTGGGTGGAGTGTGTGTGTGTGTGTGTGTGTGTGGAGGGGTGTCTCAGCGTTGTTTTATTTCATCATGGCCAGTGGCACCAAGTCTAATCTCACTACCTTCCTGGGAGAGAAGGCACTCTGCGTCTTAGAGTGTTATCAGTTTCTCAAACAGCATGAGAGCTGAGGACGCACCGCGTGTGTGTGTGAGTGTGAGTGTGTGACCCGCAGCCGCTCAGCTCTCAGGGACACCGTTATTAATCTGTGACGATGGTGACGCGTCGGCCCGCTCGCTGTTAAGAGGCCGAAGGATGAAGGTTCCCGTCGGTAAACACAACGATGATTGCGTGACTTTGACAGAGTTGAAGCAGCGGTGATTAAATGCTGCTCCCGTCTGAAAGGTTGCGAGCTGTTTAAGTAACACTTTGTAATCCTTGATTTAGTAATGGGATTACAGGCTGACATTAAGGGCTTAGCTATCCGCGACAACAGCCGCATTTGCCTCTCATTTAATAAAGCTCAAAATACATCTCCCTTTTAGTTAAATCCGTCTCCGAAAGGGGGGCTTGAACTTTTCCTGGGTAGCTGAATTCAGCCTTTGTGTGACATCTGTACCTTTAGATGAGCCTGGCCAGCTCGGAGCTAAAGAGCGTGAAGTGAGATCTGAGGGTCAGCGGCAACGGTGAATTGCCTGATTGACTCTAAGCTCGAGGGGTTTCCGCGAAGCAGCAGCACAGTTGGTGCTTCTGTATCGGGGGGGATTTATGCTGAGATAAGGGCTCCCGGTGAGGGAAGACCACGACACTTTACAGCATGATTGAGTGAGGTGCTCAGCAGAATAAACTGATGCTGTCTTCCGTGAGTTTCTGCTGTACAGGGGTGTTCTATTTTTATCAGCACTATCAGTGTTTCGCCGTCTCGCGTAACAACATAACCGCGATGGTTCTGCCTCGGATTGATAACATTGTGATCACCTCTCATGATCTTCTACGCCAACAGAATCCACCGAAGTGGCAGGAGAGATGCACTTTACAAACAGAACTTGCTGCTGAGAGGCTGCACCATCCGCAACACCGAGGAGGCCGTGGGAATAGTCATTTATGCAGGTCGGCCCCGCCGTGCTGCTGCTGCTGTTGTTGTCAGCCCACCGGAGCTCGGCGTCTGCCCCGTGACCAGCGTCTGCTAACGATGTGTGTCTCCGCAGGTCACGAGACCAAAGCCATGCTGAACAACAACGGCCCACGCTACAAGCGCAGTAAACTGGAAAGACAGATGAATGTAGATGTGTTCCGGTGTGTCATCATCCTGCTGGTCATGTGCCTGTTTGCTGCCGTTGGTGCGTAGCCCTTTCCCAGTTGTTTACATGATTGCTCAGTGGGAAAACGTCTTCAGAATTCTTGGACGAGGGAAAATAAAGTGGGTTTTTTTTTTTTCTCGCTCTGGTGTTTTGTGTTGACCTTGTGGTGTTGCTGTTTCAGGTCACGGGCTGTGGATGTTTCAGTACGGAGATAAGAGACCCGTATTTGACGTTCTTAGTCCAGAGGGGACGGACTTATCGCCCATTATGTCAGCCATTTATCTTTTCCTCACCATGATCATCGTCTTCCAGGTATGAAACTGGGGGAACAAAGACACGGTGACCTAAAATATACAAACAGAGTATACCCTTAGTAAAGGTTTACAGCGTAGTACCACTGCTTTCATAGCTGTAAATCAAATTATTGGCCGTGCAGCTGCGGGGAGTGTGACCTCTAGATCTTAATCTTCGCATTTAATCTAAAAGCAGTGAGGAAGGACATATTTCAAAATAATACACACATACTGAAGAATACTTATTTGTCAAAATCATCAGTCCTTAGTTCAGGTGGCCAGCTGTTGGGGTTCAATTTGCGCACGGCAAGTGTTTGTGTTTGCGGCACTCCATTACTGCCAGGCGTTTTTTGGTACACTTTCAAATAAACACATGACTTGGCACCGACGCTTAGGGAGAGTGTGCCCTCCCGTCAGCTATGACTCATTTCTCCAGAACTGCTTTTCAGAAATGTCGCCTGGAAATATCCCACTTGGGGCTGGTGGCTACATTCATTTATTTCTTTATTTATTTTTTCACAATCAAATGTATGCCCAGAGCACTTGTGTAATGCTACTTGCATTGTGAGGATGTTGACCTAGAAAAGGCTGTAATGGTCTGAAACAATGGTTCCAAAATATTTATGTCAAATGTACTTTCTTATTGCTGTCAAGGGAATTAAAGTACCACCGCATCAACAACACCGATACACTAGACCTTTGGCCAATTTAAACGATTGTTTCTTAAAACCGAACATATACTTTAGTTTTTCTTATCTGGAGGAACAATTGAGCGATCTTTGACCGATCATGTATAGCTGATAATGAGGTTTGAATTGGTAACCATGTAACATTTACAGTATACTAAGTTTCCATTAGCTATATTTTGTACACCTTTCTGCTACTGTTGGGGAAAATGTTCCACTGTTACAGTTACTCATTACTTTTAGCTAACCATCTGTTGCATATACATTATATACAACATACATTGTTTTTTTTAAGATGTTTTCCAGTCCATTTTCTTAGCTATCAATTTTAGACACCTATCCAAGCTATATAACAATTTTAGCCGTTGTATTTGTGGATATTGTCAGTCATCCAGGTCATAGTTTATCTTGCGCGTTGCCAAGTTGCCTACCTGGGATGCTTAAGGTCGATTTTAGCTATTGTCCCTAATCTATTTAAATCATTCTCTTTAACATAAATTGTTTAGCAAGTCAATTAGTAGAGCTTCTCCACAGTCTTTCCATGTGCGCCCATGTTCATATAGAAGCACCCCCTCTGTGTGTATGTAGTAGCCCTGGTTTTCGGGGATTACTGCTGAACAGTGTACAATGACATGTACAAGAGTGTGAATGTTTCACAAAGTCAGCGGGAAGAACCGATAATCATTTCTCCCTATTTTCCAATGCTCATTCTTTCCTCCACCAGGTGCTGATACCAATCTCCCTCTTTGTGTCGATTGAGATCGTCAAGATCTGCCAAGTCTACTTCATCCATCAGGACATGGATCTGTACGACGAGGAGACAGACTCTCACCTGCAGTGCCGAGCGCTTAATATCACCGAGGACCTCGGCCAAATGCAATACATCTTCTCTGACAAGACAGGAACGCTGACGGAGAACAAGATGGTGTTTCGCCGCTGCACTGTGGCAGGCGTTGAGTACTCTCATGATGCCAATGGTGAGACAAAACAGCAGCACAATCGCCCTCAGCTCCCAAACACACTACATCAACCTCTTAATCCACTGCTAATGATGTGTGTCTGCGTGTCATGCAGCCAGAAGACTCGCCATGTACCAGGAGATGGATTCCGAGGAAGAGGAGTGCACTTCTCATGGTGGCACCCTGCCCAGACGGGACAGCGTGAGCAGCCACCAGAGCGCCCGGGTGGTGCTGCGCTCCCAGAGCACCAAGTCCCACCGCAGGACGGGCAGCAGGGCGGAGGCCAAGCGGGCCAGCATCCTGTCCAAGCACACGGCCTTCAGCAGCCCCATGGTCAGCGCTCCTCCTCCTCTTCCTCACCGCCCGCGGTCTGCTCCCCACTGATAACACCTCCTCTGTCCCGCAGGAGAAAGATATCACGCCCGACCCTCAGCTCCTGGACAAAGTCAATGAATGCAGTAGTCAGATGGACTTCATGCGCTTCCACAGCCAGCCGATGTCCCAGTTGCCCTCTGACCTCTCAGACATCATCGATTTCTTCATCGCTTTGACCATCTGTAACACGGTGGTGGTGTCCTCCCCCAACCAGCCCAGGCAGAAGGTAAGAGCTGCATGAAAAAAAAATCTCCGCAGTTTAAAGACCCTTTATCCCATTTCAGGAATTATTAAGATATCTGATTTGGTCACTTGGCCCCACGGGGAGTTTTTTTTCTTTTTTCAATTAGATGTATTTATAGTAGTCAGCAGTTTAAAATGCCTGCGTTTTGTTACTGCTCCTGGTTTGTTTTTTTTGTTGTCATCTATAACCCACGCGTGCTTTGTTGTGTGGCAAAGTAGATGGCGGTGTCTAAACAGGAGGTGGCGGTGGCCTCGTGTTTTAATTACTATAATAAATCTGTCTCTTGGATCAGTGAAAAAGCTGAAGTAAGAGTATCGCCTGGGTAACTTATCAGTGCACAGGCGCTCCGCCGCCGGAGTCAACAAACGTTCGAGAGGCTCCCTCCACATCAGTCTATCCTTTATCTGCAGCTTTAGCGACAAATATACAAACTTCGATGCCGATTCTCCGTTATAACTGGACATTTTTAAATATGTTGGAAGGAGCGCATGAAGATTTATGGCACGATCTTTGATAAGCCAAGACGCTACAATCGGCAAAGCCTTTTCTCCGTGTAGTTTCCCTCCCTAAGCACCTTTTTTGAAGTGAAAAATAAAAAAAAAGCTGCAAATCCCTAATTTGATTAATCATGTGGCTGCTAACACATGTGATGTGAAATGGGAGGAGGACAACATGCATAAAAAGGTCACGGGTGTACTCTGATATGGAATGCCGGGACAGCAAACCAAGGGATTATTAGGTTATCAGCAGGATAGGAAAAGCTGAAAAAGAAGGTTTCTACTCCATGAATCTACATCTCTTTTGCCGTCTTTGCAGCCTTCCTTTGTGTCAGCATGCTGCTGAGATCAGCTGGCGGGAAGGAGATCTGGGATATTAATTGAACTCAGATCCTTCCAAAACACAAACATGAAGATTCAGAGTCAGATTCGGAAACTTTATTTATCGCCAATTAAGGGAACATAGAGCGGCACATTTGGTTACACAAGTAATAGAGCAAGTAAAAGCAACGAAAGTAATAGATAAAGTAGTGGATAGATAAATAATATTGAGAAATAAAAATATATTATACCTTGGAAGTACTCTTACATGTATATAGAATATATAGAATCTATTTACATTATTGCACTTTGAAGTACTTATCCATATTTACTGAGATGTAAAAAACATGCTTACATTATTGCAAGAAAGAAAATGCTTGCATGTATTGTTGCAGAAGCCGAATAGATAGGTATAACTGCGGAATATACAGACGTGCACTGGGTGTTACTGGTGAGGACAACGAGCTGATACTGCACAAATTCAGTTTAGTTTTTTTTGTATTTTGGTCTTGTTTCCATCCACTTGTGTTATGTCGGAACGTTTTCCTGGAGAAACAGCCCTGCACGTAGCTTTTTGGGTTGTCTGCGCCTGCATCTTTGATGTGCCGAGCGCAGTTGCAGTTGTGTATCCGTGTTTTGTTTTTTGTTCGAGTCTGGGTGTGGTCGTCCTGTTCAGAGGTGATATCCTCTGCTGAGTGGCCGCACTGTGTGCACCAGCTGACTCGTGCTGTCAGCATGATGCAAAAATCTGCGGCAGAGAAGGAAGTGCAACCTGCACTTGGCATATCCTTTCTCTGTTTTTGTTCTTTCCCTATGTTTTTTTATTTATCCCTTTTGCCGGTGTAATTGTTCACATTTTCTTATGATACTCTTGTGGTTAACCTTTTATGTGAGAACTTTGCTGCCCAAACTTTTCACTCCGCTATGATACTGCACTAGGTTGCCATCATGTTTGAAACCAGTATGGTTGCGTTGGAAATTAATGTGGTGTTGAGAGTAATATTTGTGTTTCTTTACGTCCTCCAGGTCCGGATGAGGTTTGAGCTGAAGTCGCCGGTCAAGACCATCGAAGACTTCATCAAACGCTTCACCCCAAGCCGCCTGACCTCGGGCTCCAACAGCAGCAGCTCGTCCAGCCTCATCACCAACCGCTCCTCCAACAAGGGCTGCTCCAGCATGCTGTCTTCGCCCTCGGCCGAGAGTACGCTGACCAAGCTGGACGAGGAGGCGTCTCACGGGGGCCTGGAGCATGCCTTCAGCCCCGTGCCGCCCTGCTACGACGGGAAGGCCTGGACGCGGGAGGAGGGCGAGTTGCGCTATGAGGCCGAGTCCCCGGACGAGGCAGCTCTGGTCTACGCCGCTCGGGCTTACAAGTGCTCCCTTGTGGGTCGACTCCCGGACCAGGTGACAGTGGAACTGCCCCACCTGGGGAAGCTGAGCTTCGAGCTGCTGCACACTTTGGGTTTCGACTCCACCAGGAAGAGAATGTCTGTTGTGGTGAGGCATCCTCTGACAGACCAGATCACGGTCTACACCAAAGGAGCAGACTCTGTCATCATGGACCTCATCAGACCCCCTGACCCAGGTAAGAAAACCTTCATTCAGCTGCAGTCTGACCAACCCCCACATGACGGTGAGCAGAGATAAACCAAAGACGGAGCTTTAAAAGACGTGGAACCACTATGGAGACGAATAGCAGCTTCAGCCGAAATGGTAATTACTCCTAGTCAGAGTGATGCTGTGTTCACACACTCTGGCCTTCAGCCCGGATGTTATCCAGGGCATAAATATGTAGCAGACAGCTGGGAAAAACTAAAGAAGAAGAATGAGAAAGAAACACCACAGTCAAATGGCTGAATGAAAAAAAGGCATTTTTCAGAGGGAGACTCGGCTCGTGTTGTGAGGGCAAGAAGCAGAAGGTCTGCTTCAGAAAACAGCAGTGGTTAAAATAATTAAAGGCTAAAACAACAATAAAAGACTAGAAGGAGGATCAAGTTAATGAATTAATAAATAAAGCTAAAATTGATAAATAAATGGATGTTGTAACAAAGGTAATAGGAATATTTACCTGTAAACGAACTGATGCTACTAAGCCGTGACTGTTATTGAGTATCCCCCTCCCCCGGCTGGCTAACACCTGGTTATTGATGCTCCTCCCATCGATGCGATCCCACCCTACGCCTGGCACTGCATCGCCTCCGCACACCGGCAGAATTGATGAACCTTGGCCGCGTGCTAGAGATCGTCCACAAAGCATTTTCCATGATCTTCTCATGGCCCCGTGTGCTTTCCTGGAAGCATCAACAAATCTGAAATATTCAGACTTTTTACCGGTCAGTCTCGCGTGATCGATTACTGTTCGGTTGCGCTCGCCTCTGGCTTTGTGGAAAAAGCTGATTACAACGTGAAAACATGTTTTCTCGAAAGTGCTCTTGGCCTGAGTGGCGGCGCTTTCTGCACAGAGTGGTGCTTTTTGTTTTTGTATATAGCACTTTGGCCCGCACCCCCTTACCCCAAACCTTCCTGCTTTCCACTGATGTAAAGTTATGAGCTAACATGTTATGTAAGGAGTATTATTTTTAGTGTGACTCGTTCCTGCACAACTCAGTGCCTACTTTGTTTGCTCTTTGGTCTTCTGGACTCCCTCATGTGTGTATGTGAGTGTGTGTGAGTTTTTTTCCCCCCTCTTTAATCTCAAAACATTGTTTCGTATTCTTCCAAGTTCTTTAGCGTCCTAATGGGAAAGGTGTACCAGGTTGTTAGTATTCTAGGCACACAAAGAGCTACACACGCACTTTTCACTAATGATCTGCTCACAGTCACCAGACATCTCTCTAGGAATGCTTGGCAAGAACAACACCCAGACTGTTGTGCAGTAAATAAAGACTCTTTTTTTTGTATTTTTGACTGTATTCATTGTTTTTATATCCATTGAATAGTAATTTCGTTCTAAAAAGCAAGGATAAACCAAGGATAAAAATCTCAGAGCCCAACATATGATCCTCATATAGCTTTTTTTATCCAATCAGCATCTTGTATAGTGGTATAAAATGAAGACTATTGATTCATATGAAACAATACACAAAGATGCATCGGATCACTTCAGCAGGAAACGACAAAATTATTTAATTTCCCAAAAGCACTTGCACACCACGTACAGTATAATGCTGTGTTCATGGGTTTTTCCCGACCTCCTATTTGAAAAATCGAATCTGAGCTCCACTTAGAGTTGGAGCTAGAACTCGGAAACTGTGAGGAAAAAAACCTTGTTGGCCCTCCTCTGTCATTTGAATATCCCAGAAGTCTGAATTTCTCTTCTTGTCATTTCCTTGCGACTTGCAGCAAGAAAATGAAGCTAGTCCCGATTCTCTACTTCTCACTTGTTGTTGCAAAAGGATATTTGATATTGATTATGATTTCTGCAAGTTTAAAATGCATAAAAAATCCTTTTTTTTAATATGTGCTACGCTGCTTTACATCCATCTGCTGATCATAATCTATAGATTATTAGATCTTCTCATGTCCAGCCTTGTTCTTTTTAGCCACCGTGATCAGCTGATCTCCTAGTTCTCATATTTTCTATTCGAATGTGTGCAGCATTTGAAAAAGAGACACGTGAACCACCTCTGCTGCTCTGTATTGTTCATCATTTACCCAACAAAACATTCATTATTTTTTGCTCTGCAGAGTGTGACTTCTCCACATGAGTGCTCATACTGCTGATGAAGCAGGGCAGCCGCTGTCAAACACACACCTAAAATGCATTAATGTATGCTTTTGAATTTTTTGCAACATCACAGCTTTTAGGGGAAATTGACCCACAATGGAGACTGCCATCAGCCCTGATATGTGCTTTATTCGCTGCCTGCATCAAGCTTTGACATTGTTGGAATCCCCTCTAAAGTACTTTTCTATATATACACCCCTTTGCAGTGTTTTGACGGAACAACCAGTGTAGAAACTTGCCCTGACTCGTCCTCCTTAGCGCACACTGTAATGTGGCGGGGGTAATTTGTTTATTTCCGACGCTCCCTCCTGGTCATTGGAGGTCGGCAGTTCATCCCAACCAGGCATCGCAGCAACACATCAATGTGGGAAAGCACACAAATCGTTTTTGGCGCATTTTCCAAGTCCTTAAGGGATTTCTGTTCCTATTGTTTTCGCTGCAGATCGCGCGTGTTTGCCGTTTTTCTCTCATAGCTGACAGACGGGCGGCGATGACACACCGCGCCACTTCGGCCGTGTGTCTGCGCCGCCTGGGCGTGTCCTCGCCGAGACAGCTTACTACTTTGTTTGGCCACTGGGCAGAGCCTGGGCAGGCCGGAGAGCAGAGTGAGCTGGGCCTCCTCGCAACACAGACATCCATAATGGCTCCATTCAGGCGCCGAGGGAGTTTTCCAGCGTGGCTCTAATAACAGAGGTGCTGGAGGTGGAAGCCGGTGCGAGCCGTGACGCAACACCAGTCTCACTACAGCTGCAGGCTTCTTTTTTAATTTTGTAGTTTTATCCTGTAGCCCGTGGAGGTATTTTTATTTCTTGCACTTCAGAGAGTTCAATTGTGTAATTTAAAAAGCTGTTGCACATGATATCATCTGATTCTGATCTTCAACATGTCTGACTACTATGTGTTGTATTTCCCAGACTACAGCTGCAATATTTTGGCTCTCTCAGCAGTGCGAGCTCTAACAACAGAATCAGGAGCGCGTTTGCCCACATCAGATGGAGACAAACACATCTTCAAATACTTTTTACGTTGTACTATGAGTGTGTTTTTGATGGAGGTTTCAAGTTGTAGGACAGTCATTTCAGATTATACCCACCTTTTGTTAACAAAAAAAACATGTGCTTTTTTAATTAAAGTTGCTCATAGCCTTCGTAGCAACTGGGACATAAAAACACAATATTCTTTGCATGATTAAGCGTGGGTTCTCAGTGTCCATCATAATTTTACATAAAAATTAATTAGCATGTGCAAACATTTGCAGAAGCTTCAAATTACTACTTTAGAATCGTTTGATTTAAAAATCAGTTATTTGCAGTTTTGTGCCTTTTCGACTAAAACCGTCACTTGTATTTTTGCTAGATTTTTCCTTATTTATGGAAACTGTGAGGCTTTCTGGTCCTGGTAGCTGTTTTTCTAACCCAAATAGGAAAAAGTTTTTCTCACAAACAGTAAGGAGGGTTGTCAGTATGAATTTTTCGGAAGTGAAAAATTGATATAACTTCAGTGCAAGTCGCCACTAGTCTGCCTTAATTGTATACTGCATAAAAGCACATTCTGACTGTCGCCACGATAAAACTCCCTTCTTTTTTCGGTGTGTTTCAAATTCTTAAGATAGTTGTCAGTTTTGTGTTAATTTGTTCCCTCCAGTTAAGAAAAAAAGGAGAAGATTCTGCACGGTGGTGCATGTGTTGCAGTGCTTGCCAAGCTGTTGTGTTATTAGTGAGATTACAAGGCTGGCATCTTAGTTTTGGCTGGTGCATCTGTGTCAGGAGACTGATAAGGCCAATCTGTTTGTGTACTGTCGCCCTGCCAGAAAGATGTCCAAGATGCTGCGCCAGGGAGACACTTATGCAAGACTCAAGAACAAAACACCATACTTTGAAACAGCAAAAAAAAATATTATTTTCTAATAAATTCTAAAATGATGATTCAATTAAATTATGGATAAATAACGAAGGTTGCTTCATGCCAAGGATGGTCCGGGCTCAGATCATTGTACATGGAGTTGAAGCATATCTTGGTAACTTCGGTGTGAGCACAGATGGCTTTTATGTGCCTCTTGGAAGCCAATCTGGAATCGAGACCGCTCGCACCAACACCGCTTTTTAATCCTTTTTTTTTTTCCTTCCCTGTTTCCCTCTCATCTTTATCTCCGAAGGTAACTCAAAAGGGAAACGCCAGAAAAAGATTATCTACAGGACCCAGAACTACCTGAACCTGTACGCGGCAGATGGCCTCCGCACACTTTGCATCGCGAAAAAGGTAACGGGGGTCTCCCACTGTGCCCTTCTCTCATTAAACCGCTTTAGAAGGTGGAGATGATGCGTCTCGGCGGTTGTTTAGCAGCTTGTATTCGGAGTCGGGAGCAGATGATCACACGGGCCGGCCCATTCCAAAGTGTCATTTTTCGTGACTCAGCCGCAATCTGTGCCACTTTCCCAGACTGTTAATTTATGCTCTCCCAAGCCAGGCTCATTATATCCCCGCTTGTGTGAAGCCCATCACCAGAGCGACGTGATAAAATACCTTCTCGAGGTCTCACATTCTCCCGTGAAACCTCCACCGCTACACATTGACGCGGTGGGAGACGCTCCGCTTTAAAATTTCCTTTTTGTGTCTGTGTGCGTTTGTGTGAACTTTGTGTCAGATTCTGAGCAAGGAGGAGTACGCACGCTGGCTGCAGCATCACCTGGAGGCTGAGACGGCCATCCAGGGGAGGGAGGAGCTGCTCTTTGAGTCGGCCCTGCGCCTGGAGACAAACCTCCAGCTTCTTGGTAATTCTTTGATGCGTTCTGTGGATTTTATCAATTTTGCAGTTTGTCGGGTTTGTGTAACCTTTATCCACCCGCAGGAGCAACGGGAATCGAGGACCGGCTGCAGGACGGCGTGCCCGAAACCATCGCCTCTCTCCGCAAGGCCGGCCTGCAGATCTGGGTGCTGACGGGCGACAAGCAGGAGACGGCAGTCAACATCGCGTACGCCTGTAAGCTGCTGGACCCCGAGGAGGAAATCCTGACACTGAACGCCGATTCTCAGGTGAGGGCCGCCTGCCAGTTATACCTAACGTAGCCAGTAAATAGGATGAAGTTTAATGTCTTATTCAGGTTTTCCGCCCACACATCTGTCTCACCAACTCATTTGGATCCGCTTAAAATGATTTGCCCTTTGAACGGGGATTCATACCAAGTCTACAATATGTCACTCGAATCGTCATCTTCATTCTGACATTCTGACTCCAAATGGTACACACTTTATATTTGCTCTCTGTTAATACTGAAAATATAAATCCCTCATTGTAAATAATATATACCTACATATTTGATAGACCAAACCTCGACTCATTCTACTCATTTATTTATATATAATTCTTGTACTATTCTTATGCTCGTTGTTGATATATGTTGTAAGTTTTTCGGACACCCTTAAAATTGTAAATCTTGAATTGAAAATCTTTTTAGTGTTTCAAAAGTTGTGGCAACATTAGACGGACACAAACAAATACAAATGTTAATTTTATTGTTCATTGTATGCAAGAAAAACTAACAAGTAAATTCTTGACAGTTTCAATGTCAGTTCTCAACATTGTCTGTATCAAAGTCAGCAAATAACAGATAATGTGTTCAAAACTGAACAAAAAATAGATAAACCATCACATCATTAATTTAATATTTAGCAGTCCTGCCATTAGCATGCAGTAGAGCTTGGTGGGGTGTCCGAAAACATTTTTCCAACAGTATATTTATGTCATATACTGGAGCAAGAAAATCTGGAGTCATATTCCTTGTATGTGTTCACATACTTGGCCAATAAAGCTAATTCTGATTGTGTTTATGGCTCAAATGTGTCACCTACTAGCGGTAAAAAGAACCCTAAAACACACTTTTTAGCAGCTGCAGGCAGGCCAATATTGCTACGCCACTGCTGCATTCATGTGGAATGCGGTGGACAGAAGTAAAAGTAAAGTCTGACGAGGCTTACAGAGAATATTGTATCAGGTGTGGAGGTGAAGTGGAGGCGGGATACAAGGAGAGAGAACACTGTTATTGGTTGCGTTCTTTGCCCGCCTGCAGCTGTTGGAAAAAGTGGAATTTTCTGGTTCCTTTTACATTTAGCACAAATCTTTTGAGCCATAAACACCAACAACATGAAGATAACGACGATGCTCCATGTGAAAAATGGTAGACGTGTTAGCCCACAGTCCCACCAGCAAGTGCACAGCACACTGATTGACTGCTTCTATCTCGGTAAACCAAAGTGTGAAACCAACATTTTGTGGGGTTTTTTTCCCGCGAGGTCAAGTGTCTGGCTGTTTCTCTGCAGAGCGCTGATTCAGCAAAAGCCTCTCCAGGGGATTCTGCGCAGATTAAACACAAGCAATGTAGACATGAGCGTCTGTAGAGGTTTGCTACCCCTAAACCTGATTCCCCTCGCTTCCTGTCAGATGGTGTGAGAAGGTAAACAGCTGCTGGCAGGAGCTTCAGATTCACTAAACAGATATAAGAAAGGTTGTTTTGATCTTCTCGCGCAATCTTCTTGGCAAGATGGTTAAAAAAAAAAAAAGCGGAATATTTCCAAGTCAGTTTGTCCTCTTTTCTCACCTTTATGTTGAGATAAGTCTTTGTTGCAAACATCAAAGCAAACAAGTTTAGCCATCAGCTGAAGGCTCAAAATATTTCAGTCTGAGCTTTGGAAGCATCTGGTTGCCAGATGTGAGGCAGGTTGTGTAGTTACTGATCCTGAACTTGAACCTGTGTGTGTTTGTGTGTGTGTGCGTGCGTGCGTTTGTGTGCGTGTGTGCGTGCATCAGGAGGCGTGTGCGCTGCTGCTGGAGGAGAGTTTACACTACATCCAGGCCAAATTCCTCTGCAGCTCCACCGAGCAAGCGGCCAAAGCCTTCCATGCCAACTTTTCGCCGTTCGAGATTTACCCATCCTCCTCCTCTTCCTCCTGGTCCTCCCACGCTGCTCCCTTCACGGTGCACCGGCTGGGCCTTGTGATCGACGGGCGGACGCTGGCCTACGCCCTGGATAAGAGCCTGGAGGACAAGTTCTTGGCCGTGGCCCGGAGCTGCCGCTCCGTGCTCTGCTGCCGCTCCACGCCGCTGCAGAAGAGCATGGTGGTGAAGCTGGTGCGCAACAAGCTGAAGGTTATGACCTTGGCCATTGGTGAGTGAGAAGAACCACTTTCACCTCCACCTTGGATATTACTGATGACTCATTGACAACGTTTATAAATAACCAAATCAAAGTTTAATCAAATCAAAGTTATCAACCCTTTTCTAATCCAACAATATTCATCGTGTCTATCAATCCTTTTCTATAGCGTTTTGTTATTTATTTTATCTCAGACACTTATTTTTGGCGTACCTGATGTGCCGACGGCGTTCTTCCGTCTTCATCAGAGACTGGTTGGTAAAGTGACCTGTATATCATATCATATCTGATGGTTGAAACATATCAGGTACGCTGGAAAATACCTGTGTCTGAGATAAAAGAAATAAGAAAATGCTATAACCCTTTTCTAACCGAAATATTAGCAACAACCCGGTTGCACGGCTGTGTGAACCGTTACAGATGTGGAAAAGGTTACTCTTTTTCTAAGCCTAATATTTGATCATGTATCCGCCTATCTGGCTATCCCCATCAAAAGGAACATGAATTTGTGTTCTGCGCATGTTCTATTGGCAAGGAATCTTGGGCTTTTGAGTTCTCTTGTAAACATGGCCAAAGGCGAGAGCGACACCACGGCACACTTTTGGAGTGAGGAAGAAACCAATCACTTCATAAGTGTGATGAAAGACACAAACATCCTGGCGTTTGGAGACGCTAGGAAGTAGCATTATAGCTAGATCCACAAAAAGGGGAGCGCAAAGTTACTCCAAGCAGGGTTTGTAGCAGAGGTTTTCCGTGCGACGCTGGTTTGTTTGGGATATCCCCATTGATTACAATGACCATGGATACAGGAATAACCCTGTTTGCTCACCGGAATATGGACCTTGACCCCAATACTGACTGCATGGAAACAGTCATTATTTGTTCAGTGGCTTTGAGATGATTAGGAGCACAATCTTGATGAAGCCCCTCTCATCTTCAAAATGATAAGACCCTGTGCTCCGACACCTTGAGGCTACAAGGTCTAGCAGCGTCCAGACGGATCAAAACATGTTCACCAAACACCTGCCAACTATGAAAAAACTCCTTTTCCTGCTGCTTCAAGATTTTATCCAGTGTAACTCTTGAGGTGCTTTGCTTGTTCTCTCTCATGGGAGTTGATGTGACCGGTTACCTCCATCTGCACGCCTGTTTTTATAATTATTTTTTTTTTTATCAACCAGTGGGATTAAAACATCATGGACAGATATTTAGGCACATGATGCTTTGGCGAAGGGAAGAAGCCATTACAGATGTGGATCCAGGAATTTTTAGAGAAGGGGGGGGGGGGAGGGGGGGGCTGT
>CAESWR010000153.1:755357-767141 GCA_903171835.1 Mullus surmuletus | reverse complement strand
AGGGGAGAGGAGAGGAGGAAGAGAGGAGGAGAGGAGAGGAGGAAGAGAGGAGAGGAGAGAGGAGGAGAGGAGAGGAGAGGAGGAAGAGAGGAGAGGAGAGAGGAGGAGAGGAGACGGTTCAAACTGACAACTTTATTTCAGCTGTTAAAAATAACATTCATGGAGTGTTTTAATAATAACATTTTAACAGTTGTGTTGGTATATTTAAGGTGTTTTTTGTTCTTTATCTATTTTCCCACGTGTATTTATTATAACGTTTATTATTTCTTATTATATTCGCAATATAAACAATCTACNCCCCCCCCCCCCCCCCCCCCCGGGCCGCAGTACAATTGTCAAGCATCGACGGGTCCGCAGTGGGAAAAAGGTTGCGGACCACTGCACTAGTGTACGGTCATTCAATTCATTCAGACAGTGCAACAAATTGACGGTTCTCTCAAAAGACGTCCCGCTGATCTTCTTCTTGATGTACTGGACTGTTTTCTGATTGATTTCTGAGGTACTTCCTGTCTGTGGCAGCAAGTCGCGGAGCAGGCTCTGATTGGCCTGCAGTGAAAGACCCAGGAGGAAGCGTAGGAACAAGTCCAGGTGTCCATTTGGGCTCTTCAAGGTCTCGTCCACGGCACTCCGGTAGAAGTGTTCAAGGTTGTTTTGAGTTGACATGGATGTTTGTTCTTGTGCCAGCAGATTGATACCAGACTCTGTGAAGGTCAGATGGATGTGAAGAGCTGCTAAAAATTCCTGAATGCTTAGATGGACAAAACAGAAGACTTTGTCCTGGTACAGTCCTCTCTCCTCTTTGAAGATCTGTGTGAAGACCCCAGAGTACACCGAGGCTTCTCTGATATCAATGCCACACTCAGTCATGTCTGATTGATAGAAAATCAGGTTGCCTTTCTGCAGTTGCTCATAAGCCAGTTTTCCCAGAGACTTGATCATCCCCACGCTCTCTGAATTCCAGTGAAGATCAGTCGCAGCCCCTTCATCATACTTGATGACCTTCACTTTGGTCTGAACCACCAGGAAGTGGATGTACATCTCTGTTAGGGTCCTAGGCATCTCTTCTCCCCATCTGGTCTTCAACGGGTCCTCCAGGACCTTAGCAGTGATCCAGCAGAAGATCGGGATGTAGCACATGATGTGGAGACTTCGTGATGCCTCTATATGGGAGATGATTGTACTGAACTGCTCCTTGTCTGGGAATCTCTTCATGAAGTACTCCTTCTTCTGTGGGTCTGTGAACCCCCTGACCTCTGTCACCATGTCAACACACTCAGGAGGGATCTGATTGGCTGCTGCAGGTCGTGTGGATATCCACAGATGAGCCGAGGGAAGCAGGTTCCCCCTGATGAGATTTGTCAGCAGCACACTTACGGCGGCGGACTTCGTGACATCAGTCAGCGTTTCATTGTGGTGGAAGTCCAGAGGAAGTCGACACTCATCCAGACCATCAAAGATGAAAACAACCCGATGGTCCTCAAAGTTGCAGATTCCTGCTTCTTTCGTTTCACTAAAGAAGAGATGAATAAGTTCCACCAAGCTATATTCTTTCTCTTTAAGTGAATTTAACTCTCGGAAAGTGAAGGGAAACATGAGGTCTACGTCGTTGTTGGCTCTGTTTTCAGCCCAGTCCAGAGCAAACTTCTGCATTAAGACCGTTTTCCCGATGCCAGCCACACCTTTAGTCAGCACTCTTTTGTTTGGTCCTTTGCTTCCAGGTGGGGCCTTCAAGATGTCTTCTTGTCTGATGGTTGTTTCTGGTCCGACAGATTTCATGGAGGCTTTCTCGATCTGTCTGACCTCATGTTCCTCGTTGACTTCTGACGTCCCTCCCTCTGTGATGTGGAGCTCTGTGTAGATCTGACTAAGAAGGGTCGGGTCTCCCATTTTGGCGAGACCCTCAAACACATATTGAGACCTCCTCTGCAGACGAGACTTCAGTTTACGTCGACATTCTTGAGTTGTAATTCCTGAATGAACAAACAACAAATTGAGCATGTTAAGTATATTCTCACATATTGCCGCCATTTACTCTTTCCATCATAAGAAATTTTCAAATAATCCACTTACTCTCAACCAGCTCAGGCTGCTCCATTCTCCTTAGAAAGTGCAGAGTGATCTTCAGAAATGCCTCTCTGGTGCTCCTCCTCTGCTTTTCCTCCTCCCCTTCCAGTACTTCCTCATCCTCAAAGTGTTCTTGGCCATGAGCGCACAGAACCTTGTGGACTTGCTTCAGCTCCTTATTCACAAAGTTGTAGATGCACTTCTTCAGCAACTGAAACAGAATCCAAAGTTACAGATGGACAATGTTAGGACCTAAATGGCCTTTTGGTCCCTGGTAGTTGGCAGTAAAGTTTGTTATAGCTTGTGCTTGTACATTCACATACCAACATGATGGAGTCCAGATGTGTTTGATGTTGTTCCACTGACTGACCACCCACATCTGAGTTCTGCTCATCAACTCTGTGTAAAGAAGATTACTTTAAAAGGACTACATATCATATTATGACATTAGATGTTGCCGTAGCTTAAACACTAGCATCTCAGACCAAAACAACGGGCTCTATACTAGTTTAGCTTTAGCATTAGCAGCTGGTACGGCTCCCCATGCCAAACCAATGTTGATGTCTTCTGTCTCTCTATATTAGAACTTTGTTTGGTGATGGAATGTTTTTTCATGGTCAGAACAGACTTTGGAGAGTCTCTGTCCGCCAAACACTGAGCTCCGTGGACAACTGCAGCGCTAGCAGCTGCTGTGCTTTTACATTCTTTCCTCTGATCACATGACTTCTCTCCATGTTTGAGGTCAATTAAGTGATGAATAGATCTGTCACTCTTCATGGACACACAGCTCACTTCTTGTTCAGGGGAGTTTAACGTGCCCTGCTGCTGTGGACTTATACACACACACACACACACACACACACACTCACCTCTGAGGCTCCGTCCAGCCGTCAATGCTCCCACGACGTGACCTTCAAGACAGAAAAGCTCACAAGGTCAAAGAAAAAATGCCGAGTGAGTGTGTGTTTGTGTGTATTCCTATCGTAATAAAAATATACCTTTTACAGTCTTTCCTCTGATCAGAGGTCTGCCCACGTTTAAAGTCAACTAAGCGATGAGCCGACCTGTCACTCTTCATGGACACACAGCTGATTTCTTTTTCAGAGGACTTTGTGTGTTGCTGCTGTCGACTGAAGCAACACACATCAAGTGAGCAAATAATGACAGTGTTGAGTGATGCTGAGCTCTGACATGGAAGACACATGCTTGACTCACGTTGGAGTCTTGGTCCAGTTGTGATGTGACCTTTTAGCGGGAGGGGCTTCCTCATCTCCAATCTCACACTCTTCCATGGCAGAGTCCATGACTTTGCAAACACAGAAGCATGTTCATTCATGTTCGTTCATTCATCCCCAATCCCTCCAACAACTCCCTGGTTATTCTGATGTGGATGGATATCTGATGCAGGTCTTTAAACTATGGTAAATCCAACGTTTCAAATTGGTTCCGTGAATTTAAAACTACCTAAGAAGGAGGATTACATATTGCCCACATACATTTTTGTAGTTTACCAAATAAAATGAATGAGATCTGTAACATGTTGAAAATCAATGATATTCATGTTTTAGCTATTACTGAGTCACACCTAGATAATTTTATCACTTATGGGCAGATCCATGTGGAGGGATATAATCCTATAAGAAAGGATAGGAATCTGAATGGTGTGGCAATGTATATTCAAAATCATCTGCCTTTCAAAAAGAGAGATGACCTAACAATGAATCACCTTGAGGCTGTATGGGTACAGATACATCTACCTTATCAAAAACCTCTATTAATTGGATGTGCATATCGACCCGCTGCTCAAATGTGAACTATTTAGATGATTTATGTACTAGTCTAGATGAGGCAACTAATGATAATAAGGAAGTGTTTTTTATGGGTGATCTGAAAGAAACTTTTGTGATAATAAGGATAGCAACAACACTAAATTATTTTGATTTACAGAGGGGTGTAATAGGAAACAGATGATTAAGAATCCAACAAGATGTTGCATGCATGAGTACTGAGACATGCTTTAATCTGATCTTTACTAATGTATCACAACAGTGTTCAAGTGTGTGTGTGTGTTTCCTGTTGGTTGGTCAGACCACAGTATTGTATCCATAACAAAAATATCTAAGATTCCAAAGAGACCACCTATAGAATAAGGAGGAGTTTTAAAAGATTTAATAGGAATTTCAGAGGGATTTAGCTGCATGTCCCTGGGAATGAATATATTTAGAGGACCATTTGGATCATGCCTCTCAATGTTTTACTGCACTCAATGTGATGAATCAGCATGCTCCAACCAGGAAACGGACCGTCAAGGCTTGTTCTGCTCCATGGATAGATGATGAACTCAACAAAGTACTTGAGGAAAGAAATGAGGCAAAAGCCACATTTTTCAAATCAAATTCAGAATCTGAGCAACAGATCTATAGAAAATTACGCGACGATGCACTGAATTTAAATCGCAGTAACAAGGCCTCTTTCTACAAAAAAGCGTTTATGGAGTGTGGAAATGACTCTAAAAAACAAGTTGTTGGGAATAAATGTTGCACAATAGCCATCATTTGTTGAGGAGAATGGAAGAGTGGTCACAAAGCCTGTTGATGTTGCTAATGCTGCTTATTTTGAACACAAAACTAACAGAAAAATGACGAATTCTTCCGGTTGTAAAGAGACTCTCAATGATCTGATTGACAATAACATCATGTTAAATATAATATGCTCATTGTCCCTTTTCCCTGTAACAACTGAGGAGGTCATACAATTGCTAGAGTCACTCCCTGATGGGAAAGCTGCAGGCTATGATTTAATGGACAACAGATTATTGAGGTATGCTGCATCCCAGATTGCTGCCCCCTCAATTGAAGCTGGTCACTTCCCTAGAGTATGGAAGAAAGTTAAGCTAAATCCAATTCCAACGAATAGTAAAGCACCTCACTCACCTGAGAACAGTTAGCACATTAGTCTTTTACCTGCACTGAGTAAAATACTGGAAGGCATAATCAGTACTCAGATCTGGTCATATATGGAAACTAATGATTTATTCTCTGCCAATCAACATGCTCATCATAAGGACCATTCTACTGTGACTGTTCCCATTGAAATGACAGATCAATGGCTAGAACAAATTGGTTTCAGGAAAATATGTTGGTGCACTATTTTTGGATTTCAGTGCAGCATTTGATCTGGAAGATCATAGTATATTATTGAAGACGTTTCTTCATTATGGTTTCCAACAAACCGCTCTTGACTGGATTCATGCTTATTTAACTGAAAGAACACAACGTTTTTTTTATAATGAATCTTATTCTTGTCCTCTGATTATACAGTGTGGTCTGCCACCAGGCAGCTGTCTTGGGCCTCTCCTTTATCTGCTATATACAAATGATATTTCATATGCTCTAGTCAATGAAGGATTGGGTTGACATGAACAAACTTGTAGTGAATATAGAGAAAACAAAAGTAATGCTTCTAGGTTCTGTGATTCTGCCCTGTTTACAGCTCATGACAAATGGCACAATGATAGCCATCTGTCTTCAACACCACATATATCTAATCTATGTAAGAAGTTGGTTCAGACTGCTGCTATGGTTGGTAGAATTAGCCAAATATTTACTCGCAAAAATATTAAGACAAGTGACCCATCCCTCAATTGTAAGTCAGGTTAATTATTGTGCTGCTGTTTGGGGTAATGCTGGAGTGGGAGACATATGTAGACTCCATGCTGCACAAAATAAGGCTGCAAGAATTATTCTTAGATGTCCAAATGATACTCCTATTGAAGAGCTATACAAAAAAACTACAGTGGTCGTATATCAGGGATATAATAGCGTGAAATGTTGTTCAATTATTTTATAACTTACATGTTAATAAGTAGCCAAGACTGTAGATAAGCAGGTTCCAGCAAGTGAAAGATAGATATTCAATCACCACAAGAGCAGCCAGCACAAGTGATTGTGTTGTACTCAAAGACGAGGCTTGTAACTGGTGACAGGATGCTTTGTTTTCGGGCTGGAATGGTTTACCTGATCTCATTCGGAATTTACCAAGAAAACACTTTAAACAAAACATTAGGTCTATTTCTGAGTAATATTTGTTTGTTTTTGTTTGTTTTTCTTTGTTGTTGTTTTTTTAAATGTAATCCTGACTTTGATTGAGGGTATAGCTTTTAATATCTGTATAGGTTTGTATGTATGTATGTTTTTTGGTTTGTGTCTGTTCTACATTGTATTCAGTTTACAGTATGATGTTTCTATTATATTTTGCAATGTACATAACTAACCAGATATGTGCTTCCTGACATCTTATACCAGGTTATGTTCTGGCACAATTGACTCTAAAACACAGCTGCTTCTAATTGAGATTTTATAAGTACTTAAGTACTGTAATAAGATCTTCAGGTAAATCATTTACCCAAACTGTTCCATCAGACAAAAGGTGACCATTAATCATAGTGCTGGACTTTGGAATTTCACTTTTGTCTCCCATTCTGCGTTATATTTAGTTACATTCTCTCCTCGAATCAATCTGTGTAATTTTGTTTTCTCTCTTTGAAACATTGTTAATAGTACTTTACTCAGTTTGATTAAAAAGTAGTACTTTAACTTGTAATGGAGTATCAAGAGTAGTATTTAGACTGATACAACAACAAAAAAACACTTACTGGATCTTCACACAGAGAGAATATCTGTGCCAAAGCAATGACAGTGAAACGTCTGTCTGACACCAAAGAATCAAAAGTTATTTAAGCGTAAATCACTGACAATCAAAGCAGTCACCAGACAGCAGTGAGTCACAGTGAAGGACTTTAAAGCCTTTTGAACCACACCTGGATTCCCAACACCAGGTTACTTCCGGTTTTCAAAATAAATGACCCATTTTGTTTTGTACATTAGTTCTGTAGTAGTAGGATCAGATATGCTTCGATTTATATCCATGTTACATTCTCTGACAAACATTCTCTTCCCTCCTCACACAAAAATACCGCTTATGGTGCAACTATTTGAGGTATGATGAACTATGAATGGCAAACAATATTTCATCTTTTATTTTATTAATATATCTATTACAAATGGCAAAGTTTGTGTAATAATAATTGATTTTTTTTGGTCTCATTATAGTGACCTAATTATAAGTTCCGTTCATACACTGTATTACATTTATGTCCTAGATTTATCAATTCATCAAATGAGATAAAAGAGAGTATAGTTTAATCAATAATTAGTCTCGAAAACCTGAAATCACTCTAATTATTTTAGAGGTAGAGAAAAAAATCACAAAATAAATATTTACATAAATATTAAATTGTATCTATTTGCAACGTGGAATACAATGTATCACGGGACGGTAATGTATAAACAAAATATTTATAAAATTATTAATTTAGTAGTTTTTTTTATTCAGTACTTTTTAAAATGTTATTTTTTATTATCCTTTATTTTTTTTTGTCACCTTGTCCTCGCGCTGCCAGGAAGCTTGTTGCTGCCGCTCCGTGGTAGAAGGCGGGAGCGAGCGCGGGCGCGTTGCATGCTGGGATCGCTCGCGCTCTTGTTTACAAGATGGCAGAGAGGGGTATGTCGCTCTGATTTACAAACAAGGAACATCGCAGCTCGTTCCACACGCGCCTCCGTGTCTCCGTGTCTCCGCCCGCGTGGGAGCAAAGCAGGTGCGCCGTAGAAGCGGAGCGACAGAAGCCTGCGTGTGTGTGGACTGAGTGTGTGTGGAGCTGTCACACTGATTTTGTGGGTTTTTTTTTTTGCACTGTCACTGGCACACACACACACACACACTCTCTCTCTCTCAGGGCCATCAGTGACCACATCACAGGTTGGTGCAGGTTCGGGGTCGTTGGGCCGTTTGTTTACAGTAAACGTCACTAAAGAGGGATCCACGTCCAGCAATTAAGAGTGGTTTTACTTTAATTTATGTCATTGTTTTGTTCCTATTGCTTCTCTTTGTCTNCCCCCCCCCCCCCCCCCTCCCAGTGACTTCTCAGCAGCAGACCAGTGCTTCCCTCAAAATTAGTGGAAGTGAGTCCTTCGCTGATTCACATTCACTTGTGATGTCTGCGATTTCTCGTGATGTCTGTTCAATATCAGCGACACAGCGTGTAGGAAGACCTGCTTTGCTGTTTGTTGAGATGTAAACACACCCTAATCAGCAGACGTTACAACCCACTTGTAATGTCTGCCCACCTGTGTGAAGTGAAGGTGGGAGGGGTCCCTAATTTGTGTGTGTTTTTTTCATTCATTTGTTTTATCATCACTCAGTAAATGCATCCCTCAATAATAACTGAACCACAAAGACTCAAGTATGCTTTTTTTTAATTGTTGATTTAAGGATTTTCCAACCAAAAATGTGGCTTCATGCGTTTCTGCTGGGTAAATAACTTTCCAGTGCGTGCAAATCTGTGGGTGGATAGTAAAATTCAACCGGAAAAATTGCGGAACTGGAAGCCTTTTGTGTGTAACGTTTGGGAAAGAGCTGAAAGCCGTCTAAAGCAAACGACGAATGCGTTGCAATCAATCACTTCACAGATATGGTATCGATGTGACCATCTCAGACCTTTAAATGCTCTTTCAGAGAACTGTCCACTGGCTCTGCAGGAGGATTCCCAATCCAGCCGAATGTAAGTCACTTCTTGTGGTCTTGTTCTGGGTAAACTAGCTACACTAACCCCTATATGTGCAATTAGTTCACCTAATAACCTTTTTTTTTGCAACCCAATCTATTTGCCATTATGTCTTTTTTTTGTCATAAGACTCCTGTAGTAGCGCGTTCTATTATTTTGCATTGCAAGTTCGTTTTCACGCTTTTCTGTCTAACCAGAGGTGACACTGAAGTCTGATGTTGTCTTTACATATCTCGCGCAGGAACAGAACGACCGCAAAGCATCTAATCGAGCGCTACTTTCGGCAGTTAACCGATGGCTGTGGAAATGGCAACTGCAGGAATGAGTTTTGCGCATCGTGCCGCGACTTTCGGCCCCTGGATAACAATTCGGCGGCGGCCAAAGCACTTGAGCTGTTTAAGATTAACGCCAAACTTTGTCCTCAACCCTCCAAGCGAGAGTCAGATGCTCTAGACGGAGGCGCTGAGCTGGACAGTATGACGAGCAATGCCGATGTCTGTCCTACCAAAGAGGACTTCTCAGGTACTGGATCTGACTCACAGGTTCTGGTTTGGAAGCCTCTCGTTTTCTTTCACCGCTAAATACTTTGTTGTTGTGTTCCAGATGTGCATTACCTCACAGAACACACCGTTTGCATGATCCTGAATTTCTGTGAGGAGGAAGGGGACTACTCCACCATTGTACACGTCATCGGCAGGGTCTTCTCGAACTCCGATGGCCTGATGAAGAGTTTCAAGAAGGGCGCGTCCAATGTAACAGAAGACCCAAAGCGCGAGAAGGAAAGCGAGGCGCCGGGTGCCTCTTCCGTGGCTGCTCCTCCGGATGAGAGTTCCGACGGTGGTGAAATCACGGTGGACATTGAGGCTGTGAGGAGGGTCTACGACAGGCTCCTCAACATCGACCAGGTGGAGGCAGCCCTCTCCAACGCACTTGTTTACCTTACCCCCAACATGGAGCTCGACCTGGACTACCTTGATGTGTACGAGACGAACCCAGACTACCTGAACATCTTCATCATCGTGATGGAGAACAGTAACCTTCACAGTCCCGAGTACCTTGAAGTTGCGCTCCCACAGTTCTGCAAGGCCATGAGCAAGCTGCCTGTGTCTGCGCTCGCCAGGTTGGCCAAGCTATGGGCGGGGTACGAGCTCCCGCACGTGCGCCGTATGATGGAGACCTTCCAGCAAATCATCACGTTCACAGTCGTCAGCAACGAGTATGACGCGGGGAATCTGGTGAACGATGACGAGACTGTGGTGGCCGCCTCCAAGTGTTTAAAAGTCGTCTTCTACGCTAGTATTTTGGGGGGCGACTTAGACGTGGAGCACAACGAGGACGACGACGAAGACTCCGACTCTGAGGAGCTCACGCTGCACGAGCTGCTGGGCGAGGAACGGCTCTATAAGAAGGGCCCTCGCGTGGATCCCCTGGAGAGCGAGCTGGGCGTCCGACCCATGGACAGCAGAAAGCCCCTCATCCCGTTTGAGGATTTCGTCAACGAGTCTCTGAATGACGTGGTGGAGATGGACAAGGATTTCACCTTCTTCAAAGTCGACGCGGAAACCAAATTTTCATTCCAGACTTGTCCCTTCATCCTCAACGTCATCACCAAGAACCAGGGCCTGTACTACGACAACAGGATCCGGATGTACAGCGAGCGGCGCCTCACGGCCCTCTACAGCATGGTGCAGGGCCAGGAGCCCAACCCCTATCTCAAACTCAAAGTGCGCAGGGATCACATCATCGACGACGCCCTCGTCAGGGTGAGTCGCATCGTGAACCGCATGAATGATGCCGCGTCAATGGGTTTGCTCATGAGTCCTCCGATCCCCGCAGCTGGAGATGATCTCCATGGAGAACCCATCGGACCTCAAGAAACAGCTGTTTGTCGAGTTTGAGGGGGAGCAGGGTGTCGACGAGGGTGGCGTTTCCAAGGAGTTCTTCCAGTTGGTCCTGGAAGAGATCTTCAACCCAGACATAGGTGAGAGGAGCACTTGCAACTTCTCCTTGTTCAGCAGCGTATCAAAAGCGTCCACTGTCAGCGTGTTCATCTTCTTAATGTAGAATTGGAACCAACACAAACACTTCGTTGAGATGGAGAGAGCTTCTACAAAGTGCCGACCAAAGCCAATTGGCAACTATAAAATGGCAACCAGCAGTTACATGGGAATTCTGTCCAACCATTAGAAATTGGCTGGGTTTCTTGATGTCAATGGGCACTTACAATGTCGTAACAAGGGACCGCCTTTAGTATTCCATCATTCGTTAAGAGCTTTGTGGGCTTCAGTAGAGTTATGCTCATAGACACTTTGACAACAACTTCAAACCACTGCAGTGGTACAGATACTGTCTAGTAACCGTTGAAAAAATTGATACAGATAGACAGATATATAAAACCTGTGTGTGTGTGTGTTTGTGTGTGTGTATATGTATGTGTGTGTAAAGTCTGAGTGTGACTATCTACCTGGCTAGTGCGTCTATGTTGTCAGTTAGCCAGATACGTTGAGTCTGTGAAGAAAAGTCCCAGAGTCGCTATCACCCTTAGATGTATTGCTCATTTAGTCCGCTGTCATGACGACATGTGCTGTCCCATCAGGAATGTTCACCTATGACGACAACACCAAGCTCTTCTGGTTCAATTCTTCCTCACTGGAGAACGAAGCACAGTACACTCTGGTTGGCATCGTCCTGGGCCTCGCCATTTACAACAACTGCATCTTGGACGTGCATTTCCCAATGGTGGTCTACAGGAAACTGATGGGCAAGAGGGGGACCTTCCTGGACCTGTCAGATTCACACCCAGTACAGTAACTTTCTCCAACACTAATGACAATACATCATACCTGTATTTCCATTCCAACATTTCTGGGCAGACAACAGGGATGTGCATGCTGTAATAATAGTGTTGTGATACAGGTAACGTCAGTTGTTGGAAAGAAACCAGGTAAATGTTTAAATTCTGCAGCACTGAAAAAAGAAATTCTGTTTCTGTTCAGGTTCTCCACCAGAGTCTGAGGGAGTTGCTTGAATATAGCGGTAATGTGGAGGAAGACATGGCGCTCACCTTCCAGATATCGCACACTGACCTCTTTGGAAAC